>JAOWCC010001751.1:41214673-41719117 GCA_030867875.1 Actinernus sp. WN-2022
AGATACCTGGTTGTCATCAAGTAGCGCTGTTGTGCCTGATGGAGCGTTTTTTAACGATGCTGGCTATGAAGACCCAGGGGATACAAACAATGGGTAACTAACAAGGTGAACCAACCCAGAACGAGATAAAAACTTACATCACGTGTTGTGAAACTAAAAATCGATTTTAAATAATTATCATGGGACATGAGGATTCGTTCTCTTACCTCCTTTATAATTATTTGTTACTCCGCGGAGAACTTCTCGCGAACTCCCCCAGATTGTACTGCATTTATAGCTAAGTAGTCAGTAAGTTCGTACATGCGTGTACCGCAAGTGGGCAAGCCATGCTAGGAAACAGGTTTAAAAAACGTGTTGTACCATACTTATAAACTAATGCCCAAAGCACTTTGAAAAAGATTTCGAGATTACTACTAAAGTACAAATTGTATAAAGTTCTGCAACGTTCGATTTACGCATCAGTCAATTGAACCCCGGGATTGAACTCCAACCACCGACCCCCCCGACTTCAGTAGTGGGGTTAACCGGGCCTAAGGCCGTGGCAAACCTCTTTACCACCTCGCTAATTCTTTGGATTGGCCAGGAAATTAACGCCTGGAGACATGCAATCTACCGCTGATTTAACATTGTATAGCTATAGAGGGAGAAGTAAATGTACATGCTCTAACAGGGCAACAGTTTTGAGCATAGAACTGATTCGTTTAAATAGCGTGGAGTTTTACATTTTCAGAGCTCTGAATTAGTATATACTAGGTATAATCTCGGCGAATGTAGCAATCATGCATTTAAATGTAAACCACTCTCCAGTGATCGTAGCAATCAACTTATCCCTGTATGGATTGCGAACTGCTCAAAACATGTCTCAGATATTCATTGATAACGGTATGCAATTTTAATGTTTTTTTTTAACAGGAACCTAGTGTTTTTTGGCCGGGGATATGATTGCTATGTTGTTGCTATTTAACAAAAAGGTTTTGTAATCAAACATTTGTTGAGTACGTATTGGTCGGCTAGGTTTCATGTAAGTAAAATAAAACCTATATTGAACCAGCAGTTTGTCTCTATCCTTTTTAGAACTTTGTTTCGACAAGGAACAAGTCGCATCGCAAAATAAAGGCTGTGCTACAACTGTCTATTTTTTTTATTGCGGTGTAAACCACTATGTCCCGGGGGTAGGGGCATTTGATCGCCTAATACGACGATGGGGTGGGGAATTTGAACAACATTTTTGGCCTGGGGGACGGGAATTTGAACAAACCAAACTCCAAAAATTCAAATGCCCGGGGGTTGCCCGGGGGGGGGGGGGGGGGGGGGGGGGGGGGGGGATGGTGATGTTTCGAATTGATCGGTACATAACAGCCATAGGCTAATAAACTTGTGGCCCTCCTAAATTTACAATGATATAGAAAAAAATATGCTAATATCAATACTAATATAAAATATACAATGTACACTTTATGCACATCAAGCAAATTTGTTATACATGTAATATTTGACAATCAATTTATGAGTATAAGTTAATTTCAGTTACATAAGGGACTGCATGGTCATAAAGTAAAGGGGGGCATGGGTGATGAAAATTAGGGGGTGGGTCATCAATTTTTCAAGTTATAAATGGGGGTGGGTCATGGAAATTTTGCCACCACATTGAGGGTGTATCACACTAAAATCTGCTTTGATTTTACACTTGAAAGGTAAACAAACCGGGGGGTGGGGGTGAGGGTGAGGGGTACTCCCTTATATGGCCTATACTGGGACGTGCTGCTGTACAGGGTATGGTTTTTGGCCTCTCTGTCCTGAACAGGGTATATAATTTCATGCAAGTCTGTCCTAAACAGGGTATTGATTGCACGATTATCCTCGTCTCACCGGTCTTTAACAGGTCATCAGTCAACATCAGATCATTTCAGAGACTCCACAAGATCATTGTCACCCAATCCAGCATTATAAAACACCAATAAAACACTTGAAAATTGTGAAAAACAAGATGTCTGTATTTTGTCATTTGTCCTAAACAGGGTAGGTATTTAGAGTTTTTCTGTCCTGAACAGGGTCAGGGTTTCAAAACATGGGTCAAGTTCCCCCCGGGTAAACAACCTACTGATCAAGGTGATTTTTTTGGAGACTGACTGATTATTGAGATACAATAATACAGAACATTACCTCCAATTTATATAATAACTGTACTATGTGTATTACATTATTTGTAGGCCAACATGTACAATAGGGGGGCACTGACATGTAGTATATACAATCTTATACAGTACATTGCAGAAGAGAAAGACAAGTCATCACATGTTATGACCAATACTCACTTTGTCTTGAATGAGATATTCAGACAGGCTATTGTGTCTGCATTCCCTGATGTGACAGACCCCCCTGTAATGGTCCAAGCCACACAAGGTGAGAAGTTTGGTGACTACCAGTGCAACAGTGCCATGGGACTCAACCAGGTGAGTATTTATCATGCTTTAGGGTCGACCAATAATTGGTATTGTTTGTTACGTCTCGGACGGGGGAGGGGGGTGTTTTTAGGTGGGGGATAAAATTTGTGAATAGGAAAAATGAAGGGGGGGGGGGGTAATTTTTGCTCTTTAAATAATTTGAGGTGGTAATGTTTTGAGAAAGGTGTCTACAGCTAGGCAGATATACATGTACAATGTAAATGTTTAGGAAGGAAGAGATACCAGAATAGGAGGTGAATTTTCTCATGCAGTTAAATAATTATTTTCAAGAACTTCAAAACAGTAAAAACACATGAAGTACAAGATTGAAAAGAAAATATCTATGAAATTGTAACCTGACAATAGTTTGGATGTGTGGGACTGGTACATAATTTTTTTTCTCAAGGGGAGAGGTGGGATAATTTCTATATCTCATGTCAGGGGGGGTTAGTTTAAAAAACATTGGGGGGGTGCAAATTTTTTTTTTGGAAAAACACAAACACCGCTCCCCCCTGCAACATAATAAATGATCAGTTTCTTAGGTAATAATAATAATCTATGACTAATAATTATCATCATCATAAGTATCTAATCATGAGTCAGAAGCTGGGTACTAATAAATGTACTACACTCTCTTGTTTTTTACAGATTCTGAAAAGCGAAGGACAAAAAGCCAATCCACAGAGTATTGCCCAATCCATTGTATCTAATATACCAGCTAATGACTTAATAGCGAAGGTACATCATATATATGTTACAGGTCAAATTTAGTTTCAGGTCAAATTTATTTTAACCTAGGTCATTTTTTTCAACCTAGGTAAATTTTTTTCAACCTAGGTCATTTTTAAGGTACCTATCAATCATTCTATCAATTTTTATTTTTTGGGATTCATAAAAAAAGGGGGTTTAGCTTTTTATTTGGGGGGGGGGGGATTTAAAAAGAAAAAAATACACCCACCCCTCCCCCCCTGCAAAATATTTTGACCACTCTCCCCTCCCTCTACGGTACTCACCGTTCCCCCTCCCTAACCTTTTCCCTTCTCTAACCCCCACAACCAACTTACTACTCAATTACTACTTACTTTTGTTTCACTTTTTCGTTCGCCGGTAGTGGGACTCGAACCTGCAATCCTCCGCTTGGAAGAATGCCTTGGAAGACCAGAGCTTTACCAACTGCACCACAGAGACTTGCGTTGGAAATCCAGTCGCGTTTTTTTGAATAATATAGCTTTCCTTATGGAAATTAGTTACATGTACTAGTTCCCTCTCTGCCTCTTAATTTTATTCAACGCATGCACACTATACTAACAAAGTCGGACTTGGAAAACATCGCTGAGTTGCATGATTAGAAGCGGGATATTGTGAACCAAACCGACTTTAAAAGCGAACTAAAAGAAAGCCAGAGAATAGGATTTCACCTCTCACTATATATTTACAAGAAAGTTTCTATGGAAGAGTGAAGCGATATCTGTAAAAAGCGATGAAAGAAGATCATCTCTGACACTGTTTATAGACTGCAGAACTCTTGTCTCGATGATTCGAGTCGGTGTTTGACAAGAACATTATGGACAAAGAAGTTATGCAGAAAAGGAATGATTTTCAAACTGGGAGCAACTACAGAATACCTCCCATTTGGGTCATTAATAACTAATTTTCTCAAATTTCCATACACACCTTCTATAAACGTAACCCACCAAAAAGGCAATTTTAAAAAACCTTAACCATTTTCGACCCCAAAATCATTCATAGAACGACTCTACATACATGTACACCTGCACTATAATAAAGAATTTACCACAGTTTTCAAGTGAGAGTGGCTGGAGAAAAGGGATCTACCACATGAAGGTCAAGAAAAAGTTCCAAAAATGGTTGTGTGCCATTCTCATGGCCATCAAAAAAATGATTACAAGCATAATACTATTATAGTAAAGAAACAGTTCACCGGTAAGTTCCATAATGTCCCTAAATAACATTGATAATGTTCAGTGGAATTAAGTGGTCTTACAGACTTCCGCAATATAAACAAATTGTCAATAATTACATTAACAAAAACATGAGTGGACTGTACACCTACTACACAATTTTTTTCCCAGCACAAGACTTATTTTTCATTAAGTACAAAAAAGTCAAAGTAACAAAAATATTGGGGCAACTGCAGAATACCCTATGCAAGCACTATATGCTTCAATTGTCCTGTGAACTGATACAAACCCTACCCCTACATTTAAAAACACCCTAACCATCCACAACGGGTGCTCTATAAATTAGGGTGTTTTGAGCTATTCACTAAATAACAGAGACTGTAATCTTCTTCAATGGTCCTGCATGAGAACTAATCCAAATCCTAACCCTACATTTAAAAACACCCTAACCGTCAACAACAGGTGCTTGCTAGTTTAGGGTGTTTAATTAGAGCTAGTCACTAAATAACAGAGACTGTAATCCTTCTTCAATAGTCCTGCATGAGAATTAACAAATACAAAATAATCCTAACCCTACATTTGAAAAATACCCTAACCATCAGTAAACATAAGTTCCCGGGTAAGCCAAACCAAACCACTAAAGAAATGAACAACACAGACAAGGTAAGTTACATGTGTTTTTATTACAAAATATTTCTGACAGTAGAACTTGATATCTTCTTAAATTACTGCAATGCCATCCTCAACCTAAACACAAGAGACTATGAAAAAGTCATACTTGTTTGAACTAGGTTGAAAAAAATGACCTACATGTAGGTTAAAATAAATTTGACCTGAAACTAAATTTGACCTGTAACGTAACACATATATAATTATAATAATTTAAAAATACAATTATATTTCTTCTCAGCTGGTAAATTGTCAGGCTACTAATGGCAGGGGGCCAGAAATTGTGATACTGCATATTTGGTCCTACATCTACTTTAATTACTTGTCGATCTTTACTTTCTCTCAATAAAAATGGGAGGGTGGGTAGAAGAACAGCTTAAGTGACTATACTGACTGAGTTCTAAATTCTCATTGATAATTCTTTATTTCCTAAGGAAGCGTTTGGAATTGATGACAAAAATGTTTATGCTGCTCCTTTATTTACTGGGTTCACCTGGGATTTCACCTTGGCTGTAGGTCTAGGTGAACAAATAAATAAGGACACTCTTTGTCCTTGCTTCTTCCCATTTTAGGTTGAAATAGCAGGGCCTGGATTTATCAATGTTTATCTCAACAAGGATTTTATCAGGGGTATTTTGAAGGATGTCTTGGTAAGTGGAGTCCATCCCCCTTCTGGTATGTGCCGCAAGAGATGTGTAGTGGATTTCTCTTCACCTAATATTGCCAAAGAAATGCATGTTGGTCATCTGAGGTCCACTATCATTGGTGAGAGTATCTGCCGTCTGCTGGAATTTGTAGGACATGATGTGCTTCGGTAGGTAAATTGTACATAATTACAATTATACAGATGGGCATTAAGGGAGGGGGGCAAGGGAGGTAGCTGCCCCCTCGACCCAGTCTTTACACCCCCCCCCCCCCCTTGCAATGTTGGAACCTCCCTAACCAGTGACTATATACAATGTTTATGAGAGCTGATCATAACAGGTTGGCCTTCTTTTGCCATAATTTATGTGCAATTTGTTTTTCAGTATAAACCATGTTGGAGATTGGGGTACGCAATTTGGCATGCTGATTGCACACCTTCAGGATACATTCCCTGACTACCTGCTAAAGTGTCCTCCAATCAGTGATCTCCAAACACTCTACAAGGTAGGGAATTTCATTACATCAACATGTACATACATGTAGGTCTGTGCAGTGCCCAGTATACCCAGACAATTTTAAAAGGATTCTCAGCTGGTAGTTGTACATTGTAGTTATTGGTCAGGATTAAATGACTCGTTTATACAAATTACCTGTTGCATGACAGAAGTACAGTCAGCTTTCATCTTCTGGTCACTCCATCATAGTTATGGACAGAAGCTGATGAATTAAGTACTGGCAAATGTTACAGGAAATTTACTGAAAATAAGTCCCATCATTATGAGTCTCGCTGTTATGGAGACCAAATTGTGGTAACAAAATAGATGGTGTTACTATGAGTGTTGAATGAAAATGGATAATATTATGAAGATTAGATAAAATCTGATGGATCATAATTGCTACAGGAATCAAAGAAACGTTTTGATGAAGATCAAGAATTTAAGAAACGAGGCTATGAAAGAGTGGTAGACTTACAAGGAGGAGATGCCAATGTGAGGAAAGCATGGAATATGATCTGTGATGTCTCCCGAAAAGGTGAGCATGTTTAGACGTTAGAATAGTGTACAGAAATGACTCAGTGCAGGGCATGCAGTTTGTGTTAGTTAAATATGTTGCCTACGAGAATTTGTGCATTTGTACAAAATGTAAGGGACTGTTTATTTTTTATCAGGGGGGCACCAGAAAAAAGTGAGGGTTTGAGGGGGGTCATCATGAGAAAGAAATGCTGATATTGCAGGGGGCACTCTAAAAAGTCACAAGTCTAGTCTCTTTCCTTTCATTTTCGCCTCAAAAATGCAGGAAATATAGGATTCAGGAGGACCTAGATTTTAAAGATTTTCTAGGGTGAAGGGCATGCCCTCCCAACTCCCCAAGTGATGGCATTCGCAAGCTTTGCCTCATCCAGGATACGGCCGTGATTTTGAAAGAAAAACATTGAAATATTGGGTAGAAATTGTGGTGTATAACCATAGAACTTTCGGATTTTCCTGTTATATGGGAGGGGTCACACAAAATGTACATGGAGAGGGGGCTCATGCAAAACATGTCACCATAGGGAATGGGGGCCATGTCAATTACATACATGGGTTTTATTTGGATTATGTACAGACGTTGTACATTGATTGTTTGTTCCAAATAACGTTAGTGTTACCATAATTTAAAAAGATAATTTTACAATAATTTACATTTGACTTTATAACTAGTTTTACAAATTCTATCAGATATAACTATATATTAAATTATATTATCGGATGTCTCCTAGCTTTAAAACAATTGTAAACATATTTATAACATACAGCTTATTTAAAACAACATATACATATGAGAATTACCTTACAGAAGTTAAAAATCTGAAACACAGAACGGCCCTAACTAGACTAAGAATTAGTAATCACAATCTAGCAATAGAAAAAGGCAGACATGCAAGGCCATACGAAAAACTGGAAGAACGAATCTGTTTAAAATGTCAAAAAGATAGTATTTTCTGTGGGTTTATCAGTGCGAGAAACAATTGTTTCTCTGTCATTGTCTCGGTTTTTTTGGGGGCAAGTCTAAATGTTGAAAATAAATTTTCTCTTACCTTATTATAAATTGGTCATTTTATCAAGAAGTGCATTTCGTCTTCAATATCTTTTTGACATTTTAAACAGATTCGTTCTTCCGATTTTTTGTATGGCCTTGCATGTCTGCCTTTTTCTATTGCTAGGTTGTGATTACTAATTCTTAGTCTAGTTAGGGCCGTTCTGTGTTTCAGATTTTTAACTTCTGTAAGGTAATTCTCATATGTATATGTTGTTGCGTTCGACGAAGGAGAACGCATACTAATCTTGCAGTGGACTCCCTGTGGTCCTATGTGGGCTACCTGTGCTTCCCCAGGCGAAAAAAATCGAGATTCATGTATGCATGTCCGTCCTCATGTTTGTACTTTTTGGAATAAATTATCTCGGCCGGGGAACTGGTAACCACACGTACACGATGCGAGCGGCCATTTTGGTGAATGCCAGCATGGCTTCTGTTGTGTTTCGCGATCGGTTAGTTACTTGCCTTATTTTCCGACAATGCAATGCAATGATGTTTCAAAGGTTCGCAAGTACAATTGAGCAAAGCCTGAAGAAAGTGTGTAGTACATCTGGAGGACCTTGAACATTCAACTCGGCCATAATTATTTATTTATGCTGAACCCGAGTGAATCGAAAAATATGCTGTTGGCTTGCTCGCTGCATTGAATTGTGCTGTTCGGTTTGCCGATACCAAAACTGCAAATGGTCAAGATGCTATATATCATACCTGAAGGCTATGGATATGAATATTTCAGTGTGAGTTGTGAAGAAGCTTTTTAAATACTACACGTGTGCATGGTTTAAGTCAAACATGGTCTGTTTTGTCGGCGCGGTGACGACACCAGCGAAGTTGAACAGAGAACTGAGGAAACCGAACTGAGTCAAATCAACTCACCATAATTTGTAAACAACCGAGTGAATTCTGTTGGCTTGCTCGCTGTACTGGATTCTGCTTTTCGCTGTACATACAGATACCGAAACTACAAACAGTAATATAACCTGGCTGAAGAGAAACAAGGTCTGAGTTTTCTAGATACCCGTAATCGCCGTATCTTGTGTGAGTTTAATAGGACACTGTGTACATCTTGGTTATACAAATTAACGGATTCAAATTAACACTACATTCAGACAGAGAGTTAATCTATACCAACACTTTGATATGCCAAGGAACTGGAATATCAACACAGTACATTAGGTGAGGGAAATTTAAAGTACTGACTTCATTGCTGTGTTCAATTAATCTACACTGAATTTCTAACAGACCTGAAACAAGGCTGATCAAAGCCAGGACCCGGCTACCAACATTGACCATAAATTATTCTGGAACTAACAATGGCGCTCAATATTCTGCAGCCAACCTTGTTCTCACTTGAAAAATACCCGGGAAACATAATGTGAATGATCTGAATTGAAGGAACTGCATGGGCTGTACTTTATACACATGCATACCTATATAGTTTATGTTCTAGGCCATTCCATTTTATAACCACACCCCCCCTGTAAACGAGGTCGATCAAATTTGAACCCCTCAGAAGAAAAAAAAATTCCTACCCCCTCAGAAAAAGTGAATTTTTCGGTGTATAGTGATGTAAAATCACGATAATTTCGTTCAGTCGCAAACCCCCTCAGAAAATATCCTCAGATAAAAGATTTCGAACCCCTCACAAATTGTACTTTATCCCTGGACCCCTTCAGAAAAACCATATCGTCCAACCCCCTCAGAAAATATCGTCAACATGCAGGATATAAAATGGAATGGCCCTCTAGGAACTGGAATTCAGTTTATACACATCTGAATAGTAATATTTATTTATACATACTTTATATTAATCCCCTTTATATATCCTGTATTTTATATATCCTGTAATATAGTGTCCCCAATTAGCTTTACAGCTAAATACTATTGACACTCAAATAAAGTTCATGTATGCATGTAAATGTATGTAGCTATAGCCTGGGTTGATTTGTGTTCTACACTAACTTCAATTATTGCTTTACACTGTATACCACACAGCAAAATGTGCTACTAATTCTCAAATCAATGCCATAACCATATAAAACACACATGTATAAATATAGCCCCATAAGCATCGCATCCAATGATTTAATGTTACACAAAGATAATTACAGTTTTATACCCAGATGCATCCCCTTGCATATTAACATATAAGTCAAGACCTCAAAATTTTCACATTAGTTAAAAACAAGCACTTTTGATCAGGATTACGTACACCGTCCACATCATTGCAGCAATTTTTCAGCTTTTCAGACTGTTACCACAGTCCTTTCTCTTTCACTGAAAAAATATGTCGAACGCACTTTGATAATCTATGATTACTTCTAGTTTTAAATAAGCTGTATGTTCTTAATTTATTTCGCTGTTGGGGTCTTTTCCTATCATCATTATACTGTGACTTCGCTTAGCCAGTGTTGGAATTCATTATCTCTTAGATTTCCAAAGCCACAATGAAATAGTATTTCTTTGACTTTCTTACTCCAGTACGCTTTAATTGTTATTTTCGTTTTTTGTTTCATGATAGATACAGTAAGATAATTTTTGGACGTTATCTAGATCAACAAGTTTTATCCATAATTTTATGCATCTATGTTTTGCATCCACATTTAGGGGAAATCGACCTAGCTCTACACGGCACGCGTTATTGCTTGAGTATTTTCTGGCTCCAAGTAACATCTTGCAAAATTTGATGTGAACGACCTCCAAGTTATCTTTGTTTGATATTTCTGATTGGTCTGCACCCCATCATATTTCACTTCCATAGAGGATTATAGGTTTCACTAATGTACGTATCAAAAAGTGACATTGTAAGTTTGAGATTTGTTCTAAAAAAACGTCCCATTTCTTTTCTGAGTTTATAAAGTGCTTTCAGAGCAATCTTTTTTAACTCTTCTCTGGCTAAGTTGAAGTTACCTTAGGTACTAAAATGGAGGCCAAGATATTTTTACGTTCTTGCATTTTCTAATTCCTTATCTTTATAGTAAAAGCAGTAATTGTTCATTCTTTTGCCGTTATTGTTAAAAATAAGCACTTTGGTTTTCTCAAGGTTCACATCTATTTGAAATTCATTACAAAAGCGCTCTAGTTTGTTTAAGTAATTTTGTAAACCAACAGAACTTTTTGACATAATAACTAAGTCATCTCCATATAAAAGGCAACTTAGCACTTGGTGCACCACCGGCTATGATATCATTATTATTTGCGTCATTTAACGTTTCAGGAATGTCGTGTAAATAGAGATTAAACAGGGTGGGGGATAACATGCACCCTTGCTTGACGCCTGTATAACATCTAAAGGCAGGTGTTGTCCATGCAAAGTTCAAAATCCCATCTCCCCCCTCCCCCCAACACACACACCCCTAGTAAAAAATGAATGGTCCCTAAATGGTGAAAAAGTATTGCTCTCATTTCACATCTACTGAACTTGTCTTCTTTTTTCAGAATTTGACAAAATTTATCAGCGTCTTGACATTACCATCATTGAGAGAGGAGAATCCTTCTATCAAGATTTGATGCCAAAAGTTGTGGAATACCTTGAAAGCAAAGGTTTGTAAAGAGGTTAATTAAAATAACAATATTGTGCATTTCATTTTTAACAACAATCCAACTCAGAAATGCTATACCTGTACTTCTTGGTGCAGCCATATTTAATAGTTAATGGTTAGGAAACCCAGCAAACTTCAAAGGGGCTAACAAAGGTGCTGCAATTTAGGTTGGAAGGGGGTAAGACAAAATATTGTGCACGGTCATAGCTCACTAGCATCCCCTGAATGACTGAACCCACACGTTTCTATTGGCTGATTGATTAACATAGTCCATTATATCTATTGTGTTTTGTGCACGGTCACGGTTTAAAAAAAGCGAACAAAGACATAACAAATAAGGTCGCTGTGTTTCATAACAATTCCCCTCTATTAACAAGCTGTAGTAATTAATCTTAGTTACATGTATATGCAATAGGTAAATATTTTTTCAAACCTTTTTCATGGTTTATTTAATAACTTTCTTGTGAATTTCTTTCCTCAGGTAAAGTACGCACAGAGGAGGGCCGAAAGATAGTATTTGTTGAGGGTTACAAGGTCCCTCTAACAGTCGTCAAGTCAGATGGAGGATTCACCTACGACACATCTGACATGGCTGCCTTGAGACAGAGAGTAGATGATGAAAAAGGGGAGTGGCTTATTTACATCACAGATGCTGGCCAGGTTAGTATTAGGTACTTACTCGGACTAAGTGCGAGGGCCGGATGGGAAAATATTTGGCTCAAGATCGAAACGAGCGCAGCGAGGTCGGTACAAAACGGACAGAGAGCTGAATATTTTTTCGTTCGGCCCGGCCTAACTCAGTCAATAAGTTAATATCATACGATCCCTTAGTTTGTTTTAATAATATCAAAACAACAAGCATAAAATCGAACAGGGCAGGACAGTTTTTTCCGGCCCGCTCACGTCAAACAAGTTTGGCCCCCATCACGTGACTTTTGTAAATGGTTTTGAAAGGAAAGCGCGGGCGGGTCGTACTGGTCGTACGGGTCTTACGGGTCGTACGGGTCGTACGGGTCGTACTGGTCGTACTGGTCATATGGTAAGAGGGATAATTCACCCTTCTCACGCGGCGGCCACGTTGAGTCCCAGGAGGATACAAACTTTGTTTTTGCGGGCTAAACTCGTTGTGAATCTGCTCAGTGCGAGGCTGGATATGCAAAATCTATTGTTTCTAGCCAACATGGCCGCTGTGTGAGAATGGTGAATTGGAAATCTTCTAAAGGATGTACAAGACAAGTTTATCTGTTTAAAGTGCCTATAACCCCAAAAATGTATTGTTTTAAATCGATTCTGTATAGCGCCCTTAAGAATTCGAAAAAATAAAAGTGAAAAACTAAACTTCAACGATTTTAGTGGCGTCAAAGTTAGCGAAAACATCCGTTTTGGGCTTCCTGTTTCCAGTTGGAAGTCAGCGCGAGTCTTGGGGAGGGCCTGGAATTATGACGTCAATCGGGCGTCATTTTACTCAACTACCACAATCGTTTGCACAGTTTCTTTTGTTCCTCTAATTTAGACCATTGTCTAACTAAAGAGTTTTTATTATGATTGAGAGGTTTTCGTAAAACCAAATCCGAAGTATTTAAATTACATAGCCAATCACGGGAGCTAGTAAAATCGCAATGAGCCAGTCACGAACTGAAGTACTTCGTGATTGGTTTTACTTGGACCAGTCACGAGGAAAAGTAAACGCAATCGTGGATATCTCGCACTAAAATGAAAATCGATTGCGTGACGGACCAAAACAATGTTTGGTTTTAGTTCAGAACTTGATTGGCTGATAATTACAATACATTTTCACAGCCAATAGGAAAGCTAATAAGCAAACGCAAAACCAAAGCAATCACCGAAATACTTTCGACACTCAATCAGAAACCGCTCTATGGTTGGGCTAACCATTAAGTTCTTGGCCGGTTGTGAAAGTACAGTGTAATAGTGTAAGGATTATGGACAATAATAGTTCTGTTTTTGCGGATCTTTTAATGTAATGTTCGTATTTATTTAAAATTACCGTCTGATTGAAAATATTAATTATCCTTAATTATCAAACTCTATCAAGATTCAGATTCATTTTATTCGCACTATTTTCATAATTGTACAAAACGTTGTTACAGCAGTAGAAAACTTAATAGATTACAGAATAATTTTAATTTTAGATGATATGTGCGTAGTGGCCAAAGTAGGTGAAGCTTTCGTGTTGGCCGCTACCACAGTGAAAATAGATAGTCGAGGAAAAGAATCAATATTATAAAGTAGAGAGAAAAAAGGTGATAAAATATTGTACATACAATATTGGTTAATATGCCATTACTTCTTCAGATAGAATTTGGGTATGCCATACATGGTTAGTTCTGGTTATCAAGTAACAATATTTTGTATTGGTTTTTAAAGCTATTGTAGGGGAGGCGTTTAATTGCTAGTGGGCTTTTTTTCCCACACCCTTGATGAAATGGCTTTAAATCTAGTTAGCCCATGATTTGTTCGGGATACTGGTCTGTATAGGTTTTGATTGGTAGAATATCTAGTGTTATAATTGTGAATATCAGAAGCGAATGATATGAGGTCAAGGAAAGCTGATGGGATATTAACTTTAACATACTTAATTTTGAAGACAAGAGAAGATATTTTGAGGTTGAAGACATTTTCCAATTTAAGGACTTCTAAAAGCTTATAGTCTATTGTCGTATAGAGTAGAGTTTGAATGCAGGGTTTTAAGTTTGATGAACAATGAACTGTTTTTGCTGAGCTTTTTGAAGTAACATTTGTACTCAATAAAAGCTTACTGTGAGATTGAAACTATGCTCAATTATATAACTCTTTCAAATGTTTGGTGGTCGGGAGTTTCAGTATTTTTTGTACTTGTATACTTGGCACAGTTTCAATTGACTCATTGTCTTCATGTTGACTTTTCAGTCTGGCCACTTCGATCTAATATTTGGAGCATCGCGGGCAGCAGGATTGTACGACCCTAAGAGAGTGCGAGTTGACCATGTGGGATTCGGCGTGGTGCTTGGCGAGGACAAGTAAGTCGCGGTGTCTGGCGTGATGATGTTACGTCAACGTGAGATATCACTGAACTTTTAACCTATATTATGATCACAGGAAAAAGTTCAAGACTCGAGAGGGGGAAACAGTTCGGCTTGTTGATCTCCTTGACGAAGGCATACGAAGATCTACGGAAAAACTGAAAGAGAAAGGACGGGACCAGGTGAGGGGAAAGAGCCGCCATGAACGGAAAACTATTTTGACGAAAACCGGTTGTTTTATCCGGATATAAAAAAATCATCTGCAAAATTGGAACTTTAAAGTAGCACTATCAACCCCAAAATGATAAACTTTCGCATGAGACAAAAATATCTACTCCGATTAGCAGAGTATGCTTTCCAGGTACACTGGAGAAAATATGAGACAATTTTGATGAAGGATGGCAAAGATTCGAGTGGATGAAAAATACTGCTTTTAAGATAAATTTAGAACAACTTGAAATCGGTTCACTGTAAACAGAAATCAAGTTTCTAGAAATAGCTTTTGTAATCCACTTTAATCTTTGCCATCCTCTATCGAACAAGTCTGAAAAGCATACCAGGACATTCACATGGTATTTCTCTTCTATCTCAGGGTGTTATTTTGAAATTTTGTTTTAAAGAAACTTGAAGGTTCAATTCGATTGACAGTGCCTCTTCAAAAATGTTAAGCCGCAGTACGGCATAAGAGACAGTCGGAAAAAAATCCATCCTGCACCAGCCGCGTGCACAACTTAACATATAATAGTGGTATAATCAACTCAAGTCGATTAAGGTATCCTTTTTTGCTCTGACGAAGGGCTCGAGCTCGAAACGTCAGCTGCTACTCGCTTCCGACGGCGGTTAGCATACCTCATTCGACTTTAGTTGATTATACCACTGTTTATCTTCCCCGCCGACGCAGACCAACACCAGTTTTTACAAGAATTAGTTACCCATCGTAACACATAATACACGTACTTAAAGTTCGCGGGTCACATCCCGTACACACCGCGGTAAAACGTTATGGTCCGCTGGCCGAAAGAACGAAGGCTCTGGAGTTAAATATTTTTTTTGGTAAATAATTTTATAACTTGGTAAACTCACATTGAATTGCAAGTGAAGAAAATTTCAACCCGTTAAAGTCTAAGTCTTAGCTTTTAAGTAGTTTTCTTGTTTTTCGCGAAAGATTTCACGTAATACGTGCACGTACTTAAAACTAGAAACAGGGGTGATTGCCCCTGTTTTCTTTTAATTTCGGCGGGAAACTTGGGAGACGCGCGCGTGCTGCTCATCAAAAGCGCATGCGCGTGACGTCTTGCCGCGGTTCGCATCTCACTTGTTATTACGCTCTGCAGGTTCTCACAGCAGAGGAGCTACAGGCAGCCAGTGAAGCTGTGGCGTATGGATGTATTAAGTATGCTGATCTATCACACAACAGAGTGAACGACTACGTTTTCTCTTTCGATAAGGTACGACATGTTATAGAGCGGAGTTCGTACGAATGGGCAGGTCACGGCAATGACTTACGGCACAGTTACTGTTCGACATGCCGTAACATTCAAAATGGTTTCCCTATTGTTTTAGTTTTTTCTGATCCAATCAAATTACAGAGTTACGGTGGACTGATGCATGGTATCTCTCATGGAGATTTGATAGCAGATTTGATAGTGCTGCGTCACATATTGTTAAAAGAGTTTCATAATTATTATTTTCCCTTTACTCCTTATTGCTCGCTTTTGAAGCCATATCTCTACTCTGGCAAAATTTATATACTGGTTCAAGTAACGCCAGGTATATACATTTGAGAGAAGGCGATGAAGTCCAGGCAGCTCTGAATGGCCTTAAAAATCAACATGTCAGTTGAGCGTTGAGTGTAGAAAATATATGAATGTAGTAAAGAGTGTGTGTGGAATGAGTCTAAGATATATTAGCATATCTTGCTAGATGCCTAATCAGCCGCATTCATCCGAGACTAAACCGGCAAAAGATGAAGAATGTTGTAAGAAATGGTTTCTGTACAGAAACATGACGCTTTGCAGAAAAGGCCTTGGGTTAATAGGAAAATTGCAAGAGTTAAGAGTTTTATTATTTGAGGCATTAAGCCAATTAAATTTGGGACTGGTTTATGATAAATACTTAAACATCGAGGCTTAATATACTTTTTTTGTAACAATGCTTTGAAGTTCAAATTTCGAGTGAAATTTCGACCAAAATGTACCTTGGGTGACAGAGGCTCGCAGAAATTAAAGGTGAAAAGAAGAGCAGAGAGAAGACAAGAAGAGCGTCTAGTGTTATCACACGGGCTACCCACCCTCACATTTCGTGTCTTCAGTCACTGCGTTGAAATAAAGTATCGTTTTGTGTTGATTCAGTTAGGTTGTTTACGCGGTGAGTGGACAAAACAGTGACCCCCAGTCCATGGACTAACCTATGGACTAACCTATGGACTAGCAACTTGCCCAGAATAGTATTTTGGGGATGCTGTAAAGAGCTTGTATCATACCTTCTTTGTGCTGTAGCTCGTACAATAGCGGTATTCGTATAATACTGGTAATCCGCCGCCATTTTGAATAACCACAAGCATATCAAACTCCACTTTTGTATTTCGGGTTACCTGTGGTCATTACCGCTTGATTTCACAACATGTATAGTCTATAGATCACTTGGCTGAAAATTATGTATAGGTATTATAGGCGATTAGAGAAATACACAGAGTGACGTACCACACAATTAACTATAATAAAGTATTGCTCTTTTATTCCTGAAGATATTTGTTAAATACATTCACAAAGCGCATTCATGTATATCATATGAACTATTCTCGAAGTAATGACCACAGGTAACCCGAAATACAAAAGTGGAGTTTGGGATGCCTGTGATTTTTCAAAATGGCGACGGAACTAGTATTTACGAATACCGGTATTATATGAGCTACAACGATGGCAAATCATGAATTAGTGTTACGATTATGAGTTACAGCACAAAGAAGGTATTATACACGCTCTTTACAACAGCAACTTGCCCAGAATAGTATTTTTGGGGGTCAGTGTTTTGTCCACTCCCGTTTACGCCTACGCGCGAGCGATAACCTAACTGAAGCCACACAAAATGAAACTTTGTTTCAACACATAGATTGCATACACGAAATGTAAGGATAGTTAGCCTGTTTTGTTATCCTTTGAGAATCTCGTGCGAATATTAAGTTCCTGATTGGACAATCTACTCAGGCGCAACCGTCGTGAGTGCTGGATGTAACTGTGATTTTGACGAAACTCAGCGCATGGTGAGGTTCTCAACGGATAACACCACAGGCTCTCATTTCTTCGAGCCACAAATCCACGCATGCACAAGCGCTTTGCAGACATGTCTATCTTGATGGTCGCTTGCTCAAAACCTCCAGTGATTCTAAAATGTGTTGTATTATGATTTACCAACACAGATGCTGGACGATAAAGGCAACACGGCAGTTTACCTGTTGTATGCATACACAAGAATAAGGTAAAGTACGTTATCAAAGTCGCCAAGTCCGTTCCACAGCCGCAAATCTGCTCCTCACCCTTAGTTACTGTTGCTATGTCCCCCCTTAGTTACTGTTGCTAGGTCCCACAATCCGAACACTTTAACTCGAAAAAAACAAACATAGCAAAAAGGCTGAGTTCGGCGATAGTCTTCGTAACATTCCGAATGATATATCGATTTCCTACCTGTCGTTGAATTTTATCAATCTTAGCGAAGAACTCACAGTAGTTTGTGTTTTCATCTGACGAGCTTGTGGGACAAGATGACGGTCGTATTTTCCCGGGGGAACATTGCTGCGTTCTGATTGGCTGAACTGTTTTTAATTGACAGCTGTGTAACTATGAACTGGCAAACTTTGTATTTTACGGCGCAAATTTTCAGCCAAGGAATCGTTTTATGTGTTAATCTTCTCGCCTTGTCATCCCTCAGGTCCATTATGCGCCTCGCTAACGTGGACCGTTCAACTTTAGAAGCCAGTTTTAAAACCACTGACGTCTCCCTCGATCACCCGAAGGAATGGAAACTAGGCAAGTGTATCACTCGCTTCCCAGAAGTCCTATCGCGCATCCTGGACGATCTTCTCATGCATTCGCTATGTGAGTTCCTCTACGAGCTCTCTGCCACCACTACAGAGTTCTACGACAGCTGTTACTGTGTAGAGAAGGACAGACAGACAGGCGAGATCATTAAGGTGAACATGGGGAGACTGCTTCTCCTGGAAGCCACCGCTCGCGTGATGGAAAAAGGATTCCAGATTCTAGGAATTAATACTGTCACTAAAATGTAACTCTAAAGAAATCTAAAGAACAAGCACTAAACCCAAATGTCAATCTATTATTAAATCAAGCCAGTAGTCATTACTCGGCCCTGTTCTTGATAAGCTTAACCGAACAAAAAGCTGGCGTGAAATGCTATTACGAATTGTGGTCGTACATTCACGAACATATACGGTCCGAAAACACTAAAAACCACACTGGATTCCTAAGAAACCTGTTAAAAATATGCAATGATGAAATAACACATCAGAGCGTAGCCCTTTGAGAAAGTTCCGAAAGAAAAAAGATCAATAAACCACCAACATATTCAATGCATAGTTACTTTGTTCTAGACGTCACCGATTATTCTTTCCAGATCGCCTAACAGCATTCGATCCAAGATGGCGGCCATCGATTTCGATACAAATTTGCTTGTAAAGAGCTTGAGAAAATATCAAAGCATGTGTTTGACCAAGCTTTAAGAGAGTTTAACTTGGATTTGAAAGCACTTTGCCTGGGGGAATGAGGTCATAGTACGAATGAAACATTCCTTCAGTTGGCAAGCTATTTGTTGTTTTTGCACCGTTATATTCCGTCCTTGGACGAGGCACGTGACTAGCTTACTAGAGGACCCTCTCAGATCACGGAGTATAATGGAGAAAATCTAAGTGATTCCCCCAGGGTCAACACTTGGGCCACTTCTACTCGTAGTGTATGTAAACGATCTGCCAAATTGCCTGAGTTCCACAACAGCTCGACTATTTACAGATGACACAAATTTAACAGCAGCAGGTGAAACTCCAGGAGGATATATTACTGGCAATAAATAAAGTAAATTCTTTATTTAACGTCAACTTTACCCCGTTATACGTCGGAGCTCCCGATTAAGGGAATAGGCCATTGTGACGATGTTGCGCGCGCACCTAGAATAATGGCTGTTGGGGAACCAGAACGAGTCTTAGCAGGTCGCGTCTATTGTTCTACTGATGCGTGCGCAAGATCATCAAAATGGCCTATTCGAAATTATACAAGCTACTCGGTTACCAAAGAAGATTCGGTACAGATGTGCTGGTCCGCCGCAGGAATCGAACTCAGAACCACATGCTCAATGTGTCAAGAACTCAAACCTCCCTAAAACACCGTTCCTGTAGCTCAGAAGACAAAAGGACAACAGAATACTCAAAAGTAAAGTTTATTCTATTATTATGTGTACTTATAGGAGATGAGGAACTAAAATACGTAAAAGTTCCCAGTTTTTGTATTCCCATTCAAAGCCTTGTACATGTAATAGTCCAGTTTCGTATTCGAAAATTACCGCTGAATGCAATGAATACAGACGCATGTACGCAGAGTTAGCCTCATTCTGAAGTTAAACATTCATAAATACCAGCGAGAAGGTGCAAAACGCTAAACTAAAACAATACGCAGAGTTGTGAATAGCCCACCTTCTCGCTGGTATTTATGAAAGTTTAACTTCAGAGTGAGGCTAACCCTGCGTACATGCGTCTGTAGTCATTGCATTCAGCGGTAATTTTCGAATACGAAACTGGACTATGGGCTGTTATCGCAGTTCGGCCATCTTGGATAAAACAATGGTTTTGGCCCCGGTAGCCTCGCACTGGTTGGTTTCAGAACGAAACAAAGGTTTTTATTCTCCTGGGACTCAACATGGCCGCCGTGCGATAAAAGCCCATTCTCTCGTAACGTGAAACCACTGATTTCAAACTATGAGCTTGGGCTGCCTGTGTCTTGACGTGTTCACATGAAGCTGCTCGAACATTTTTAAGTCGATCTGACCGCAAAACTTTAGACAAGCGGCTGGACTTTAGGAGAAATTGATCGGATTGACAAAATTTCAATCCGCTTCATGTAAATACTATAATGAAAAATAAAGGGTTCATTCGAAAATATCAGTCGGATCGAGATTGAGATCGGATCACCACTCGATCCGCGTCATGAAAACTGCTGGGGCTTGCAAGCCTGGCAAACACTCGTGTTAGACTAAGTAATCTACTGTCAGAAAAGGTTTCTTGCAGCTTTATATGAGCCTCTTGAGATCGGGTGACCCTTACGACTATGACTGACGTCAGGAGCCCATAACCAGGAGCGTCCATATCTCCTATAACAGGTGTCACAGCGTTTTTACAAGTTGGGGTATTTTTAGATTATTTTCCCCTCCAATTGTTGGGTTGCACCGTGGCGGAAGAAAAGATGCCTCATTAGCTACTTTTGTTATACTAAACAACATGGCTACTACGCTTTTGTGATTTTATTCCCTTAGGAGTAACTGCAACTCCACAACAGCGGGAACTGTTCTAAAAATAACCTAACTTGTGAAAACGCATACCAGGGCTTGCTGTGGTTCAAATGGCGGCCATGTTTTCCGGAGCTCCAAATCGATCACTCAAAACTGTTCCTAAAGGGTTCAATGGCGATGGAAAAGTACACAGATTACAGCTACTAGTGTTCATTACTGCAGCAATCTTATTTTCCTATGAACTGCTGTACGATTCAGCTAAATATCCACGATATTTACCTGTTGAGGCGAACATTCGTAATAACACAATCACAAGAACTCGCTTTCTAAATCGGAGGATATCTTATTATCCAAACAGTGACTCCACCTTTGGCATTGCAGTTATCTGCCTCATTGGTGATATTGACTTGAATCCAAGACCAAGAGTGAGAGCTCAAGGTCCTTCGTCTATTACGAAACCTTCGATTCCTTCCTCCATTACGTGTGGTGTTGCAAACCGAACTTCTAAAGCTCCTAAGTGCCGTTCCTGTGAGAAGTCTGTCAGGCGAAACCAGAGGAGGATTGTATGCTATTCATGCCTTGATATTTTTCATGCCCGGTGCTTGTTCCCTAAGATGAAATCTGTTCAAGGCTCATTTGTGAATGACTTCTACTGTTCTAATTGTAGTTTGGCTGTGCTTCCCTTCTATAAGTGTGACAATATACAAGATGACTTTGAGGTTTTAAATCCTAACCTTGATTCAACAATGGAATCAGAGAGCGAGGATTTTCATCTCTCAATGCTTCGTGCTAAGTCCGAACAACTGCAAGTGATGCATATAAACACACAAAGCATGTTATAAACTTTTGATGAACTCGTACTGACTATAGATAAATATCCATTTGATATCATAACAATGAGTGAAACCTGGCTGAAGGATAACACTTGGGGTGGAGTTGGTGCCTATTTGCGTGATGGCATTAAGTATAAGCGCCGCACGGATCTAGAAAGTATATAGCCTCTAATGGAGCACCTTTGGCTGGAAATTCCTGGTCGTAACAAGCTCAGTAATTTATTACTTGGGGTAATCTATCGGTCGGAACGTATTCTCTCACCACCAGCATGGTTGGATGGATTTAATTCCCTTTTGGCCCACATTGCAGCCCAATGGGATGGCCTGTTACTTATCTTGGGTGACTTTAATATTAACCTACTGAACTCGGCTGAATGCTCGCTTACAAACCAATATCTTGATGCTCTTAGCTCATTTAATTTGACCCAGCATGTAACTAAACCTACTCGAATCACAGCTACCTCCAGTACTCTGATTGACCATGTAATTTCTAACTATCCTAATATAATTACTTTTACTGATGTCCTCCCGTGCCCTCTGGTGAGTGACCATAGTGCACCCTACGTGTGTGTCAACAACCGTGTCAGCAGATTTCGGTCTCGGTACAAATATCTACGAAATGAGAAACAGTTTGATGAATTCAAGTTCAAAGAAGATTTCACTAAACTCCCTGCAGCCTTATTTACGGTTTGGACAATGTTGATGATAAGCTTGAAACGCTTAATACCTTAATTACCGAGTGCTTAGATCTGCATGCACCCCTTCATCGTTGTAAAATCTCTCATCCTCCAGCTCCGTGGCTTAATTGTGAGGATATCAAGGCCTTGAAAAAAGAGAAATAAACTTCGTCATCTCGCACACAAAACTGAGCTACCTTTTATTAGGTTAGCTTTTCGTACTGCCAGAAATGAACTCAAACGTAAGATAAAAAAAGGCTAAGAGGGCATTTATGCGGGAACATCTTTCTTCCCCAGACTCCAAGAGTATTTGGAGGACAATTCATCGCATTTTGAAACCAAATCCACGACCTTTACATTTTGATCCAGATGCTCTTAATGTACACTTCTCTACCACTGCTAAACGTACTTTAGAAACTGAGCCCCTCCCAGAGGCTGATTTGTTTGCATATATAGAATCGCTAGAGCCAGACTCTACCGATCGCTTTACATTCAGACATGCTACTTACGCTGAAGTTCTTCAACAGCTAAAATATCTCCAGACCACCACCAGTACTGGCCCTGATCTACTGCCAGCGAAGTTTATTCGAATGGTTGCCGAGGTTATTGCATCACCTTTGACCTATATTATCAACAGCAGTATGGATCAAGCTGTATTCCCAAGGCTATGGAAGATTGCTCGATTAACACCTATACCTAAAGTCGATCCTCCTGTTGTCAATGATGATGTCCGTCCAGTAGCTATTCTTCCAGTACTATCAAAGGTCTCTGAACGTCTTGCTTACTATCAAATGACTCAGTACATTGAACCTAATGGACTATTAAGGGACCGCATCTCTGGCTTCAGAAAGGGTCATTCAACAGGGACTGTACTTCTCCGCATACGTGCTGATATTATCAAAGCAATGGAACAGGGTCATGTTACTTCCATGATTATGGCCGATTTTTCAAAAGCTTTTGATACTGTCCACTTGAGAAAATACATAATCTGGGCTTTTCTAGACCTTCTCTGAGATGGCTTGCCAGCTACCTGACTGATAGAAAGCAATTTGTTCAAATTGATGACCGGAAATCAGAATACCAGGAAGTGCAGTTTGGTGTGCCTTAGGTTGGTCCTTGGTCCTTTCATCTTTAACCTGTATGTTTCCGACTAGCACCAGCATTTGTCGTCAACTTCCATACAATATGCTGATGACACTACAATATATGAACATGCACGTCCTGACGCTTTAATCCAATGTGAGTCTAAACTAAATTAAACTCTTAACACTCTCTCTGTCTGGTCAATGGACTCAAATTTAGCTTTGAATACTACTAAAACCAAGTTTATGATGCTCTCTACACGACAGCTGGCTCAGTTTCATGGCCTTTCTAATCGTACTCCCATGATCACAGTAAATGACACACCGTTAGAAAGGGTACCCACCCATAAGCTACTTGGGGTTGAATTCCAACAGCACCTGAAATGGGATGTGCATGTGAGGAAAACCTGTTCATCTAGCTATGGAGTACTGTCTGTCTTGAGGAAGATCAATCACTTAGCTCCCTTCCGCTTAAAGAAGTATCTTGCTGAAGTCTTGATCCTATCCATACTTGACTTTAATGACATTGTATTTCATCCTTTACCTGCCTATCTTGTGAAAAAGCTCCAGATGGTAATGAATGCTGCTGCCAGTGTTGTGATAAATCGTTATGCCGATGTACATTCAGTTGTAGCACTCGGCTGGCTTCCAGTTATTGAACGGAGAGAATTGCATCTTGCCAGAATTGCACGCAATGCTTTAACAAACCCAAACTGGCCGTCTGATCTCCCGCTGAAGAAGTTTTAACATCAGCGCAACTTGCGCTCCAGCAGTGCTCCTCAGCTTTAAGTACCTCTGGAGAATGGAGCACTGCAGGACTCTTATTCTGCCATTTTTAACAAGCTGCCTGCCTATATCAGACAATCAATTAATTCTAAAAGCTTTATCAAGCAAACTAGAAAATATCTAATGGCAATGGCAAAGGAACGTCTCGAATGGGCACGGGTTGGGGGGGGGGGGGGGGGGGGGGAGTGTAGTGTAGGTTGGGACAGACATTAATTATATTATCTTAAGTCTTAAATGGGTTGGGGTAAGGTTGGGTGGTGGGTAATTTTAAACTGAATTAGGGATGTCTCGTTAGAAGATTTTATGATGATGTAAATATTATATATATTTATTTTTATACTTATATTTGTATAACGTTTTATTATTATTATCTATATCTACTTATTTTGTTATATTGTATTTATTTTTATCGTCACAGATGAAGAGCCATTCATTAGAATGGATAGGCTGTGAATAAACCTTTATTATTATTATTAGTATTAAACGCTGTGACGTAGGCCTAGTATGGGGGATGGACGCTGTGACATAGGCCTAGTATGGGGGATGGACGCTGTGACATACGCCTAGCATGGGGGATGGACGCTGTGACATAGGCCTAGCATGGGGGATGGACGCTGTGACATAGGCCTAGCATGGGGGATGGACGCTGTGACATAGGCCTAGCATGAGAGATGGACGCTGTGACATAGGCCTAGTATGGGGGATGGACGCTGTGACATAGGCCTAGTATGGGGGATGGACGCTGTGACATAGGCCTAGTATGGGGATGGACGCTGTGACATAGGCCTAGTATGGGGGATGGACGCTCCTAGTTATGGGCTCCTGCTGACGTTGTTTTTTTTATGAGCCCGATAGTTTTTGTGAAAAATAGAATTGTTACTAGGAGCTGTGTCGTCCGAAATTCAACAAGTGTACATTAATAATATAATAATAATAATGTATTTATATAGCGCAATCTCCATAAATGCCCGAGTGCGCTTTACATCAAGTAAAAAATCTATAACTATACACACTATGCATAACTCGCGCGGTCACAACACGAAAAAGAGGCCAGTAGGTCCTATGGAATGTTGAAGTTGAAATGCTAGCAGGAAGTGTGAAACGTGTTGAACATGATTGTTTAGTTGAAAAATGTTTCTTTATAGTACAACCAGCCAGGCGCATAGCAAATTAACGGCATTGTTTCACTGAACATTCCTTCAGTGCATTTCACAATCTCCCCGGGCGCTTCAATTTCAACATTCCAGAGGACCTACTGGCCTCGTTGACATGCTAGTTACCAGGACTTATGCATAGGGTCTATACGTTTATCACATAAAAATAATAAAACTCTATGCAACACAACACAATGTTAAAATATAAAATAAATACTAATCTAAGATAAAAAAGGTAATACTAAAAAGAGTCAATAATAAGCTAGTTTAAAAAGATGGGTCTTAAGTTTACACTTAAAAATAGAAGTGGAAGAGCTACTCTTGATTTCATGGGGAAGCGCATTCCAGAGGCTAGGTGCACACACCGAAAATGCCCTGAGGCCGTACGATTTCAGCCTGAAGATCGGCTGCTGTAGCAGCAATTTATCCGCAGATCTGAGAGCACGCCGAGGAACATAAGGAGTTACGAGCTCGCTAAGATATGATGGCGCCATACCATTAATTATCTTATATGTGTACAGCAAGATCTTAAAAATAATGCGTTGCTCTACCGGGAGCCAATGTAGTTGCATTAATATTGGCGTAATATGTTCAGCTTTTCGTGTTAGTGAGACAAGCCTAGCAGCAGAATTTAGTACGTATTGCAGCCTCTGAATTAAACAGCTTGGAAGACCGTACAAAAGCGCATTACAGCTGTCTATCCTTGAGGTGACAAAAGCATGAACAAGAGTCTTCGTAGAGTCATAGCTAAGAAATCTCCTAACTTGAGAAATATTCCTAATGTGGTAATAAGCTGACTTGCATATTTCATTTACGTGTCTGTCAAGATTCATAGTTCCACCTAGGATTGCGGACCGGTTTCACTTTTTATTCGAACCGTTAGGTTTCAAGATATTTCTCGTGTAAATGGGCAAATGTTCATGGAACCGGTACTTCTCTCTATCCGAGCCGTTCCTTTTTTCCTGTCGTATAAACGGGCCTTAAGTGACTAATAATGATCTACAACGCTGATAAACGTTAGTTTTAAAAATAGGCGTGGGAGAGTTTTTAAAGTGCCTATAAACCCAATTTTAGCAAATTTGAGAACTTTCCCCACACACGATATTCTTCGAAATTAAACCATAGTTTGATCAAAAAGATATGGGTTTATATTGAATTTATAAGTATCAACCAATGCAATTACGAGAAAGGATCATAGAAAATTAACACCTTTTAACATTTCTTGCCGTAGAGCACTACAGTTTTTACCTGGACCATATTGGCCGACCCCCTACCCCCTCCATTTGTCATTCGATCCCAGGTCTCAATCACGCTCGGCCAAAATGGCGGCCGCTTCGATGATCCGTTTGCTGCGCGCAAAAACACCACCCACCGCCTGAATGCAGGCTACCTTCACCCCTACCATCCCCCCCCCCCCCCCAAAAAAAAAAAAAAAAAAAAGGCCTTATACTCTGGTTAGGATCAGTCCAGCTTAATTTGCTAAAACAGTTCTTTCATACTGGCTACGTTTCACTAATTTCGCAAATAGTTTCGTTTTTGTTGTCTCGTGTATTCTTTTGGCTGTAAAAACATTATTGGTAAAGCAATTCCCTTTGTTTGGGTGTCAATTATAAAGATGGTATTTCTTTTTTTTCTTTTTTTCTTTTTATATTTATTTGAGTCTCATCAAACGCAATGAAGGGAAATAACTTCCAACTGAATACTCTCGCTCAACGTCCGTGGTAATTGCACATTTTACGAAAGGAAATCGATTTTTTAGTAGACCAGTTCGCGGTAATTCCGACGCGAAATACAGTGTTTGTATGGGAATCCGATGCCAAATATTTTCCGGCGTAAAATCGAATTTCTGAAATATTCACTGTCTGCAAACTTAGTGTTTTCAGTTTTTCATACATTTGTCTGTAATAACGAATCGATATTTCACGAGAAATGTGTTTTATTTGGTATTTTAGGCGAGTTGTATACCAAAATAATATGAATTTCGAGTGAAATCGGTTCGCCGGTATTCCATAGCAAACCATGAAATAACGATATTATCGATCCTATAAAAACAAATTTATGGGAAGATTTATCAGGGCAACCCTAAAATATGAATGGCGGAAGGACGGAATGGCGGAACGGCAAAAAAAATCCTCAAAAATTCTGTTTTTCCTTAATCCGTAATCCTAAATTTAGTAGATTTATTAGACTGTTAAACATACGGATGAAGGTTCTTTCAAAATGTGTTCGATTCTCGGTTGTGTTTCTCTCTCCGGCTATGTTCATGCGGTGGCCATGGCGGTGTATGTGTGGTACATGCAAATTCCATTGTAACAAGTAGGCCTGAATAGATTGTGCTAGCAAATCCAGCCAAAGTTGCTCCAAAAAAAGGCTAAAAGTTGCTCAAAAGTTGCCAAAAATTGAAAAAGTTGCCACCAAAATTTGAAAAAGTTGCTCACTTTGGCGAGCCATTTTATTCTAGATAACAACTTAAAACATGGAATGTTGGATGTGTAATTCAATATAATCTTAAAGTTCAACATAACTACCAATAGTAGTACTTTCAGTCTAATGAAGTAAAGTAGTTTCTAATGATATTGACCATAGACACCACATACGGTGATAAAGTTTACAGCCTCTTTGCGTTGTTGTATCTAATCATGACTGAAGCCTCTGGATAATTCGCGGGCGATATTAAATAGATAGCTGCTGTCCAGTTCGTGGGCGCATATTAATTCATGCACGGAAAGTAGAAAACAAAGGAATGTTAATCATTTGCAGGGTCAATACTATTCAATACACGTCTACAGCATTCTTAGTGTCGACCAGTTTCAATTAACAGAAACATTTGGGATAATTTGGGTGTTTTATCATTATTTGTTGCTCAAAAGTTGCCAAGGAAGGCAAAAGTTGCTCTAGGTTGCTTGCAGTACAAAAAGTTGCTCAAAACTCCAGAAGTTGCTCAAAAGTTGCCGAGCACAATCTATTCAGGCCTAGTAACAAGTAATAGTTTCAATATACATGATATAGAGAAGAGTAAACTTACCTTGATGACATGTAATCACAATGACGAATTGCTATTCTATGGAAGCTAAGATCAAAGTCCTTTACAGTTGTCACGTACGTCATTTACCCGCCAAAACCACAGGCAGCCCAAGATCCCAGACCCCACCGAAATACTAATTAAGAAAAAATATAATTTTATCATATCCCGGAGTATCTTTTCCTGTATGACCATTGGAAGAAAACCTCTCCAAAATAAATTTATGTGGACCCTTTTACAGTACAAGGTCTACTGACACTTTGTTTATCGATGACAGCTGTTGAGAATATCAATTTCACGTGGTTTGAACCCACGGTTTTATAGCAACGATCACGCCTTTTAATAACACAATCAGGATCCATATATATATGATAGAAAATTGAAATCGCTATAGTTGCAGTGCAAATCTAGGCAATATGAAAATACAGAAACTGACAAGCAATACATGTAGCCTGCCGGACTACTAGATATAATGGGGATATTACATGTAGACGAGACAGTAAGGTCAGTAAGTAAACAACGAACTGATAAGGAGATTATAATCCCATTTGCTGGGAGACTTAAGACGTTCATGCGCCAACTTTGACAAGCGAACGGCTGGGACCTAAAATAGTTCGTTGTTTTCAAGCTCTCGCTTGACAAAAAAAAATGAAAAACAGAATTTTTGAGGATTTTTTTGCCGTTCCACCATTCCGTCCTTCCACCATTCATCCTTCCACCATTCCATCCTTCCACCATTCCATCCTTCCACCATTCCGTCCTTCCACCATTCCGTCCTTCCACCATTCCGTCCTTCCACCATTCCGTCCTTCCACCATTCCGTCCTTCCACCATTCCGTCCTTCCACCATTCCATCCTTCCACCATTCCATCCTTCCATATTTTAGGGTTGTCCATTTATCACGAAAACTAAGTAACTTACCGGACGATAAATTGCGAATTTTCTCGGCCAAAAACAAGTTTCGAGTGGCGGACGTGTCTGAAGACTAATTATGTATTCAAAATCTTGAATTCTTATTGGCTGATGATAAAGAAAGGGGGCGAAATCTCCCGCATTTTGATTGGCCTGATCTAAACATGAAATACCGCTCTGTATTTCATAGAAAAGGCATGAAATACCGCCCTGTATTGCATAGTAAAGCTGAGCTCCGCTATTGGCTGAACAATAATATTTAAAGGATAATTTGTGGAATTCAATGGTTTGAAAGCTGTATTCAACGATGTACAGGAAGCCCGCGCGTAAATATTTTGTTTATTTTAATTATCGCGAACAGACAAATCATGTTAAAATTACAAACCAGGATATTCACAAAGTTAAAAGTAGTCAAAGAACGTGAAAATTATACATCTTTTTTTTCGTTTTTCACGAGAAATTATATGTTTTGGCGCTCGACTGAACAAGAAGAAACCGACTCCAATCCGACAAAACCAACTGCAGCAAGTATGTGTGCTTTTGAACGGAAAAGCTGGGGCTTCGTGGATTTGCTGATTTAATTGTAATATTCACACAGAGAAGCTAAATGACTGAAAACAGTAAAACAGGACGAAAAGCACAGCTACAGAATGGAACTAAAATCGTGATACAAAGAAAATTTTGGAAACGGGTGGTACTGAACACAAGCCACAGGAATCCCAAAACCAATCTTGAGGATGAATTGTAGCCACAGGAAGCCCAAAACCAATTTTGAGGATGGTAAGCCTGTGACACAAGTATTTAAAACAGGCTTATTTATTGTGGGGAAGAGGTTGAGCATTAACATTTGGTAATTTGCTTATAAAGTAAGGAACACTTAATACTTACAAGTTTGTGCGTATACTGCCTGTGGTTTTTGAGGTCAGCAGAGCACGTTTTTCAAAATGGCGGCTAATGTTGAAATTTCTTGCACGATCTAGTTTTGTTTTAAGCAAGAAATATGATTGTTGTTAAGAGAAATGCTATCTAAAGAAATGAATCGCAAATAAAAGTAATTAAAATTATTCTGCATGATTTAGTCCGCACCAGTACCTACATTGTGAGAAAAAAAGGGCAAAATACGAGCAACTTTTCGGCAACTTCAGTTTGGAAAATTGGCAACTTTTCGGCAACTTTTTGGGAAAAGTGGCAACTTATAGGCAACTTTTTTATAATTTTGGGGCAACTTTTAAGGAATTTTCGAGCAACTTGTGTCTAAGGCTACTTGTGCAACAGCTCTTCGGTTTGCCAGGTTTTAGATTTGCACCGACTTTATCGAGAACTGGTTCAGTAGTCAACAGGCCGCCGGTTTTCTAAATCTTTCCAAAAAAAATCACAATTTTGTCTCCATTTAATGCACTTTCGCTTTCTTGGTAAAGATTAGATCGAAATAAAGTGTACCTAAATAAAATACAGGTGTTTTCATGCATAAAAATGCAGTTAATTTGGATGTCGGATGTACAGCTAGCGTGTGGCGGGAATGTCAAACTGACTATATTCTTTATTTATTTTCGTAAATCACTAAATGCTATGGGATTCTATATATGTAAGTTCATTGCCTGATGAGGGAATTTCACGCGAAAAGCCGATATCGCACGAATCGCGAATCGCGTGAAATTTAACTGGAATTCCCTCATCAGGCAATGAATTTACCTATATAGAATAACTGTACTAACAAAACAACCCTAAATAAGAGAATTCTTCATCTTACGTTAAACAAATCCTTTATTGGCAGTGTTCATATATAAGTCCGTTACCTTCACACGGGTTCTGATACCTTTTAACTATGTTCTTTAAGGGACTTCATTTCCTTCTGGAAATACAACATGCGCCGTCCACAAAGAAGCAAAAGGCTGCAAGCCTCGTACGAACATTTGTGCTTGTTGGATTTATACTAATTCAACCTGATCGACATGTATTTCTGTACCAAATGAACTAGGACCGATCATTAATTAGAGGAGTGGACCGGCGGGGTGGTGTAAAATGGGAGGGGATCACCAATTTTTATGCAACAGATTAGGGATTTGGGGAGGGGTCATCAAAATAAAATGAGGGGTCATCAAAAATTGGGCACGGTGTTTTTCATTTGCCCCCCTAATTACTGACCAGTCTGCTAGTAGTGCCTTAAAACCATCTCGAAGCATTGCAATTTTTGTATCGCGAGTTACTGTTTTTAACACCCTGGCAACGATGTAACTGTCAACGATAGGATTAATAGCCTACATCCCCTTTATTATTATTATCCTTTATGTGTTTATGGTTTGTTTAGACTCTCAAACAAGGGGGCTGTGTCACCCGAATTTGTCTGATTTTTAATCGTAAACTAAACTAGAGCTATAGCTAGTTTCATTTTTGCATAAAAGGAGTATTCCTTGAAGGTAGAGACAATTATAGCAATAGATTGTCATAGGTAATGTATAATTACAGGATAATTATCAAAGATTATCATAAATTATTGAGGTTGCAAATGAATGTTAGTGAAATACGCCTTTTCAATAGATAGAGTTGATTGATTGCTTACTGAATCTGCCCTTCCTAACCAAACACTCGGGTTGGTTATAGCTATATGTTTTTACAGGATAATTATCATAGATTATCATAAATTATTGAGGTTGCAAATGAATGTTAGTGAAATACGCCTTTTCAATAGATAGAGTTGATTGATTGCTCACTGAATCTGCCCTTCCTAACCAAACACTCGGGTTGGTTATAGTTATATGTTTTTACGTGCTGAGATTTATTGTGATTTACTTTCATTCTATTATGTACCATCTCATCATCCATAATCATAGGAAGTGAAAGTTAATCAAAATCCCAACACGTGAAAATATGTAGTCAAACAGATGCTTTGGTCAGGGGCGTAGGGAAGTCCTGAAAATTATGGGGGGGGGGGGGGACAAAATGATGAATTATGGGACATTTTCATTGATGACTTCTATCAATCTCTCTTCTGGGACTGGCCAGAGGTGGCTCGGCTACGCCCGGTCACTGGCATTGGTTATGAACGGCCAGTTTCAGAGAGCAATCAACTATACCTTGGGAAATGCCTATTAACAAAATTAATTTTAGTATCAAACATTATCATAGAGTATCATATATTATGTATAATTATTATCCATAGATTATTGATTATGTCAACAGCCCAATAATAATGTTGAGAGGTATTCATTTATATAGTGCAAATTCTACTTGAGTATATTCAAATGCGCTTGACAGGTTTATTTTTGTGATACGGTCTGCTATTGATGGCGCAATGTGCTGTTGTATCGCGAGACAATCCTCTACATTCTCGAAATGTTAAAAAAGTCCCGTGCATCATGCTAAATAAATCACATCAGGCAGTCATATCTTTTCCGATTTTTAAACAAGTTTTAAACTCGAAAAATGTAATTATTATACATTATCGTAATTATATATAAATCATAGATAATTATTATCATATATATATATATATATATACTAAGGATTCGGAGTATTTAAATTTTTGGTTGATTCATATTTCGCTCTACAATACTGTTTCGTGGGGACCAAAGTCCTCACTCTTCAGGAGTTACTTCGTGAATGAATATTCATTCACGAAGTAACTCCTGAAGAGTGAGGACTTTGGTCCCCACGAAACAGTATTGTAGAGCGAAATATGAATCAACCAAAAATTTAAATACTCCGAATCCTTAGTATTATTGCTCTACAGCATTGTATCGAGCACTGTTTGATAGAATTAATCGAAACATTTATTTATCTATATATATATATAGATATATATATACAGTCAATGCCAAAAAGGTTGTCCAGCAGAACATAATATAATACTATAATATCCATTGTTTTGGGCTATTGTCTAGACCAAGACAATAGGCTAAAACAATGGATATTAAAGTATTATATTATGTTCTGCTGGACAACCTTTTTGGCATTGACTGTATATTATAGATGGCTTATATAACGTATTATCAAACTCGTTACTAATTCATGACTTGGTTACCCGTCTTGGTTAGCTGGGTGGGTTACCTGACTTGGTTAGTTGGGTGGGTTACCTGACTTGGTTAGTTGGGTGGGTTACCTGACTTGGTTAGTTGGGTGGGTTACCTGACTTGGTTAGCTGGGTGGGTTACCTGACTTGGTTAGCTGGGTGGGTTACCTGACTTGGTTAGTTGGGTGGGTTACCTGACTTGGTTAGCTGGGTGGGTTACCTGACTTGGTTAGCTGGGTGGGTTACCTGACTTGGTTAGCTGGGTGGGTTACCTGACTTGGTTAGCTGGGTGGGTTACCTGACTTGGTTAGCTGGGTGGGTTACCTGACTTGGTTAGCTGGGTGGGTTACCTGACTTGGTTAGCTGGGTGGGTTACCTGACTTGGTTAGCTGGGTGGGTTACCTGACTTGGTTATCTGGGTGGGTTACCTGACTTGGTTAGCTGGGTGGGTTACCTGACTTGGTTAGCTGGGTGGGTTACCTGACTTGGTTAGCTGGGTGGGTTACCTGACTTGGTTAGCTGGGTGGGTTACCTGACTTGGTTAGCTGGGTGGGTTACCTGACTTGGTTAGCTGGGTGGGTTACCTGACTTGGTTAGCTGGGTGGGTTACCTGACTTGGTTAGCTGGGTGGGTTACCTGACTTGGTTAGCTGGGTGGGTTACCTGACTTGGTTAGCTGGGTGGGTTACCTGACTTGGTTAGCTGGGTGGGTTACCTGACTTGGTTAGCTGGGTGGGTTACCTGACTTGGTTAGCTGGGTGGGTTACCTGACTTGGTTAGCTGGGTGGGTTAGCTGGGTGGTTCGTTACCGCAATCTGTTTCCATCCTTGCCATCCAACATGGCCCAAAACACTAAAGTAGCCGTTCTAATTAAACTGAAACACTTTTTTATATTTAATGTCCATTAAACCCTTTTTGAAGGCAGTGGTAGCCGTTCTTGTCCAGAAGCCAGCGAATAGTACCATCACAGACACGACGAATTTGTCACATTACGCGGGGAACTTACGAAGAATTTCACGATCGAATGTGTCAAACCATTCTGACTATACCCGCAAATACAATAGATAGAATAACTGCGACTTAGATGCCAGAATCTCACTTTTTTTAAAGGAATACTTATTTTATAGGTGACAGTCAGCTCCCTAAAACTACTAATTTGCTCCGTCAGCTAGAAATTCATCTGCTGCTGCTTCCACGCATGCGCGATAGCCCTCCCTGTGATAGGCACTAAACATGGCAGGGGTAAAAAGCTGATTAGCGGTCAGGTGTAGTGGAAACCTGCCACACAGGTTACCCAATAGGACATTACATGGCTTCGAGTGGCAGCATTCGCAACAGCAGCCAGTTAAGCGATCAACTTCGGCCTCCCTCAAAATCGGCCCAGACCCCCACGCCGGCTCTTTAAGCTCGACCTTGATATCGCTTAGACACTCGGACCAGGTCTCCATTTTATCAGGTGGACCAGGGTACCTGGGTGCTAGAATAATTATTTCTCCCTCGCCAACTTTCTTCTCTTCCTCATCTATGCTCATTTTCTCGTAGTAATCGACGCGGAATTTGTAACTGCGAGGCTGTTTCTCAATGAAGTTGACTTTGATGTCTTCACTGATGTCGCGACCATTCATTCCACTGAAGGAGCATCGGAGCTTTTCTCTCGCTAAGTTTAGCGTATCAAGAAGGTCGGCGTCGTACTTTGTTCCACCAGGAGGGAAACTACCATTTACGACTACAATACGTGGGAGCCTGAGCTTGAGTAGGGGTAGAAGACCCAGGTTCTCCACATGGCCTCCATCGCTAAGGGACATGATTGGAGGAGGCTTGGCACCAGTGTTTTCGATGCTCATCAATTCTCTGATGGCTCTGACATGGTAAATGTGGATAATGCACCACCTATCAAGATCAACAGAATGAACAAATGAATGATTTTACAGTAACATACTAACTGATGATACTCACTAATGATACGTAGTTATCAGGAACATGACCATGTAATTACAAATCCTTCTATGGAAAGCCATGACTATGATGCATGTGGTTATTTAGCAGAGAAACCGTCGTTTTTCAGACTCCATTGCAACGCAACGCTCGGGAATGTGGCATTAAAATTAACGGAAAACCTACTAAAAGTCGTCACTATGGTTTCTGGGAAGGTAGTTTTAGTGACGACCGCCTTAGAACATGATGGCTCATTGACATTAAAACGTCAAAGAAAAAGTATGTGAACGTAATTAAGTTGGACAAAATAAAATGAACCAAAACTGATAACAGAAAAGCATATTCATCGATTAATCACCTGACGAATTGTTCAAAACATCCGGGGTCTTTCTGGCCTGTAGGTAGGATGGCTATGAATGTCAGCAAACCCAGGAATGTGATAAATGTAATCACCGCCACTTGGTCCCAGACTGCACTGCCTCCCAGAAGGGGGATTGTAGGTAGGACTACGATGGGGAGAGCCATTAGAAACTGGATGAACACTGGAACTGCCTGTTATGCAAGAGAACTGATTTTTACACTGACAAACCGTTGTCAAACACATAGCACGTAGAAGCTTCAAGTGGCTCGTTTTAAACGTGCATGTGCATCCCAAGATCGACTTTGAATTTAGGTTGGTGTTTGAAGAGGGAGAAAAACAGGAGAACCCGAAGAAAAACCCTCGAAACAAGGGCGAGATACCAACAGGCCCAACCCATATATGATGGTACCGAATCGAACCCTGACTCGGCCACCATGACAAAAAATACTTAATTTCCCGTCATGATCTAGAAAACTCAGAAACACTTTGTAAGTATATGTAGGAGCTAACTGTAGGGATTTGCGCGAGGAAATTATTTAAGATTCCAGTCTCGGGGGTGGAAGCGGATTCATTTAACTTCAGTGATTCATGATTCCTTTACCTTTTTTCCACACTTATTCATAATTCCTGGTCACATTTTGTTCATTTAATAGAATTTCTTGAAATTTTCAAATTCTCTGAAGGATTTTAATGATTCATGATTCTCTACTTTCAAACTACAAATATTCCTGATTCCACTTCCACCCCCGATCCAGTCAGGTAAACGCAGGTATGTTCTAGAGCGGTTTTCGATTGAGAGTAGGAAAACCAAAACCAAAGTAATCACAGAACGTACCAATCACGGGAGCAAGTTAAAACACGCTGAAGCCTTCACGATTGGTTTTGCTTGAACCAATCACGAGGAATAGTATACGCAATCGTGGATGGCGTGATGATTGATGGCGTGATGGCGTGATGGACCAAAACACGCTTGGTTTTAGTTTAGCACTTGATTGGCTGATAATCACAAAACATTTTCAACAGCCAATAGGAAAACCGAGCAAGCGCAAAACCAAACAATCACGGGTTGCTTTCGACACTCAATCGAAATCCGCTCTATATACGAGTCTATGTCTTGTTACTCGGGCCAGGCCTTTGGCCGCCCGAGTCAAGTTTCGCAAGTCTTTTTTTATTTTTTGTGTCGAGGTATTTCGCCGTCAACCAATCCGAAAGCACTGTGCACGTGGACAGAAAGCACTGTGCACGTGGACACTGATAGACTTCGGAAACACGAAGAATTTGAATGCGAGCAAAGAAGAAAGTGTTTTGTGCCATTTGTAGCTGTTATTTGGCTAAAACCAAAAGTTTCTTCGACTGAAATGCTAAGATGTTGAGTTTTCCTAGGGCTGACAAAAGTTTTACGGGCTTTCGAGGGAAATTTCGCACATTTTACGACACGATAACTGGCGCTCCTGAACGCACATGGACCAGTAATAATCGACATGTAAGTAAAGAAATGATATAAACTTGATCACCCGCTTGTTAAGTAGTGTCGTGTTAAGTAGTGTCGTGTTTATTCGTGCCTTTTAAAAGTAATGGCTTAAAATACATAGTAAATGGCCCAATTTTTCAGTTCGGATCATGTTTACGATCGAAGCTTATATACATGTAGTTACGACTCCATCGTCAAATGGTTTAGTACTAAACTTGACATGATCCCTCGCTCATCAGTTCTTTGATCTGAAGCCAGCTCATTGATAACGCATTCCAAACTATTTTGTCATTTTCCAAACTATATTTTCCTGCTAAATGTCGATAATTATCATGTCTTTTAGGAGACTTTTTTTAAAGGCTATGACAATTAATCTATTTTACTCGTTATGTTCATAATGTCTGCGAAATATTGCAAATGTAATTGCAAAATGCATGGTGTGTCTGTTTTTAATATGAAAATAAGACGTTGGACATTGCAGAGTAAGTGAAAATCCCTGAATATAAGAAACAATGACACCAGGAATTGCATGATCTTTAAAATCTGGTGTGATCCACTTTATTTCAAATCAAAGTTTACACAATTAGCTGGAAACAAATCATTAAACGATTCTACACGTACTTGTCTGCTTTGAAGTTCAGATAATCCAAATCACCTACGCTGAAATTCAGAGTACCCAACTTGCCTGCTCTGAAATTCAGAGTACCCAACTTGCCTGCTCTGAAATTCAGAGTATCCAACTTGGCTGCTCTGAAATTCAGAGTACGCAACTTGGCTGCTCTGAAATTCAGAGTATCCAACTTGCCTGCTCTGAAATTCAGAGTATCCAACTTGCCTGCTCTGAAATTCAGAATACCCAACTTGGCTGCTCTGAAATTCAGAGTATCCAACTTGGCTGCTCTGAAATTCAGAGTATCCAACTTGCCTGCTCTGAAATTCAGAGTATCCAACTTGCCTGCTCTGAAATTCAGAGTATCCAATGTTTTCCTCAGGTTTTATCTAGGCTGATCTCGAAGCTTTTTTACATTCAGGTGACTATATACCTAGAAAGTGATCATTCTAGCTGTCCGTTTACTTGAAATCCGCTCAACATTTTTGAGATTCTTAAGCTAAAAATGACCGTTTTAGCCTGACACCTGTGAACTTCAAATTTTCTGTGTAATATAAGACGCTGATTATTTTACATGATGGACTGCAGCGTGAACTCTTCGAAAGCTTAAATTTGCATGTCAGCTTGCTCTCGTATTCTGCTACTTCTCTGCTGATGTACAGCAACAATTCAAGCTTTCTAAAAAGAGAACATATACGTTTATACACTTTATTATCGAGCCAGAAAGACGACAGAAACTGCAGTATACACCACGACTGTATTCAATTAGGAATTTCAATTATGTAGTGTTCTTCTAGCATAATCACAGGTAACGACAGGAAACCAACGACAGCATTCAGCGACGTGAAACACCTCCCTACTCGAAGGAATTAAATTTTAAATTTTAAAAGTGTTTGCTAAATGCTTGATAAAATAATTAGACACAGGCCTATGCAATTGTGTGATTATGTGATTTGCCTGGACAATAAACCGCATTTTCGGTTTATGTTTATGAGCATAAACATAAATAAGAACACATTTACTTTTACATAGACTGCGAGCAGTCCTCCTTTTACCTCCATTGATAGTGAGTTTACGAGCGGGCGATCCAATATTCTTCACTTCGCTCGCTCCGCTCGTAAACTCACTATCAAAATGCCCCATTTTTCCGCTCGCTCCGCCCGATGCATCCAATATTCTCCTATTGGGCTAGACTTTAGAATACCCTGTCACTTTTTTAGCTACCATAAAAGACTGGCACCGTGGTCCGCAGTCACGCAGTCGACTGATTAGCATATTTATCAACTTCACTGCGGGACTGCGGACCACGGTTCCACTTAGTTTGCTGCCTTATTATAAATTCAATCGCTTCACTGCGGGACTGCGGACCACGGTGCCACTTAGTTATATGCCTTATTATAAATTCAATCACTTCACTGCGGCACTGCGGACCACGGTGCCACTTAGTTATATGCCTTATTATAAATTCAATCGCTTCACTGCGGACCACGGTGCCACTTAGTTAGCTGCCTTATTATCATTAAGGTTAGGGTTAGGGTTAGGGTTAGGGTTTAGGTTAGGGTTTGGGTTTGGGTTTGGGTTTGGGTTTGGGTTTGGGTTTGGGTTTAGGGTTAGGGTTAGGTGACCGAAGACCTTGGTTCCATCGTTTTTTAGGTCGTGCCTTCAAAAGTGACAGGGTATTCTAAAGTCCAATATTCTTCACTTCGCCCTTTCCGCTTGTAAACTCACTATCAATGCGGGAGGGAAAAGGAGGGACTGCTCGCAGTCTAACTTTTACTGTATTTCACTACCGAGTTAAATGTGTCCCAGAGATAACACACGAAAACGAACGTCCCGAAGTGACTTGAATAATAATTTTGCTATTATAAAGGCATGAAACTTTCTATTGAGAATCACTCTAAATTCAAACATTTTTGAACGCCGACAAATGCTATGCCCTTGGCCGTACCCTGGGTACCAGAGGTTCTACTGCCCTCTCTAAGCCAAAGAATAGGATCGACGAGAAGGCTGGGTCGATCCTAAACTTTGGCTAGAACCTCTGGCACCCAAGGGTACCTTGACCGCAGTAGCAGTCTTCTCAATCAACCTAGCTGGAATCGCGAGGTATTTCAGTGTTTTCTACAAATTCTCTCGATGCAATATTATTCTAGCTGACTGCCACGGATCGTGGTAGTAGTGTTTTCTACAACCTTAAGCGTGGTGGGGTATTCTATACTCTATAGCCATATATGGTTAATAATTTTGACATTGAGACTCATAGTCGTAGAATTACATTTGAACTTCTTATGTTCACATCCCGATTGAAGTAACTGCTATTTTGAGATACGTACTATACGTACTACGAATCGGGTACTCGAAATATATCGAGACTTTTGGTTTTGCTTTGGTTTAGTTTTTGAGATAACTCTATAAAACCGGTCAAGATTAGCTATAATAATAATTATAATAATAATTAACTTTATTTCAACACGGTAAACGGCTCAGTAAAACTGATTTTCAGACATGCCGTGCATAGTAATAACAATAATAATACAGTGAAGTAATAATATAACAGTGAAGTAATATAACAGTGAAGTAATATAACAGTGAAGTAATAATATAACAGCTATAGCCTCCTTTAACGGCCGGTGTGTATACGATGGCTCACATGCCGCAGTACATGCAGTGGAAGTAATCTTGATCTAAATTAACATGCATTTTTATAAGTAATTTGAAATATGAATTATACAAATGATGCCGGTGTATATTACTGTCATACCTTCAACAAGCATGTAATTCTGAATGATTCCTACGACGAATAAGGCTTGTGTGGATTTTATAAATAAGGGCGCTACAACAAAGCAGTAGGACTCCAAACGACGCCGTTGCAAACGACACTTCAAAATTATTATTCAGTTTTGCGTCAAATTTCGTGTGCCTTCTAGTTCGTGATCCGATTGGTTAAATTTGACACTTCGGCTTCGGCGAGGGAAATTACGTAGATTTTTGACAAACACAAGTGAAATTTATCCCTAATAAAGCCACGCTTGCCACAAATGACCTTAAAATCTATCACTTTGCTATATTTTAAAAAGTTTCCAACATAGAAGATTGAATTTGTGTGCGATGATGAAGACCGACGACCTAAACAAAATCCGATGATTTGATCTACCGTAGACATCTTGATGACGTCACAGTTACGTCTTGTGTCCATTTCTAATAGGTTTCTCGATGTTTTCAATTACCTTGAACATCAGTAAATTTTACATTTTCGATTTCTCATCATGTCGACAACAAAGAAACCGAAAACCCGAGTTCGATTGGTTAAGAGGGAGAAAAGTTATTAAATTTTGAATTTTGGCTATTTTCCCGCCAAAATTGGGCGGGAAATATTCAATACAGAACCATTTACAAAATAACTTCTTCATTCATCTTTTAGAGTTTAAAATATTTGTTTACGACAATCTAGCAATCAAAAGAGTAAATCGGTACCCACAACCGTATGTTTTTAGAATTTTCGATTTTTGAGAGGAAATACTTTAAAATTCTCAGTGAAAAAGAGGAAACGTCATTATGACGTCATATATTTCTGAAAACGTCTTTTAAAAATAACTATTCAATAATTTTTCGGGTTTTAAAGAGGAACTGTACTTACTGTACACTGAATAGCCGCAATATGGTCTTTTTTTATGTTTATTCAATTTAGAAAGCATGACTGATGTCAGACCCATGACGTCAGAAAATGTGACGTCACAGGAAACTTCATTTCTTAATAACATGCTTTATTTCAAACGTATAGGTAACGCAGAATTTGACTTAAAAGGAGTCGTTCGTTATGACGTCACACCAACGTCAATATACAAACGTGTTTGATCCTAAAGACATTATTTCATTTTAATATTAACATACGAAAATTTCGTTAAATTTGACAGCGAATTAAACAAGATGTGCTGGTTTGTATATTTTTGGCTCGCTATTAGTGATCGATTTTGAGGTAACCTATGCCAGGCGTGCTGCGTTTGATTCACCGTATTCCGGAATAAGGAATGATTACTACAAATCACGTTTACTCGGATGTTTTAGCCACTGGAATAATAAATGTATCGTGAATATCATATATCAGCAAGCGTTCGTAGCTTACAGTGAAAATATGCCCGAACCAGTGATTTCCAGAGACTATTCCATCTATTCCTATTCCGGAATATACGGTCAATCGAACGCACCCTTAGTCTAATTTCACGAGTCACACATTAATATGATGGAGTGCAAATTATGATGCAGAAAAAAATATTTTAAGTGTGAAATTATAAATTACGCGTGAAAGTTCAAGTTAAAATTAGGAAATTTCTAATTTGTCTTCTATGGTATTATAAGCATAACCGTGAAACTAACTTGAAACTTGACTTTTTACTCTTATATTTACAAAGTACATAAAAGTGAACATTTTCTCAGTTTCAGAAAGCTCGAACTGTTCCTGTAAAACAGAGGAGGAGGAGGAGAATGCAAAAGGAAGCTGACATAGCAGGGCCGTAGCATGCCCTGAAAAACTGGGGGGGGGGGGGGGGCACAAAGTCATTTCGCAACTAACCCCTGGGTTTCCGAGGGAGCCAGGTACCTTGTTTGTTTGTTTTTGGAAAACATTTGGGGGGGCACGAGCCCCCCCGGCCACTAAGGGCGCTACGGCCCTGCATAGATGTACATACAAAGTTTTAGAAGCGTCAGTCCATATAAATAATCTCCGTCTTACGCAGAACAGAACAGGGTCAATTTTTGTAGGTTAATCACCTTGAGAATATGAAACATCAACGGTATAGCTTGAAATGTCAATTTGTAACAGTTGAGTCACCCGAATCTCAAAACAATTGAGACTTAATTAAGGTTCACGGCATAGCTGAAACGGTCATTTTGTTAGACTGCGTTTTTAAATGTAGAAGGACCTGAATCTGAAAACACCTACAGGTAGAATTTCACGAATCTAAGAAAGTGTTGTTTTCGTGAAACTGCACAAAGGTACATTAAACGATTAACCAGTCCAATTAAACGACAAATGAAACCTTGTTGCAGGTATCTTTAAAACAAGCTACTGTATTTGGTTCGTACTGCGGCTTAAAAGATGCCAAAGAAAGCGTTTTCTTGCAGTTTCGATTGATAATTGTTACTTTGGAAAAACCGGGAAATAATTTGGAATAGGTTGGAATTGGATAAGTTGGGTACTCTGAATTTCAGAGCTGGCAAGTTGGTACTCTGAATTTCAGAGCAGGCAAGTTGGATACTCTGAATTTCAGAGCAGGCAAGTTGGATACTCTGAATTTCAGAGCAGGAAAGTTGGGTATTCTGAATTTCAGAGCAGGCAAGTTGGGTACTCTGAATTTCAGAGCAGGCAAGTTGGATACTCTGAATTTCAGAGCAGGCAAGTTGGATACTCTGAATTTCAGAGCAGGCAAGTTGGGTATTCTGAATTTCAGAGCAGGCAAGTTGGGTACTCTGAATTTCAGAGCAGGCAAGTTGGATACTCTGAATTTCAGAGTGCATATTTGGGCAAGTTGCGTACTCTGAATTTCAGAGCAGTCAAGTTGGGTACTCTGAATTTCAGAGCAGGCAAGTTGGATACTCTGAATTTCAGAGCAGGCAAGTTGGATACTCTGAATTTCAGAGCAGGCAAGTTGGATACTCTGAATTTCAGAGCAGGCAAGTTGGGTATTCTGAATTTCAGAGCAGGCAAGTTGGGTACTCTGAATTTCAGAGCAGGCAAGTTGGATACTCTGAATTTCAGAGTGCATATTTGGGCAAGTTGCGTACTCTGAATTTCAGAGCAGTCAAGTTGGGTACTCTGAATTTCAGAGCAGGCAAGTTGGATACTCTGAATTTCAGAGCAGGTAGGTTGGGTATTAAACTAAAGTCTAAAAGGTTGTATTTTCCCTTCGAATTGCATGTATAGCATTGCTTTATCTTTTTAACGACTCTAAACGATGCATATTGCAGAGCAGTTGAAAGTCCCCTCAAGTAAGGTCATTTTTTTATTGAATTTGCAGAGATAAAATAGTTTAGAAAATGACAAAATAGTTTAGAATGCGTTTGATATGATATGAGCATCTTCTTGTTTAATATTCCTTTCTGTTAAGAGTATTAACAGAAGAGTATCAGCATCAAATATAGCAGTAAATAGCCCGATTCCTTTTGTTGTAGGCCATGGCCAGCTAGCGTCGGTATTTTCACTCGGTCACTTCATGACATAGTAAGAATTCGGGAAAGCCGACCCCATTCGTTATAAATTTCAGCCTCCTGCAAGATGTAGAAAATGAACACTAGCCCTAATATTTGAAAAGTCACCACTCTACTCGAAAATAGAACTGCATGCAGATCTAGATACTTTATGACTTTATTTCACATTTAGAATGACATATCCCTAAATATTCACAAGCGATATAGCTATTATTAGCTAAAGGAAAAGTTACATGTATGCTACAATATAATAGCACCTGTGCTTGGACAGTAAAGTTAGAAATAATACTAGAAGTAATCATAGATTATCAAAGTGCGTTCGACATATTTTTTTGCATGAGAACTACGCCTCTCGGCTTTCAATTGTTTTCTCAACATTTGTAATACCACTCCAATTTGTGTTTGAAAAGTAGAGTATAGAACACAAACAACCCTATTCAGATGTGTATAAACTGCATGCATCCCAGTTTTCATGTGATTACACTCCAGTAGTGTAGGACATAAAATATATGTGCATGTGTGTAAATTAAACTACACCTTCAGACTGATTCAAATTATTCTTCAGGTGAGACCAAGGCTGGTTGCAGAATATTGAGTGTCCATTGTTATTGCAGAATAATTTCTGATCATATTGGATGGGCTCACCTTGTTTTTATATTTAAGTTCCTTGACATATCCAAGGCTGTGGACTACTGAAAAGCATTGATTTCTAAGAATGTTGAAAAGTATATGGGTTGGTAAACCCTGCTAAAAAGAATTGTTTTCTAAAATACAAAAGAAAACTCAATTAATATTTGTAATATTTTTGAGCAAGTTAAGTATGTGAAGTTGATTTATAATTACTGGGAGCAGTTGTGATAGGCCTTTTGCAGGAAACAGTCATGTGCTGGTATAATACTTTGTGAACAAATGAATTGAGCTTGTGGGAAAGACATTGCCATGGATGCTGGATGGCAAGCTATCTTTAAAAACGCTGTGTTACAAAGATCGACAATCGATTGGAGGTGGAAAATAGCATTTACATTGAAACACTACCAATCTCGTACAAGTGCCTTTAAATATATTAATTAAGTTTGTTTGCCATCTAGTACTACCATGTGACTGCATTCCTACGAAAGGCGATGCCATTATATATAAATGAGCATGAATAGTGAATCAATCGGACCTAGTCAGCTTGCCTGTTTGTTTTACCATTTCAGACCACCTGACCTTTCCCTTGAGTAATGCTTTTTTTTATTTTTCTGTATCCCAAGAGGAAATGTACCAATTTCTATAATTGGAAAACAAAGCACTGAATCTTCTGGAGAACTATCACCTGGTCTGAAATGGGGCAACAAACAGGCAAGCTGACTACATCTAGATATATACGGCTTCCCTAGCACAAACCATGTATGACACAAAAATATGCTAGAACTCCATGAACTACATGTATTCACCTATTCCTAGGTGGCCCGAGTTAAGGCCACTCAGGGCCTCTTGTTTTATTAGTGTCAAGATTTTGCCTCATGCGTGTTTCTTGTTTGCTCTAAATAAATGGAGCTTTGAGGTGATTACTCATCCCAAAAACTGAATTAATAGAGGACATAAAAGTAAGTTTGGTGGATTTAACGAGTTAAATTAAAGTCTTAATTGCCATCTATTTTGAGTCCAATATATTTATTATACACGAATTAACCCACTGGATATGAGCTTGGTTCGCTACTACTGACCAAGATATATCAGCTCATATACCACGAGTAGAATAGGTTTGGCCAAAACAAACATGGTTGAATGACTAAGCGAAGCAGTAATTGAAGATTTACTCGAGAAAATGAGAAAAGCAACCAAGTATGACATTAAATATATTAGATGGTAAAATTAGTAAATACGAATGGACTTCCGCATTTTGTAACTTAACTGACGATTCTCTGAATTTCTAGAACGCCAATCAGAACTATTCGCTTTGTTAACCCGAAAGCAAGTCCAAATAAATATGACAAGCATATTACTGAAATATCCAAACTTAGCTCAATTCATGCATAGTCCGCTCGACAAACTGAAACCACGGCCGGCTCGTCATGCAAACTACTACAAAACGGAACAATACACTTATCTGAACACAGGGAGCCCAGGTTCACGACAGGACTACTCGACGGCAAAATATAAGGATTTGTATGTTCACCTTTCTCTCTCAGATAGATATATAGATACTTAGAAAGATAGATAGATAGATACTTAGATAGATAGAGAGCAATTCTTCCTTGCGTCTGTCCTCTTATACAAGCACAGATGACGTTAAAGTGTGACGAGAACAAAATGGTACTCCACGAGACGCAGTGGAGTAGCGTGACTATTGTTTTCGTCACGTTGTGACGTCACCTGAGCATCTAAAAGAGGACAAAGCCACGGCAGAATGGCATAAAATTATATTTGTTTTATACAATAATTAGCCGAAGAAATTAAGGGGGGGGGGGGGGCAAAGTGATGTCATGCAATACATGATGTCATTTTTGCATTTCTGATAACACCAATCAGAGAGCGCGTTCCATACTGTTTATTATATATATTAATTAACAATTAGACTACGAGCTCGAAGTTTCTACCGGCTGGTAGTTAACGAGAAGCGTAGCTATATGCATAAACAAAGAACATTTTTGCTTATATATAGTTTGATGTGTCAGATATGTTTTACCTTTTTGCTTGTAAAACGTCACCTCGCATAGTAAATAATCGCTCATAGTAAACAATCGCTCACAGAAAACGGGATTGAAGAGGTTTGGCTGTTAATTTTGTATCAGTCATGTGCTCTATATACAGTATAGGCACAATCGAATATATCCCTGTATTGAACAACTCAATCTAATTAAAGCGTTCACTTGTAATTTCAGACCAATGTTTGTCTCACCCACTGATATTGATTTAATAAATTAATTAATAAATTTTACCTACTGGCTAATGCAGTAGTGTTTTTTTGTTTTATATTAAAGATAACTTTGATTGGATACCTTAAATTAGGTTCATATAAAGCTTGATGATGCTTCTCAATGCAAAACTAGAAAACGGTTTAAAAAAAAATATTTTTTGCGAGCAGCAACCTATTTCGAACGTCTTTCATGTGCCGATACCGAAGTTCATATGAATTCTTTTGGGTTCCTCGATCTACATTGTGCCTCGTTATCATTTCATCGGAGCAGAGAACTGGTAACTACAATCCGTGCTGTCGGTTCATTGTGTCATTGGCCATAGCGAATGAGACCTCAACTATATATACCCACAATAATCCCCGCTACTATCGCTTTAGGTAAGTTGGTATTGCACAAAAGGTTATTGAAACATTCTATCAAAACATTAGGATGCTGTTTACTGCTTTGGGTTGTGAAAGAAAACCCTGTTTCCTCGGTGAATGCGGCTTGTATCCGAGTAGAGTTTCTGTGTTTGATTCTTTTTTCACAAGAGTAACAGACGATACGATCAGATGTTTTCCCGGTGCTGTGGGAAGGCTAGAAGGATTAAAGCATTGTCTGACGGATGTTCCTTGCTTTAACGAACTGAAGAACAGCTGCTTGACCCATTGTGTTTACGCATTTAATGCAAATGATCAAACTGAAACAATCGCAAATGAACTGACCTGAACTGGGTCGTCGCCCCTACATGAAGTGTCGGTGGCAGATTCAGGCAATTTATTTAGTTGTGCACTAATATCACACGGCTCTAGATAGGAGTCAGATTATTAAACTACAATTTCATATACTCTACTACGTGCAGCACTTCACTTTTGTTAGAAACCTCTAGTAATTCAAGGTATGCGAAGGGTTTAATTTCCCCGTCAATTTATTTAGTTGTGCACTAATATCACACGGCTCTAGATAGGAGTCAGATTATTAAACTACAATTTCATATACTCTACTACGTGCAGCACTTCACTTTTGTTAGAAACCTCTAGTAATTCAAGGTATGTGAAGGGTTTAATTTCCCCGCTCGCTTGTTGCAGCGAGCGCATAAAGCACACACTCTCAGTTGGCTTTCTTGTTGAATTCATTCAACTTCGAGAGTTTTTCTGCCCCCCTTACCATCGAGAGATAGGAAATGCAATCAATGTTGAACATCGCAAGTGGTGCTGGAATGCCTTTCGGTACACCGTTTAGATTTATCGAGTGAAAATATAGTTTCAGTTTACCTTCATGATACAGTTTTCTTTTCGTTTCGTTTGAGTTGGCAGGAACTTCCCAAGTCCGAGTCCCAAGATGATTTGCAGGTCACGAACTCCTTCATTGATTTCATCACTGGTACCGAGGTTGTACGAGATTACAGCCGCTGAGGTTGCCATGGCAACCGATAGCTTGATTTCTGTAGGCTTTATAAAGTCGGGTTCAAATTCTTCTTCTTCGGAGACATGATCGATGCGTTCTATGGTGGATGGGGACATGGTAAGAAGTTCAAAGCTGCGCTTATCAGTAGATTGTGACTTGCGCCAGTGATGAACTGTCACATTACAGATGTACTGCGGTTTTACGTCGATAAGATCGCCCAATGTCACGGGTCGGTTGAGGCGTTGCCCCGCTGGTTGGCAGCACGTGATCCGCGGGCATGACGTCAAACTGGTGCTTTCTGGGGAGTAGAAGGATTTCTGGAGTCTCCACCTGTAAAGAGAGAGTAAAACCATACTAACTTTGATTACGTTCGATACACGTCCAGTTCTTGTACAATATATCATTTTGCCGCCATGCGTCTGTCCTGCTTTATAGTTCACCACAAAATTTTAGCGCGCGCTCATCGGCTAAAAGCGATCACGTGACGTGATAGTTGTCGTCCGCGGAGGCAAACTATCATGCGTTATAGTTCACTACAAAATTTTGGCGCGCGCTCATTGGTCAAAAGCGATCACGTGACGTGATAGTTGTCATCCGCGGAGGCAAACTATCAGGCGATAGTGCCCGCTGAGCACGAAAGACAATTTTAAGAACATCAAATTTCCGCGGGCAACTATCAGCCGATAGCTAGTTCCTCGACGGACACAGTCTATTTGTATAATAGTGCCCGCTGAGAGCGGAACAATTTTGTGATGAACAATAACGACAAATAGACTGTGATTGTCTCGGAACTATCGGCTGATAGTTTCCCTTGGAAACTTGATGTTCTTAAAACTGCGTTCTCGGGCTTATATTTGTTTTAAGAACATCAAATATCCGCGGGAAACTATCAGCCGATAATTCCTAGACGGACACAGTCTATTTGTATAATAGTGCCCGCTGAGCACGAAAGACAATTTTGTGTTGAACAATAACGCAAATAGAATGTGTCTGTCTCTGACCTATCCGCTGATAGTTTCCCTTGGACATTTGATGTTCTTAAAACTAGCATATAAGCCCTCGAACGCTTATATTTGTTTTAAGAACATCGAATTTCCGCGGGCAACTATCAGCCGATAGTTCCTCGATGGACACAGTCTATTTGTATAATAGATTCGCAGATGACGTCAACACGTGACGAGAATAAAGACGTACGCCACGAGGCAAAGTCGAGCACCATGCCTGTTGTTCTTCAGTGGTACGTTTTGACGTTATCTGTGCATCATCTATTTGTTTTATCAATAATTAACGAAGCTGGAGGATACAAATTGATTCCTGTCAATCGAGAAGTCATCTGTGCATATATGTAGCCTCGACCAATCAGAGCAATCAGACTCGACTAATCAGAGCGCGCGTTTCCCAGCGTATATTGCATAAAATTCAGATAATGAAAACTTACTGGTTGTACATTTGCACAGCTCTCTGCTGCAGAAGTGCAAGGAACGGGTTTATCCATATCAGAATTCCAGAGACCCACATCAGTATTGCGAACCGCTCGTGTGTGTAGACAAACCCAAGTACGTTTGTCTTATACACCTTCCACTTGATGGCATAGGCATAGAAATAGACGATCATTACCAATGATGCTTTATCTCTTAGCGGTGGAAATCCTAGCCACAGGAAAATGCTGAGAGCAATGATCAATCCGTTGATCCAGAGTGGCGTCACAACTATGTATTGCTCAATAAGCCAAGGCAAGAAAGTCATGGCTAAGATAAAGAAGGATAAGTTAAAGAGAAAGCGAACGAATGTACGTCGTTTCACCATGATTCCCTTGAGGAAGTAGAGAAACAGAAAAACAACAAACAGAATAACGAAAAGAAGAAATGTGGGATATATGTGAGGACCAAATTCAGGAACACACTCAACGGTTCCGGTGTCGATATTAATGGCTTCCTTAATTTCTGGATTCTTGGCAATTTGAGAAGTTGTAAAATTGTGGGTATTCGCTTGAGGACAAGTGAACGGCAAGAGTAGAGTTGCGCCAAAGAAGTAGTCAACCAGATAAGCCGTTGGGATGGCAAAAGTGAAGCCTATCACAACTGGAAGGATCAATGAGATCACTAAAATCAGGCAGATAATGGTTGCGGTGTCAACAATCCCTCGGAGAGCATTTCCACAGTTGCATATTGGGTTGGGATTTCTGCGCATGTTCTCAAAGAAATCTGCATGCCCCGCCGGGTCATCTTTGAGCTCATTGCGGTACTTCCAGTCCAGGTAAGCTGCTCCCGTGTAACCACCCCCGGACACGCAGCTCAAGTAGTCCACAGGGACATATTTTTGCAGCATTCTGCGCAGGACACCAGAGCAGAAGGCCGCTGACCTCATCCCACCGCCGGAGAAAGCCAAACCTGTTTTGCGACTCATCGCTGTCAGTTAGGAAGAGTTGTGTTCACTGAAAAAGAAAAGAAAGATGTCAATGACGTCATAGACGGCACAACAGTGAGATTGTTCATATCTACCGATACCATATGCAGGTGTTATAATTATTCTATAAATAGTCATATTTCAGCCAATCAGAGCTCAGCATTTCTATGAAATACACATAGAGGAAATTACATGGCCGCACGGTTTTTCTCTTAAAGTAGTGAATGTCGTAACTCCGCACGAGTGAGCGCAGTGAACGAGACATTACGACACATTCACCACGAGAAGATAAAACCGTATCTCCAAGCTGTCGTGTAATATTCTGTTTGTTATTCAACGAATTATACATTTATTTAGCGTGGCGTAATCTGGCTTTTACGTCAGTATCGGTGTTGAGACAGACAGACAAGCTTTATTTATACACGGTTAAAAACATCAGTATTTTTAAAATTACAATAAGATATGAATGGTTTACATGTTTGCCGTGTGGGAGTTCCACACAGAATATAACGTGTTGATACCCATTTTGAAGTGTGGCAGGCCGAATTGGTTTGTCTTTAGATCCTTAGGAATCGCTTAGCCAGAATGATCCGAATGGATACGAGCTTATTTTAAATTACATTAAGTATACATGTATACATATCCACAAGCATCCAACGTTTTAAATCTCCATCACAGTATATGATACAATTCGACACAAATGAGAGTTTAAACGATTTTAAACGTAAACCACCTATATTTCGGCCGCATACAGCAGCCTTCTTCAGGGTGGATGACTGAAAACCGTTACATACGCGCACTCAGCAGTATTCTTATTACGAATGTACACAGTAGGTTGTTTTATGACGTATGTAACGGTTTTCAGTCATTCACCCTGAAGAAGGCTGCTGTATGCGGCCGAAATATAGGTGGTTTACGTTTAAAATCGTTTAAACTCTCATTTGTGTCGAATTATATATATATATATATACACACATGTATACATGTATACATATATATAGGATCCTTGTAGCTGGACTATCCGTTGGCATAAGACTTCAAGGATCTTTATTACAAGTTATATATATATATAATCAGAATAAAGGTGAAAGAGAAAAGATTTGCCCTGAGTGGGATTTGAACCCACGGCCTCGGCATACTAGTCCGCTGTGTTACCACTACACCATCAGAACCAACCACGCTGGCAACGCAGCCAGTTGATGGTGTCATTGTGGAACGTAACCGTGGGTACTCCCGGGAAAGCCTATATAGAGATGGGTTTCTTCTTTATACTGTTTATATGTGTTTATTAAATAAGCCTGAATCCTTCGGGATCCTTTAAACCTAGTAATTCCTAAGTTGGCCTAGGTCAGCTTTGTCTGAATCAGTATGATCCTTAGGTTGAAAGCTAGTTTAAAGTTATTGGCTTTATTTTCCCATCTCGACCCAGAAAGAGAAAATGCCGGGAGTACCACGGTTACGTTCCACAATGACACCATCAACTGGCTGCATTGCCAGCGTGGTTGGTTCTGATGGTGTAGTGGTAACACAGCGGACTAGCTAGTATGCCGATGGAGGCCGTGGGTTCGAATCCCACTCAGGGCACATCTTTTCTCTTTCACCTTTATTCTGATTATTTATATATAGAGATGGGTTTCTTCTTTATACTGTTTATATGTTTTAGATAAAGATCGGACACGAATTATTTATCGTTCTTATCAAACGTCTAGATGTAGAGAGTCATGTTTTCAGTTATTTTGGCGATACGACTTATTTTGGCCGAGAAAATTGAAGCTAAAGTTTATGTAAATCAGGACGAAATCTGTATCAGATTTAAAGATCACTTATCGGTCGGTGATTTCCTTTGTTTTTGCTTCATGAATTATTAATGAGTTTGATAAATATATTTGTAAAATTCATTAATAATTCATAAGGGTACTTAGCCAATCCCATGTGCTGAATGACACCACATGATCGCCTCTGTATACCCACGTAGAAACCTGATTAATAAAACATCAGGTTCTGTATCGATATAAAGACCCCATGGTCCGCGATACAGACACTTATGTCCGCGATACAGACCCCATGGTCCGTTATAGCTCTAGTAGTATTCTGTATCAGGTACAGAATACTAGCTAAGCTAGTGAGGGAAGTCTCACGACCGATCACTGACTACCCTTATCCCGGGACGGGTGAAATGACAAAGTACATCTGCTCTCTTATTATGTACACACCATCTATTCCATGTGGGACCTGTTTTTCTGCATGCTACGCTCTGCTCTCTTATTGCATACACATTGTCTCTTCGATGTGGGATATGTTTTTGTGAGAAACTAATTCATCCCACATCGATAGCAGGGTGGGAGAAATCAAAGGTTAAAATTTTATGTTGTGCATATCAATGGCTTTTAGTTATCTGGGCTTTACAATGGCTCGCCGAAGCGGCTCGCCATTGTAAATGCACATACAGATCTCCCGCTCATATTTTAACTACTACATCAACAGGAACTCACTGTTCGACACTGTATTCTGAACTTTAATTTCTCCACGTCGCACTAGCTAGGTTTACTCTATTGCCCTGAATGAGGCTGAAGTATTCACTAAATTGATTTCAAACCTTGGAGCCTAGGTTTAAGCGTATTATCAATGTGAAACACGTTCTATATTATGGTAGTTCGATGTGTGCGATTCTGCCAAACATTCAACCAAATTAATTAAACACAGCGTAGGTAAAAACATTTTTTTATGAAGTCCGCAATGCGGTTGTAAAAATCGCATTTAGTTATTGGAAAGGAAAGAAAGATCAGAACCGAAGTTGTTTTAATCTGTTTAAATTATGGACCAGAATTAAATGGTTTTGGTCTTGTGTAAAAATAATTTCTCCTGCGTGTTACATAAATTTTACAATTGGTCGTCAGTTAAACTCACATTGAGACTTAATCATAAGTAAACCTATTATTTACTTTGGCCTCACTAGGTTGTAAATTTATTGGTATTCCCGACAATCATTCAAAGATAATTTGTAGTAATAAAATAAATCAACTGAACACAGTTTGATTAAATCTTAACCATTTTATATAATTTATCTCGCGTAGAGTTCTAAAGTCGTTAACTGCAAGATATGTCAGAATATATTTAAATATGCATCGCGAACATCAAAACGAAAACCGCCCGCATTCAATTCTGAATAAAATAAAATATGTTTGATCAATACTTCATATGCGAAATAATTACGTCGCAAAAAAAAAACGCCAAAGAAAACTGGTGTGTTCCCAGTGAAATTTTAGCTCTTTTGCTGACTTCATAACGGCAATAATATTTTAGCTGCGTTTGGCTTTAAAGTGTTGAATTTGGTTCAGTTGCAAACGACTGGTGGAACTGCCATAATATAAAATAGAACGCGTTTCAAATTGGTAATAAACTTAAACTTAAGCTCCAAGGTTTGAATGCAATTTAGTGAATACTTCAGCCTCATTTAGGAAAATAGAATAACCCTAGCTAGTGCGACGTGGAGAAAGTAAAGTTCAGAATACAGTGAGTTCCTTGAAGTCATAGCAGCGTTTCGGTCGACCGAATAAATAAATTAGTACAACTAAAACTGAAAATAGCACTTGTTTTCTTTAACTGATAGACCCATATGATCTAAAAATGTTTTACTCGTACATTTTTCAATCCTACCTGATATATTTTTTGTTAGAAAAATGACTGAAAAGCACATTTTTGGATTACCCATGATGCAACCGATATAAGTATATAAGTATATAATTTTCATGGGGGGGGGGTCAGAATTTTTGCACGCGGCTGTATATACACTGAAACAAAAAAAACTCTTCAAAAGACTTGACATTTCCATCAAACTTTCTTGACAGTTGTTGCTTTGGTAGACACAAAGAAACATAATAGGTTTTGTTTTCCTTTGACGGTAATGAAGTAGCAAATTTAAACATGAAATTTCTGCCATTCTTCCATTTTGGCCTGCAAGTGCAAGGTTTTGATCACACATTCTCAAGCTCATTAATAATTCATGAGATAGTCATCCAATGGAGGAACTGTATTTGGTCACATGCATGGGTCTTGATACTACGCCTCTCGGCTTTCATTTGTTTTCTCAATATTTGGAACCCCCACATCGTGATGAAAGACTCCAATTCGTGTTTGACATAGTTCTTATCAAAGCAAAAGCGGTATATTATAGCCGGTCAGTCGCCTTTCTTTCGTTGCTCAATAATCTTAGCCTGCGTCGCATCCGAACTGAACCCCGGTTAAGTCCGTCTGCGAAACAGTGGACAAAAGCTTGTTCTCGACCCCCAGCGAAGTTGCAGGATTATTTATAATCGATTTTGATTGGCTTTTACTAATGCTCATTCTTACACGTCTTCTGACTGGCCATTCAACTGTCACCAGCCTCGGAGATTGTTATGACGGGCAATCATGTCACGTCAGAGGCCGCTCGGTCGAAACTTCGTTTGCACGTGAGTCAACTGTTTACTTGAGATTTCTCGCCCTAGACGAGCTCTGTCGTCGTTTCCCTGTGTTTTACTATCGGAGAAGGTTAGGTTTATTTCAACTTCGGGTCAGGTTTTGAAGTAATAGGCAGCTGCCCGTGGTTTAGTGCCAGATAAAAGGAAACTTGCCGAACACATTAAATAGAATCTGTCACGACAAAATGCTCGTTCGAAGAACACACAAACATATCCCTCATGCAGCTTGGAAAGATCTAGTAATGTGCCACATCCGAACTCAACTCCGGTCAACTGCTCTTGTTCTAGCAAACGAATCTCGATTTTAACTGATATTGTACAAATATCATTGCTCTTTTCGACGTGTATAAAAGCCGCCGCATTTTGAAATGTAAATTAGCCGTTAGTCGCACCGGTGACAGGCTGGTGACAGGCTGGTGACAGTTGAATGGCCAGTCAGAAGACGTGTAAGAATGAGCATTAGTAAAAGCCAATCAAAATCGATTATAAATAATCCTGCAACTTCGCTGGGGGTCGAGAACAAGCTTTTGTCCACTGTTTCGCAGACGGACTTAACCGGGGTTCAGTTCGGATGCGACGCAGGCTAAATAATCTAAAAGGCCGGTTACATGAGGAGTTTACTTATCCTGGGGCAAGATGTGTTATGAGATGAAAATGAGTTATTTTCTGTATCTTTTATACAGAAATGACTTTTTAACTTATATCCGAATCGTTATTGCAAGAAAATTACGGCTTTTGAACCGATCCAAAATATCAGTGTTGAACCCAAATAATTTGTTTTGATTTTTTCATTAGAACAATCACACTAATTTTTGCAGCCATCTACCCATGGATTAATAATACAGAAATGAATAAAGGACATTTTGAGAGTATTTTAGCTTTTATTTCGTAAAAAAACAATACAGTGTTTAAAATTAAAGTGCCTATGAACAATACATTTTTATTTTAGATATCAATTCTAAATCAAGTGAATAGTAAAATATATTTTGCTTTGAATGCTGTGCCGCTGAGTTAAGGAGGTTTTAATATCCAACAACAACAACAACAACACTTTATTTATACTCTTACAAAAAAATACATAAGTAGGTCAAAGAGAAACGAATAAAGAATGTCAGAGTAAGCGCTACTTAGAATAACCTAAGGGCAAATCGAGCTAAATACTAGATAAGAATGCTAATTACATGACGTCAGGGGAGGTATCTACAATCACTTCTTAGTGGTTGTGAATGGGCGTTTCTACTAATATAGGAAAACAAATTTCTAACATCATTTTATTTCAAGCATGGGTATAACACTGATAATTTGAAAAATTTGTTTAATTGTAACAAAACAATTTGTATAATAATTGTGCCTCCCCTGACGTCATGCAATTAGCATTTTGGATTATAAAACCTCCTTAACTCAGCGGCACAGCATTCAAAAGCAAGATATATTGTACCATTCTACTATTCACTTGATGTAGAATTGATATCTAAAATAAAAAAATAAGGTTCATAGGCGCTTTAAGATTTATTAAATCGTTAATCATTTACATTTTAAAAGATGGGACAAAACAGAACTTGTATTAAGAGCCTGAAATTCAAAATGATTACTGTAAGTTTGGTCTATAACTCAAAGCCGGTATAAGCAGCTTCTTTCGATCCAATGGACCTTTTGCAGGAATGCACTCACGTGGTTGTACTGGGTTGCAAAAAAATCTTAATTCATATATTTCAAGGCACTTGTACGAGATCGGTAGTGTTATTATAAAAACCTGTTTGTAAATGCTATTTTCCACTTCCAATCGATTGTCGATCTTTGAAAACAGCGTTTTTAAAGATAGCTTGCCACCCAGCATCCATGGCAATGTCTTTCCCACAAGCTCAATTCATTCGTTAACGAAGTATTATATCAGCACGTGACTTTTCTGCAAAAGGCCTATTGTCAGTTCTCGACTATCGGTTCGATGCGCTTCGTAGCTTTCAGTAGTTTGTTTGTCCTTCTTCGGCTTGTTGTGCCCATGGGGTTTTCCTTTATCTGATCAGTGGCGAAAAGACTACGACAATAAAAATATACATAGCCACCTGTCGACAAACGATCAATACTAATCCAGGTTCCGTAAAGTTATTGATTTTTTTATAACCTTTTTTCCAAGAATTGAAATGCTGCTTTTAAGTTGAAATAAGTTTTGTAATTTTATTTTTCATAGGAAACCAACGTAATTGCCTAACGCTGTGTTGGTTCTCCTGGCCTCTATGTTTTGGTTGTTGTATATTTTACTTTATTCTATTTTGTATCTTCTATTATGGCCGAAGTAAGTAAATAAATAAATAAATAAATATTTTACAATGGGTAATATTATTGCCATTTTAAGCGTTTCAAACTGCATTCGCAGTTTTTCAATAATTGGAGGGTGCATTATTATAGCACCTGCACCACTTATCATTGAGAACCGCTTCTAGTAAATATTGCACAACCTTTATTGCTTAACGTCAGCCTGATGTAGTCTTTTTTCGGGGGAGGTGGTTTAAATCTACAAAAATTGCATGAAGAAGAGAAATATTGCCGCCTAAACTCGCAGAAAAGCCATTCAGCAGTAACTCATCTAAGGGCCTGTTTACATGACACATTTAATCCCGCGGCGATATTTCTTATCAAGGTTAATTTATAGTTGGATTATAATCATTATCTGTAATAAAAATGTAATGTTATGAGGGATAAAGTCATATACAAAACAACTCATTTTCATCTCGTGACACATCTTGCCCCGGGATCAGTAAACGCGTCATGTAACTAGCCTGTGACGCAGGCTACATGTAACCGGCCCTATAATAGATTATTGAGCAACTACAGAAAGGCGACTGACCAGCTACCCGCGCTTTTGCCATTGAACTGTCTGATCAAAACCTTGTAGGCCAAAATTGTAGATTTGCTACTTCGTTACCGTCAAACACAAAGGAAAACAAAACCTATTATATATATATATAAGATAGTGCTCTACAATGAAGGAGCGGATTAAGCCAATGTGAGACTACTCAATTTTTGAGTACATAGATTTAATACAAATCTGTTTCGTAGACCGACGTGAAGTCGTTCCACTCTTCTGTTAATCTCTACACACTCTGAATTTCTAACAACTCTGAATTTCTAACGAGACCTGAAACAACCATGGGGGCTGATCAAAGCCAAGTCCCGGCTAATCCACAGATCGAATTGGAATTTAGCGTGTTGGTTTTTGCGGAGGGAGGAAAACCGGAGAACCCGGAGAAAAACCCTCGGAGCAAGGGTGAGATACCAACAAACTCAAATCACATATGGCGCCGCGTCCGTGATTCGAATCTGGGCCACAGAGGTGAGAGGCGAAGCGCTTAACCACTGCGCCACCCGAGCTCCTAAGCTGTGAAGCATAGTTAAAAGCCAGGGTCCGGTTCCTGAAAGCCCGATTAGCGCTAATCCTATGTATCTCTCAACAAAACATATTAGTTGTCATGGTAATTAACTCTGGATTAGCGCTAATCTGGCTTTCAGGAACCGTAACCAGAGCTACAACAATAATATGATCACGTCGATAAACCGTTAAAATAGTTGCGCGCGCTAAAGTGATTGCGTGTTATGTTATGCCAATCTCCACAAACCGGAGCATTGATAAGAGTTACTTGGGATATGTTGGGCGAACGCAGAAAAACTTGAAAATCACTCGCCTAGCGGCTCGTGATTTTCAAGTTTTTCTTTGTTCTCCCAACATATCCCGCGTGTTTATATAAGAGAACAAAGACATGGAAAGCGTGTTATATTGCTTAACGACAATATGGATTGATTTGGCAAGCCTTTGAAATAGGCCGTAAAATGAGTGCGCACTTTAACGTGATTGCGCGCAGGTAAATTATGTTTAATTATGTTTAATTATACTTGAGATTGTACTTCCGTTGATGTCTGCATGTTGATACGAGTTCGTTACGTTTATTTAAGGTTGCCTTATGTGGCTCAGTTATTGTCAGGTGTTTTTCTGTTGTACATAGGTTGCATCTCTTCGCCGTGAGATTTGTATAGGGCTTTGCCTTGGCGAGGATTCTCCACTTGATTGTGCACTTTTCCTGCTTTCCCTTTAAGTACTGGAAACATGCATGGAACAAGCTGACAAGGTATCAACATCACGTATGTTTTTTGGAAACTTGTGTTAAGAAAAAAGTGGTTCCTAAGGGTCTTCTACATCTACTTTTATTCTTCACAAAGCCTTAGAGCATTTAGTGAAGGGAGCCATGGTCAGCATGGTCAGCCGTTACAATAATGAATAAATAAATTAATTAATTAATAGATCTATAAATCATAAGTCATTAAATTTAAGTAAATAAATAGATATTAATATGTAAATTCCTTAATTGTTAGTTAAGGGCCAGAAACTCCGAAGCTGTCTGTTTAAACACTTTGACACTATTTGAAGATACAACATATTCAGGTAGTGAGTTCCAGTCTTTTACAGTTCTCGGGAAAAAGCTATACTTATAACAATCAACACGAGGTTGTAGAGGAATAAAAGTATGTTCGCGGAGATTTCTAGATCTCTTAGTATGTTTAACGAGTTCAGATGGCAATTCGATTGCAATCTGGTTATTGATTATTTTATAGAAATTCAGTGTAAGCCTGCTTATACATGTAGCTCTCCACAAACCGGAGCATTAATAAAAGTTACGACAATATGGATTGTTTTGGCAAGCCTTTGAAATAGGCCGTAAAATGAGTGCGCACATTAAAGTGATTGCGCGCAGGTAAATTACGTTTAATGACGTTTAATGACGCACTTCAACCTAAATCTCTTGACCCAGAACTATCAGCTACAAGATTACTGTAAGAATTAAGTAGTTAACAGAAACCTCAAAGAACATCACTCGGGAGTTTTTAGAATTTATTACCCTATAAATACCTTTACTGCAGCAGAAACTTGAACAAGTTCGCGAGGAGTTGTTCAATAACTCTGACGACCGCACAGCTAGGGGTATTTGGCAGAATGTTCAAGATAAAATTCAAGATTTTCGCATTCAATTGAGAGAAAGAGAGCTTTCCAAATTGACAAAGGCTGTTCCGTATACAGAAGAGCTTAATTACTAAGAGAATTAAGTTGTACATTCGAGTTCCTACAGAACGACGTTTTGACAAGAACGTTAGAAAAAGGTGTCGCAGAAAACGATCTAGCGTAGACGAAACTAGTGGCGCTGTTGCTGAGTCCAACTTCACCGAGGTAGATCTGGATCCTCTATTAACTATGATTTGAGAGAAGAATGAGATTAAAGACATACTTCCATGGGAAGTCCGGCCAATCGTGTTGAGTCTCGAGATGATAGTGATGAAGCTTTCAAGGTGCCGTCTACTAGCACATGGAATCTGCCTAACTCTAGCCATCCATATTCAGAATTGAAACTATTCTTAACTTCAGTTAAGAAAGGTATTTCTAATCCTAATAATTTAAGAAAACCTAGGGATAATATTTCTTATGTTGAAAGAAAAGCACTTAGGGAGCTGAAAAGTGATTCTGAAAGAGTAATTCGCATCAGTTCAATACAAAGGATCTAGATTTGTAATAATGCTGAAAGAATCAACAACATTCTTCTTACTAGTCTGGCCTATTGGAGTGCCCAGTTATTTACACTGCAGCCCTACGGTTTGAACAAAAGGCAAGAATACAAATCAAAGAGCCGTATTCACTACGTTAAATAAACTACCTCCTAGTCCTAATTAACATAGCTTCTTCTCTAGGTTTCCCAAAGGACAATTGCGTAACTTTTAACAGACTCTGTAGCTTAGTTAAATACTCTTATTGAATTTCTAGCAAAGTACGGTCACTCTGTGAATCCTTGGATCTTCGTCGGCTGGACTAATCGTTGGCTTAAGACATTTGTACTTTTATTACAAGTTATATATATATAATAGATAGGAATAGAAAATTATAATTAATGAAATGAAATATACATATATATATATGATATATGCTAGTAAAAAAAAAATAATAAGTATGGAATTAAACTGTGCCTTAAATACTTATTCCATGAACTCAGAATAGCCTTTTTAAAACTCTTTACAGGGGGAAGTGTTCTTAAGTCAAGAGGCAAGGTATTCCAGTCATTTAAAGTGCCAACTGAAATGAAAATATGGATCCCGTTTTTATTTTATTTTAGGCTTTGGAACAGTCTCGGTAACGACCTAAGGTCAACTGCATCACTTAATAGTTTAAAAATTAATCTTAAAAGAAACACTGAACTACTGTAAATAACTGAATAGAATAAGTATAAGTTAATTAGTTTTATTATTACTATTATTATCATTATTATTATTATTAGGGTAGAATAGCGTAGTTATAAGCACGACCACATCAGCAACGCTGTAAATTTATCGTGGGTAAATAAATATTATTATTATTATTAAATTCTAGGTTTCTCTTAGTCATTTTGTACCGAAATAAAAATCAATATGGAGAGCGCGAACAAATTTTTTTTCGTATCGAAGTCAGACCGAATTGCCAAAATCTGGCGACAATTTTTATGCCGTTAAAGATATGGTAATCACATGCGTGACGTCACAAGGTGTACTCATTTATATTCGTCCCCATAAATACTACAAAATAAGTGCATTTTTGGCCAGTTCTCTTATTTAAATATGTAATACTTCGAGAAACCTTGAAGATGGCCATAATTTTTTAAATAGAATCCTTGCAGTCGGCTTTGTGATTATAAATGAGTACACCTTGTGACGTCACGCATGTGATTACCATATCTTTAACAGCGTAAAATTCGGCAATTCCACCTGACTTCGATACGAAATAAAATTATGTTCGTGCTCTCCAAATTGATTTTTAATTGCACAAAATGGCTATGGGAAGTCTATAATTTAATAAAATAAAATAAAAACGGAATCGATTTTTTCATTTCATTGGCACTTTAAACAACTATTTTGAGATATCAATAGTCCCCAATTAGTGTTTGTCATTATGGTTCTTATATTGTCCTTTCTACGTGTATCGTAATTATGAATGTTTATAATATATCTCGTATGGAAGCGCTATTCCTATAGTTATATAGTTATCTTTCATTGTATTGTACATAAAACTGAATGCATCGCTGTATTTGCCTTCTATGTAACAAGTTCGACCACTTAAAGATCATCTTGAGCTTCACTTGATGAACGAAACTTGGCGCTCTGTCCACTGTGATTTTGGCTGCTTTGTTTTGAAGGTCATTAATACTTTATTGTTTTTATCACCCCAAACAATACTAGCATATTCAAGTATTGGCACGATCATTGTTGAGACGTACAATTAGTCTTGTCGTTTTAAAGTATTTTCATTATCATATTTATTGTATTTTTTTTTATTTCTATCTATGTTTTAATTTTGTTGTCGAGCATTTTTTAACATGAGCCTCTGGCTCGTTATCGACTTTAAAGACATTACTGTATTGTATTTAACACCTTAGTGAGTGAGCGAGCGAGTGAGTGAACGATGTCACCTATAACAATAACTTGTTTCCGCACTTCCCCGCGCATATATGAGTTAAAAAGAACGCGGACGACATAGAATATAAACGTCATTTGAAATTACTTTGTTTGTTTTACCACCGGCTAACCATCCTCCCATTTTGTGTATTTGTCACTGATGTTTTAATAATCCATCATTTATTAGCAAATTGTGAAATAAAATACCCGATTCTGCTGTGTGTGTTGATTTAGCGCGCGCTCATAATACAGCTCGGGTTTCCTGTGGCTCATCTCGCCAACTACATAAAAATACACAAGGCAGGCAACTAAATTCATGGCCGACAAGCGAGACGCGCGAGAATTTTGCCGAAAAATGAAAACTTCCAGGTTCCTGCTCCCTCTCTAACATTCAAAATATTGAAGAACAGTAAATGAGCTACGTTTTTGGTGGTAATTCACGGCGATATCGAGTGTTACACACTCGTAAAAGCTTCCTAGAAACCGTCAAACTGGTCCAGATTTTCGACGATTTTTTTTCTCCCTATGATCGGGACAGATATGAGCCATCATAAGGATTTTTATAAAATAACCCAGAGGAAACTCGCGCGCTGACTGGCTGAAAGCCTTGTTCGTATGAGAGTCTATAAACATGGGAATTCGTCCTGGCGATGGCACTGACGCGATTGTGAATGAAATCAAAATGGCAAAACGACAAGGAAGAATGTCTTCACCAAACGTTGACTTTCAATGTGATTTTAATCAACAAAACAGACATATATTTAACAAAAATACAACCGACCGACATGAAGTTATCATTTATCAAATTTGCTAACCATCTCGGCCGAGATATTTTTAGTCGCGGATTCAAGAAACAAAACCACTTCTCTTATTAACTTATTTTGTACGGTAAAACTAAAACACATAAACGGCTAACGCGTCTAGTTTTTAAACAACCTCCTGATAGACGAATAGAGTGAGGAATTGAGCTAGAGACGAGTAGAAGAGAGGGAAAAGTAATACTCTTTCGATGTCTTTTTTATCTCAAACTAAATGTACGCTTAATAAGTTCAAGTCCGACATTTTGTCGGCGACGAAGTGACGAAATAATAAGCCTGTATATAAGGCCAATTGTTATCATTTACCCTGCTTGGTCTTGGTAATTCAGATAAGGCTTTTAGCTTTCTCCTTGCCATTTTATGAACTACTGCATGAAAAGAAAATCAGAATTTTGCAAACTCACGTGCGACATTTGTGAAGTTTGGCAACCAAAGAAAGCTTTGATTTATACCCTCGAAGATGGAAATGTATTATATTTTCTCTACTTCGCCTTCTCTTGCCGTTAAAGGGATACCCGAGTGAAAAACACATTGGGGCTCAAAAGAATCTTCAACATGTTCTTTGTTCAGAAAATGTATTAAAATTTGATCAAACGTTTTTAGTATTAAGAACGAGCACCTCAAAGTTGGCCCCACGAAGACATGGGCGCCGCCATCTTTGTTTGCATTTACGGAAGTGACGTCACTTCGTCCCACCAGCGTATCGCGGCTACTTGTCTTTGTATGATTTTCACACGCTCGGAATTAAAGTGGATATATTTTCATCGAGATTGCAGAGGAATTCTTACAGAAACCGGAATTATGATGAAGACGACATTATGAGAAAAGTTCAGAAGACTGGGAGGAGGAAGAAAAGCATTGGGAAGGCGAGAAATTATCAGACGAACAACAAGGTCTCGTAACTGCCATTTAATAACAGCAAAACAACATGGCTTAAAAGACTCGAGTGACTTCTGAATAAGTATAAGAACTACAATGTATGTGAGGTACAGTTAAGGCGTTTATCATCCTAAAAACACCTAATAAGTGAGAGAGTAGAACGCTGGTGGGACGAAGTGACGTCACTTCCGTAAATGCAAACAAAGATGGCGGCGCCCATGTCTTCGTGGGGCCAACTTTGAGGTGCTCGTTCTTAATACTAAAAACCTTTGATCAAATTTTAATACATTTTCTGAACAAAGAACATGTTGAAGATTCTTTTGAGCCCCAATGTGTTTTTCACTCGGGTATCCCTTTAACAATAGGAAATGGTCGATAAATCTGAAATCTACAATGAAGCTACAATGTTTACCGTCTCGTTTTTCTCGGCCAATGGAAATCGAGATACCGTGGCGCATGTAATCGTTTCGTGGGCAGAGGTTTCTCTCAGGAGCAGGAAAGGGGTTGGGTGGAACTTCTCGAAACGAGTGATAGTATTGGCCTACGCAACAATAGAAAACACCCTAACCATTAGAAAGTGCAGTACAAAAACCATAGAAGTATAGTTTATGGGTGCAATCATGCAGAACTGACAGGTCTCGAGAGGTTCCATGCTACTCGGAGTAGTGAATCAATTATCCTGCCCCCTAGCACAAACCATGTACAGTGTATGACACAAAAATATGCTAGAACTCCGTGTATTAATTAACCTATTTCTAGGTGGCCCGAGTTAAGGCCACTCAGGGCCTCTTGTTAAATTATTTTTTTATGATGTGATAAACTGTATTTGTGCTGAAGTTACTGATGGTAATACTAGTAGAGTGGAGTAAAATTTGGTCTGAAATCATAGTACGAGAGTTTAACGGTCGTGCGACATATATATTTTTTTAAAAAAACTTCCCGCGATAGTCTTCAATATATTTTTCTTCGGGTTCGTTTATCGGAAGCTGCCAAAAAACTACTTCATCGGGGTGGTGTGTCGAGTTGCAAAACAGCCCATACGAGGGAGATTAGAGGAAATATGTCAGCTGTCCATTTCTTCGCTGGGGCCTCTAGACGGGAGATCATTCGACAGTTTGATTTAAAAAATTTGAATGTGATGACCGTTATAAATTCTTATGATGGCTCATATCTGTCTCGATCATAGGGAGAAAAAAAATCGCCGAAAATCTGGACCAGTTTGACGGTTTCTAGGAAACTTTTACGAGTGTGTAACACTCGATATCGCCGTGAATTACCACCAAAAACGTAGCTCGTTTACTGTTCTTCAATATTTTGAATGTTAGAGAGGGAGCAGGAACCTGGAAGTTTTCGTTTTTCGGCAACATTCTCGCGCGTCTCGCTTGTCGGCCATGAATTTAGTTGCCTGCCTTGTGTATTTTTATGTCAGTTGGCGAGATGAGCCACAGGAAGCCCGAGCTATATGTAAACAAACCTGAGCCACAGGAAACCCGAGCTGTATTATGAGCGCGCGCTAAATCAACACACACAGCAGAATCAAGTCAAAGGTATTTTATTTTACAATTTGCTAAGAAATTATATATTATTAAAACATCAGTGACAAATACACAAAATGGGAGGATGGTTAGCCTGTGGTTTTACAAGCCAATGGTATAGTTAGCGCCACAGCGTGCGGTTTACGGGTGAGTGATTTCATGATGTTCAATAAGAAGGAAAGCCGGAAGAGAAAATTTATGGGAGTAATAGATACATGCAGAATGAGTTAGCCGTGCTTTATGGGATTTACAAACTCGAGCTGAAAGCGAGAGTTTGTAAATCCCATAAAGCATGGACACGAATTCTGTATGTGACTTATCAAATGTCTAGGTGTCGAGTCATGTTTTCAGTTATTTTGGCGATATCGATGATCTATGCATTAAGAAGATTTACCAGCCGTGTACCGTGTTTTGCCTCTCGTTTAGTATTCGTTTTGTGATCATGCGGTGTTTCAGCTTTCGGCTAGTGCTCGTTAGTGTTCGTGTATCATTCGTGCGTTCTTCGTATCTCGTTTAGTCAGGCATTCCTCGTTCGTTGTATAAATTAGTTTTGGCGCGTAATTCGTTTAGTTAGTGGCTGCCATGTTGAACCTGAATAGTCGGTATGTGAATATTGCTCAGTTTGTAATTTGTATCAGTCCTTTATTCGATTTATCGTTGTACTTGTTGTATTTATCTGTTTGTTTACTAGAAAACCTGGTTTATAGGCATATAGCTAGTTTGGGGTGTTATAGCTGTTCTGCAGATCATTTGTGCAAGTAAACAAAAATACACCTGAGTTATCGACGATTGGTTCACCGAAAATGAGATATGGTCGTTATATACTTATTTTGGCCGAGAAAATCGAAGCCAAAGTTTATGTAAATCAGGACGAAATCTGTATCAGATTTACAAATCACTTATCGCTCAGTGATCTCCTTTGTTTTTGTGGCATGCATTATTAATGAGTTTGATAAGATGTTTTAAATATTACTCAAAACGATTGTTCTCAGGTATAGCTTGGGCTACCGGCTTAAGCAAATATATCTCTCTCGGAGAGATATAATCAGTACTCTTAGAAATATATTTTTTGAGCAAAAGAATGATCATATTGTATATCTTGTTTATACATCTTACTCTTCGATTCCACTTGACGAAAACACATAAATTTCACAACTGAATCTTGACGTGTTAATAATAGGTGCGAAAAAGAATTAATTGGGAATTATTCCGGTATAATAGGTCTTGCCTTACGGTATAATAGTATAGATGAACAAATGGACAATCTGCTTAACTGATATTACGACAACGTTATTGCAGTTAGGTTTTATGTACTGTTTAATAAACGAGCAGCAGTGTTTTTATCAGGTTTAAAACTCGAGGGCGCAGCCCGAGAGTTTTAGACCTGATAAAACACGTGCTGCGAGTTTATTAAACGGCTTCCAAAACTTATAATGGTTACTTAATGAACCATTGAAACTTTGTATTCACAACGCCATGCAAAATATTCGAGTAATCACCGCCTGCGATTACGAACATCTCAAGGGAATGACGAGAAGAAATTACCATACTATGTTGTTTGAAGCGGAGTTTCGCAATGCTGAAAGCATTGTGTGGCAAAGAACATAGGGCAAGAAGCTGCACTTGAAGGATTTGGTGTCGTGGTTGACATCGATAAAGTTCAAGACTTGGAAAGCGATGTGACTGACATGACGGCAGACTTTTGTTGGTTTAATGCATGTTTTTATTATTTTACGGCTTTGAGTGGTAACTTCATTTAAAAAATATTATCTGTTTATCTCAGTTGTCTGCTGATATTAGTAAATTTAGTGCAAAATTTATTATCTAGGAACCTTATGTTCCGTGTACGTTTTGCTATCTTTGGGTCGTTATCAGTGAATTCTTAATTAGGATGAAACTTTATATAAAATTTCATGTTCATTAGTATTCTTTATATAAAACGTTCATCCTAATTAGCAATTCAATGAGAAAGCTGAACATCAATAGAAATTCCAAGAGTTGCAAGGTGCTTATCCATTGTCTCAATCATTACTGAATCCCGTTTCCCACTGGGACAGAATTGAAATCCCTCCGCGGGCTTTTTAGAATGATGAGATTTTATCAGGTATAAAGGAGCATGCACGTCACTAATTTGCTTCATCTGATTGGTCAACATGCTTATTAATTATTCATGAGTTTTTGAAGTCTATTCAAAATGTTCTAAATTCGTGTAGACAGAGCAGAATGGAACACTACTAGTTTACAACGGGGTGGTTTTGATAATTAGCAAATAAAATGAACAATAGGCCACTTTCGATATATGCTTCACTTGTCACGCACAAAAGTTTGAATACGAGGCTCCGGGTATAAGGGAAGAGGTCAAAACAATGGATTTCGAATGGCACCCAATTTTGTCAGGGGAGGTGGTGGGTGGCGGGTAATACCCTTACCCCTTTTTTCGAGGGTGATTTTCTCGCGTTGTAAAATAGGGATACCTGATTTTAATGCAGACACACGTTCTTCTCTGCCTGTAGAAACTAGAAATGTAGTTACTTCTTCAATAAGTATTTTATTCAAGAAGATATTTGTGGTAAAAAAATCTAGATTTTGCCAAAATAGGTGGTGGGTCAGTCCTGGTACAACCCCCCTTCCATCAAAATTGGGTCCCGCCAGAGTACCATTGTTTTGACCTCTTCCCTAATGCTCAGTGATTCGTGAAATGAGAAAATAATAAATTTAATTTACCCCGGAGCCTCATAATGAAAACTTGTGTGTGACAAGTCAAACAAATATCGAAAGTGGGCTATTAAATAATTACTAAATAGAACTTGGTTAATTTGTAAGAATGTTTTGAGTATTAAAACGGGAATAATAATACTAATAATAATAATATTTATTTACCCACGATAAATTTACAGCGTTGCTGATGTGGTCGTGCTTATAACTACGCTATTCTACCCTAATAATAATAATAATAAAAATAATAAAACTAATTAACTTATACTTACTCTATTCAGTTATTTACAGTAGTTCAGTGTTTCTTTTAAGATTAATTTTAAAACTATTAAGTGATGCAGTTGACCTTAGGTCGTTACCGAGACTGTTCCAAAGCCTCGTACCTCTGTATGTTATTGACAATTTCAGGTAGTTGGTTTTCGGTGTGGGTAGACTGATACAGTGAGTGTTGCATAAGGAGTATGTAAGTATTCTCTTAGGAAAGGCACTACATAATGCAGGAGGAGCTAGGTTGTGAAAACATTTATGTACAAAACAGGCAAGTCTTAGGTTATAGTAATAGTTCAGTGGCTTCCATTTGGCAGAGGCAGTTACGTCCTCACGTGGTGTTAGCCAATGAGTCCAAAAATTAAAAGAATAGAATAATAGGCACTTTTTCGGGAATAGACGTGTGACGATACAAAATACATTCCTAAAAGCCCGATTAGCGCTAAACCAGAGTTAATTACCATGACACCTAATATGTTTTGTTGAGAGTTAATCCAGGATTTGCGCTAAACGGGCTTTCAGGAACCGGGCCCTGATTTATTTGTAGTTGTTTTCAACGAATTCTGAACGCGAAATGCGAAAGATGACATCACCAGTTTATTTTTCAAATCAAAAATGCACGCGCTATTCGAAATTCTCCAATCAGCGCGCGCGAAACGTCTAGCCAATCAGTGGTCGAATCCCATGCACCAGCCTGTACCAGGCGGTGTCGGACACGACTCACGTGACTCAAGTTGACCAATCAGAGTGCTTCTAAAGTTGTGAAGCGTTTTCTGTTCAGAGAGTTCAGAGAAGACGTTGTATGTGCTTTCTTTTGTACCGTATCGGAATATTCTGAAAATATTCATATCCCGCTTACTGAAACTCACAAGGAAAACATGTAAACAATGCTTGGATGACGTTTGAAGAGCAGATAAGACATTTTCACGCCTTTGTCTTTACCGTTCGTGTTGTGTATGCGTTGAATCGAGTGCTCTTCAAAAAGTCTATTTACTACGTTCAGAGATGAGAATTCACTATTATATTTACACAGCGAGGTACTTTTAATGATAAACATACAGAAAAAGTCAGGAGAAAATTGACCTTGAAGTTCATGCAGATTATGACCATGTCTTTCTCCGCTGACTGTGTACAATATGTTGCCCAGTATCCGGCCAGTTCAGATTATAACCGCCTTATCTTTGCTTTCGTGATTGGACAAATTGTGAACTTTCACCAAAGACAGCCCATTTATATACCAACATAATGAAAAAGGTTTGACTGCTTTACCTTAAATATCTTGACAATTATTGCCATTTTTGCAAAACTCCTGAGGTTCACAGTACCGGTGCCTAGTATCCGGTCAGCTGTTCCAGTATCCGGCCATTGACAAATTCAAGCATATTTTTAGCAACTGCCGATCTCAACCAAATCTACTTCTAAGCTCTGTCAATTCACCGTAAAAAGCCCCAAATCCCTCTAAAACAGACCATGGAATAATTAAGGTCCAATCACAATGATTCTAGGAAATGTATTGCAATTTATTCTAAGAACCTCCCTTACCAAAATCATGCAAAACAGTCTCGCGGCCTTTGACAGGGACAGCACTAAAATACAAGTCCGCCAATACCTTGTTCAAGAAAGTCTAAGATATGTCATAAATATGTTTTCGCAGGCCGTCGACTACTAATATTATCGCTCGACATAACTAGAAAATTCGAAAAGCTGGGTTAAACTCAGGGAGAGAAAGAAATAATGTCTTACTGTAAAAAACTTGACGACGAGTCGACCTCCGGATCACAACAACTGACCGTGAAGTTACTTTCCCTGAAATTAATAAGTCCGCTACACATCACATTGCTCCTTTGTGAATCGAGCAATATCCCTGATCGACCCAGGCACTATTTATTCCCGAAAAGAGAAGAGCTTATTCAGATGTTACGCCGCGAAGATAAGGAAGAACCGGGTAGTATCGTCGTGTACCGTTTAACCAACTGCGTCATAAAATTCCCTTTGGTTCGCTATGAATAATTTTAGACTCAGAAATTTTATACGAACATCCGAAACGACACTTAGAAATTTTAGAAGGATTTACGTTATCCTCAGTATAAAAAAAAAACCGCCTGAACCGAGATTCGAACTCGGGACGGTTAAGAATCAATACAATGGCCTACCCACCACCAACACAAACCCTAACCATTAGACCACGAGAGAATTCGCTGATTGCAATTGTTTTTTTTACCAGATTTATATCAACTGTCATTAGCAAGTTCATAAAATATTCGTTCTATAGCAATACGACAACCCTCCGAGCGCGCGAGGTGTGATTCCCCACGGATCTCAACGGTACACGACGATACTACCAAGAACGGACCAAAAGTCGGAGGTCAGAGATGTTCACGCTTCGACGACCGTGTTGAAATGAGGCTATTTTACATTTTCTCCCATCGTGCTTTGCGATGCGTGTCCAACACCGCCTGAGCCTGTACCAGGGGTACTTCGACCGCGCCATCTTGGATTAGGCGCGCAAAGACCCTGGGAACGAGGTTGAGTGAGTGAGTGAGCGAGTGACATACTAATGACTCGTGGATTGCTAACACAATATCCACGAGTTAAAAAGGAAATAAGATTCGAGAATAACTGGAAAAGTGATTCAATTAATTTTGAGTCGCCTTGGTTGCGCGAGTTTGAATGACTTATTTCTACACAGAGAGGCGAGACATTTGAATACGTTATTTTCGTTCTGTGAATATTTATACAACATTAGAAAAACTGGTTTACGAGATAATGCAACTGATATCATGCTGGCAGAAGCGACTAATCTTTAACACGATATCAGCGGCACTGCAAGTGTAAGGACTTTACACCTCCGAGTGAGTGGAGATGACAGACACAGTGCTCTAATCAATATCTCATACTGAATAGTTTTCACCAAAAATAAAGCAATGAAATAATATATCTTTAAATTAGAGGAACAGAACATATTCTAGGTAGCCAAAGTAACTTTAGGACTACCAATATTTCTTCAACATTGTGATATTCTGATGGTAGACCTGTTTTATACAGTTTCTAGCCATGCAGGTTTTTTACATAGAAAATATAATCGGGGTTACTATTTAAAAAAATAAAATTATGTAATTCAATTTTTGTGCAGTAGAACCTCTGGTACCCAGGGTACCACTGGGGGAATGCAGAAAGATCTACTGGAAAGCTGCTTTCTTGTATTCCTGCTGTGTTTCGCTGCTTTCAGGAAGAACTTGAAACAGACATGTAAGAGTCCCGATCGATTCAATAAAATGTATTGAAGCTCTCCGACGTTGTACTGTCGTTGCACACCACGGCGACAGTACATTTATTTAACACACAGTTGTATATATAGTTGTATTGTTGTTGCATGCGGACCAAAAGGGGTCAAAATGCGGTAAAGAGTTATATACCAGCTGAATTATCATGCTAATGATACACGACAGGAGCCCTGTATACGGTTAAACATTGTTCAACTGATATTGACTGGATTCTATCAACAATCAACATGGTATAATGACATTGTAATCATACACGGTTCAACATGTTGACTCGATTCTTTCAACATTCAACATGGTATGATACACGGTTCAACATCGTTCAACATGTTGACTCGCTTCTTTCAACATTCAACATGGTATGATACACGGTTCAACATTTGCAGCATTTGGCGTTATTATGTCTATTTTCTGGTCTTTGTTTCTACTGTAACTAATTAAAACAGCGAAACAGTGATCAATGGATACCAAGAAAGTTGGATAACCTTAGTTTGATCGATTGCTACCTTAGTTGATCCAAAACAAATATGTCTTACCTTATTTATCTGATCGCAAACTCCTTCTTGATTTGTAGCTACGAAACAGGACAATAATCAAATTTTACCACGTGAAAACAATATATACGTATTTTTATGCTATATATAGGCCATTTTGACGGTGTTGCGCACGCATCAGTAGAACAATAGACACGAGCTGCTAAGAATCGTTCTGGTTCACCAGCCTTTTCTCATTTAAAACAGATAGCCATCGTCAAAATGGCCTATTAAACGGTTAACGTGTCTCTACATTTCAGTTTCAGTGATTGGTTGAGTAAGGTCAGCCAATCAAAATCGAGATATCGATCCATCCATATCACCCGAAATATTCATTCAAAGGCTCAAAGTCCAATTCTTTAATAAAATTGTAAATTACACACCTTTCCTTCCCTTTCGGCTCAACCCTAATCTTAGCCTCCGATGCAGACGTCTTGTGTGGTTCGTTTCCCTCCCTCCCACACCAAGGTCTGCGAACTCAAGCCGGGTTTTTTGTTCAGCCAATCAGAGGGGAGCTCCTATTTTCCGGGAGCTCATTAAAATGCAGAGCTCGTCGATATGAATAGATTCCCTACAAACCTTCACAGTCGCTGAACTGAGTATATTCTTGCCACCAAAACAGAGTTTTTGTGGCGACGACGGAAAGACGTGAAGATCTTTCTTTTGGAGATATTTATGCACTGAAATATCGTTTTTTTGACCAATTGGCAACCTCTGAGCGTTTTGAAGTTATTTTCTGTTGTCTAGGCGCCTGAGAGGAGACGAAGACTTGCATTAGCCTCCGATGCAGATGTCTTGTGGCGAATAGCGCTGCGCGCAGTTTCTAAACATAGGTACGCAATGCGTAAAGGTACTTGCAAGAATGGCAAGTTCTTACAAGCTATGTGAGATACCTTTGGTGATAAACTGTACATTAACGAAGGCATAAATTATTGCTAACTAGAAGTATTTTGATGGAACTCCCAGTGCTTATATAATAGCTGTAATGCAAATATTTTATTAGTATTATAACATGTGGGATAGGTCTATTTATTTACATGACAAGTATTTCTTGAGAACTGATTTTAAAGCAATGCATGGTATCTAGTACCACAGGCGGCCCAGGCTCGACATATATTTCCCGCTTTTTGGGTTACCGGCTGTGGTATGTTTCATAAGCGATCTCGGAAGAGTTTATATAATTGCTCCTTGTGAGTTCTCTTTTCCGATTCCTACCAAATAAATCTTCAATAATAAAAGATTGATACTTAATGAAGTTGTGTGAGTGGTTTTGGGGTGATTTGGGGACTTCTAAAGCAGTTTATCAGAATATACACAAGGTATGCAGCTTCGAGGCGCTTTTCATCGATCTGACCTCACTCGCCGCCGAAATTCGACAAGAAATTCAAATCGATTTCGCCTCTGCTTTCGGCACACAAATCCAGACATGTGTAAGCACTTCTCATCCACGTTTCAGGCCAAACGACGTGAAAACGGCCTGGAAAATAAATTCCGAATTCAAAATATTTATCTCGGTATGTGTTCTGCAGATTGATCGGTCCACAAATCAGCGGTAGACATCGCAGGCGGTGCTTTCAAGATGCGTGGGCATGGCAACTGGCAACAATATTTATTGAGCAGGATCATATGAGGGTCCGTTCCGGTCAAAATTGTCTCATTTTTTCAATGATAGACGAGTTAATTTATGTTTATGGTGTGCCAGATTACTTTAGTTTACCCTATTAAATTTACACTGTGTATTCAATTTTTTTCAGGCTACCTGAATTAATTCACACCGTGTGAATTTTTTCAGGCTACCTGAATTAATTCACACCGTGTGTGAATTTTTTCGGGCTACCTGAATTAATTTACACCGTGTGTGAATTTTTTCAGGCTACCTGAATTAATTCACACCGTATGTGATTTTTTTCAGGCTACCTGAATTAATTCACTGGTTCCGTGATGCATTGCGAGATGAGTAACCTCCTCCCATGATCCCATGCGGGATAAGATTTCCCGGGTTTGTTGAAATTGTGTTGGAGTTATGGACGACCAAATTCGGCTGCAAATTTCACAAATTGCTCTGCTCGGTCTACCGACTGGAGTTCTCCTACGAGAACCGTAACTGCGAGCGCTGGGCAGAAAGATCCTCGACAATTGGATTGAAGTGTTGGAAAACGGGTTCGAAGTTCATCCACCGCATTTCTTCTTCTTGAACTGTTTGCTCTATCAGAAGAATTGTTGGCCAACGATGGCAAAGTGTTCAGACTCTGGATGTTCTGTTGGACTACTGCTTGCGAAGCACTTCTGTTTGTAGACGAATTACTCTCGCTTGGAGGACTTGCTGAAGCATTGGAAGATTGCGTAGAGGTTACTAAACGCGATATTCGTTGAATTTCTTGCACGGCATTCTGAGCAATTTGTGAAATTTGCAGCCGAATTTGGTCGTCCATAACTCCAACACAATTTCAACAAACCCGGGAAATCTTATCCCGCATGGGAGGAAGTTACTCATCTCGCAATGCATCACGGAACCAGTGAATTAATTCAGGTAGCCTGAATAAATATCACACACGGTGTGAATTAATTCAGGTAACAAATAGAATGCAAGCAACCGTGGACGACGATCCTGCTGGTGTACGTTGGATCAGTGATTGATCTAATCGGCTGAATACATAAAACTAAAAATAGCAAAGCCGACACAACGTAAATTTTAGAGGTTTATAACGATATTTCGGCTGGCCAAACCAGCCTTCTTCAGGTAATATGAAGAAATGTTATTACATTGGCGAACGTGACTAACTAGAAATATGGGTTACGAAATACAGGAAATAGATGACAAATGATTGACACTATAAATATAGAAATAACAAGATAATGAGGTTATATATATACCAGCTAGTATGACTCGTCACGGATGTTGAGACCATAAGGTATATATATAACCTCATTATCTTGTTATTTCTATATTTATAGTGTCAATCATTTGTCATCTATTTCCTGTATTTCGTAACCCATATTTCTAGTTAGTCACGTTCGCCAATGTAATAACATTTCTTCATATTACCTGAAGAAGGCTGGTTTGGCCAGCCGAAATATCGTTATAAACCTCTAAAATTTACGTTGTGTCGGCTTTGCTATTTTTAATTCAGGTAGCCTGAAAAAAATCACACACGGTGTGAATTAATTCAGGTAGCCTGAAAAAAATCACACACGGTGTGAATTAATTCAGGTAGCCTGAAAAAAATCACATACGGTGTGAATTAATTAAGGTAGCCTGAAAAAAATCACATACGGTGTGAATTAATTCAGGTAGCCTGAAAAAATTCACATACGGTGTGAATTAATTCAGGTAGCCTGAAAAAAATTGAATACACAGTGTGAATTTAATAGGGTAAACTAAAGTAATCTGGCACACCATAAACATAAATTAACTCGTCTATCATTGAAAAAATGAGACAATTTTGACCAGAACGGACCCTCATAGGATCATGTTTTTGTTTTCTGTAGTATGTTGCCTTCTGGTTGACATTCTATGGCAATGTTCAATATTTCATTAGACACAGCCATAGGCATAATTCTTCTGAAGTTGTTAGAGTGGCTTGTTTAAGTCGTGGGAGATAGTTGTTTTATCTCCTCCATATATTTATTGAGCAGGATCATTGTTTTTGTTTTCTGTAGTATGTTGCCTTCTGGTTGACATTATATGATAGTGTTCAATATTCCATTAGACACAGCCATAGGCATAATTGTTTTGAAGTTGTTAGAGTGGCTTGCTGAAGTCCTGGGAGATATTTGTTTTAGCTCTCCCATGTATTTGTTGAGCCTTCTTCAACCACAGGCTTAACCATCCTCAAAATTGGTTTTGGGCTTCCTGTGGCCGGATTCGTCAGTTGTCAAACGGATTTTCCCCCTGATTTTGCCTTGTTTACCTCAAATTTGCAGGATGAATATAGCGTTAATTCTAAAGTTGAAATCTTTAAACTTGTATCAAAATAAACTTTACATATTATATTTACCAGTTCTGTATGTCTTCCGTGTCGTCCGATGCATTTTAGAGATGCTACAGGTCATAGTCGAGTACGTCCTTCATGTAGATGAAGTTCAAGGATATGAAGTTAGTTTTAATCCAGCCGGAAATGGGCGGTGCTTTTACAGCGCAGCTGCTTTCCAGTTAGGCCTCGGATGCGAGACCTAATGATCTTGGTTGTCGATTACCTTCAAAGACACCAGTTTGACGTAAGCTTTACAACCTCTACTTTCAGTTTTATGTTCATTGTTTGACAATGGTGCCGGATTTTTGTTACTAGGCAAAGGGGAATGACCGCCTGGATGTTTTATGCAGTACCGATTTGAATGGAGAAAAGAGTTCCCGGAACATGGTCGGCTGCTTTGGAGAAACTGAAAAATTATTACGCTACTGCGATGGTGATCAGTGCGTTTGCAGATGCGGTATACAATCATAATTGTAACAGTACATGGGGTAAGATTGTGAAATGAAAGCAGTAGAATTCATAATTCTATTTTATCTCCAGATTTATAATCATACAATAAAAAAGATGCAACGCGCGCTCTGATCGGCCGTAAACCATCTATTTCAGCCCATACAGACCGCGCACCTTTTAATCCCATTCACAAAAGTCACGTGCTGGGGTCCGTACGTGTTTGACGTGATCGCTCCGGAAAAGCCGCCCGGACCCGCTCGAATTTTTTCTTGTTATTTTGCCATTTGAAAGTGGGTCGGGCCAAACGGGAAAATATTTGGCCATCGTACGAACAAAGAATCTTTTACCAGCATTTGGTTTCAATTTATAAGCTATTTTTTTGATGTAAAAATAAAAGGTTTGATTCAGTATTGTATAAAAGAAAGTTTCCATTTTTAGAGCGTCTGTCCACTTATAGACGGCTGATTTGTACGGTTTGGGAATAATTATATTTCACCTATATTTCGGCTGGCACGGCCAATGCAACCTTCAGGTTTCACAAGTTGTTGTTTACTTGTAAACCCTGAAGGATGGCCAAATATTTTCCCGTTCGGCCGGACCTAACTCTGCGAGTTAGGTCACGAGCGTCTCTCCACTTATATACGTATATATATAGGATATGTCAAAATATGGAGAGAACACGTAATTCAGTGACGGCACTCGACAGGCCGGCGCGCTTCTGTTTCTTTGACGGCTGTTCATTTTAAGTGGACGGACGCTCGGAAAATGTAATCTATTTGTAAATTATTTTGGTCATACTTTACAGGATGAGAATTATATCTAGATACCGCAGTCCGGTGTGTCAGTTGGTACTCTCTACTTCGGACATAGTGGTGATCATAATGTGGCACTGCAACCTATTCAAGTAAGAGCGCGTATCACTGTTGATGCAATAAATAAGAAAAAAACGCGTGCTATGATTAGCCGAAAGCTATGATTTATTTCAGCACGGACACTAAAATAACGTCAGTATCACAAGCTATCGCTCGCGAACAAGAAAATGTATCTCTGTTTAGTTTGAATTTATAGTATATACATAAAAATGGAGCTCCCAAAAATTGAATATTTTACGCGCTATAGCAAAAATTCAGACTGATCATTCGGATAATTTGGAAAATCACAAATTTCGATAAACGGGAGAAATGAATCGAAATGGCAGGACGGCGTTAAGACAAAATTTGGCAGGCCGATTCAGGGCGCGAAAACCTCAGCTCGCATTTGATGCACGCGCACCAGTCGGTCGGTCGGGCAATGTATGAAATCGCGTCATCAGTGCCATTTATTGAGTGGATAGACGCTCGTAAAATGAACTCCATTTGTTACTTAAATGAAATGCAAGATATTTAGAATGTTATTTACGATGGTCTTTCTTTTCATTTCAGTCATTTAGCTATTCAGCAGCAGTAGCTCTTTCTAGAAATACGCCACCTGCTAATAGTAAGTCCTATGATGAACCTGTGATCATTGGCAGCAGTCCAGAAGTTCCTTCATCTTACCATGATTCTGTATATAGGAAGAATTCTAAAACCAAGGTATGGTGCATTAGCACAGGAGGCCAAAGTAGTTTGAACCGTTTTCACAAATAATGCATTGTTCTGTTTTAGGGACCGTGCATTAAGTATACGTAGGAGGGGGGGTGGGGCTGTAGGAATATTAGGGGGGCCTTGACGAGGGGGGGGGTTTCAAAATAAGTCCAATCCGTAAAACAAAAAAAGGGATCTTGAAAAAGATTCAGAGTTCGGGGGGGGGGGGGGGGGGCAGATATTTTTTTCAACTAGTTCGTTATTGTTGATAAGGAGGGGGAAGGGGCGTATGGTTGCTTATTGTCCAAATGTTAGTCATTCAAAGAGAAAACACCATGGCCAGCGCACGCATTGTCAGTAACCCAGATTTGCCGCGGGTGGGAAAAAGGCAAATTAATCATCGCGAGGAAAGAAAATGTACGATACGTACGTATCTTCTCGCAACAGAATTTAAGTTTCATATTGATATTTTTTTATACATTACACTCTTAATATGTTTTTCAGAGGTACAACCGCAGAAAAAATCAAGAGATGGAGTGGTGGGAAGATGATGAAGTATACAATCCCGGTAGGAGCTTATGGAAAGGCAGGTCTGTGGTAAACGAGGATTTGTACGGATCCACTTCATCTAGCTTCGCCGAGGTATGCCACGCTTATAATCGGGGGCTTTTATCCAAGGGGGTTATAATCGGAACGGTTTTTTATACCTTATGTTTTAAGATTTGGTGACAGATAAAGGAAATTGACCTACTAAACTTTATCAGGAGCCCATAACCAGGAGCGTCCATATCTCCTATATAGTTGTCACAGCGTTTTTTACAAGTTGGGCTATTTTTAGATTATTTTCCCCGCCAATTAATGGTTGCACCGTGGCGGAACAAAAGATGCCTCATTTGCTACTTTTGTTAACCAAACAACATGACTGCTACGCTTTTGTGATTTGATTCCCTTAGGAATAATTGCAACTCACAACGTGTTTGGTTTTCAACTCACAAGAGCGGGAAACCGTTCTAAAAATAATCTAACTTGTGAAAACGCTGTGATGCTGTGAAATGTATGCGGGATGGACGCTCCTAGTTATGGACTCCTGACTTTATCATTTAGTGGTATTTAGCTAAAACAAATCGCCTTAATTACGTAAGAGTGTTAAAAACTCGATTTTTAAAGGTTTCAAACTTAATTGGGCCGCGTCAGGCAAAAAGGGCCCGGACGACATACAAGTTAAATAATTCCTACTACGGTGTTCCTAATAACAGATTGAAGATTGTATTGTATTCTTGACGAGAAGCGCTACATTTCATTCCTATCACTGAAATGTCAGTTTCAAGAAATTTACAACAAAAATCAGGGGTGAAATTTACGTGATTTTGATGCAAGGGCCCGATCACAAATATGACCACAAAAATTAGGAATCTTGTCAGAGGGGATGGTTTTGATGTATGACATTCAGTTATACCTGCTGGCGTTAAAGAGTAAAAAATAAATAAGATTAACAAGATGATCACTTTTTGGCCAAAAAATAGTTTTTTTTGCAGTCATTCTACTCCCGGTAGCTCATGATATGATTTTAGCAATAGTACAAGTTACACCTTGAAACAATCGTCTGATGATAAGGAATCATTTGCGCCTGCTAAAATTGTGATCACACCCTCGTGTAAAAATATCGTAAATTTCGTCTTCAATTTCACTGGTCAATTTCATGAAATCAACACTACTTGTTAGTAGCACAATGTGGCGCTCGCGATGCATATTGTAATCGCACGACAAGTACAAAAAACATGGTGCAATTTCAAAATATATTTACATATTATGTCGTCCGGGCCCTTTTTGCCTGACGCGGCCCAATTAATAAAATAGTCTTATTAACTGTATTCTCTCTTTTCTTAATTTTAATTTGTAGCAAGGGGTCAATAAAGATCTTGCATATTCTGGAAATTCATCTGACGATAAAAGCAATCAAATGCAAGAAGTGAGTACTCAGGTATATTAAGGCCTGGGTCAAGAATGACCACACCCCTTAGAAGTAAAGGGGTGGTCTACTTTCGTTTGGTTGTACCCGATAAGATTGAGTTTAGTATGTCTCATGTAGAGTCCAAATTTTAACGTTCTGGCAAAGATCGTAGCCATAGCGACGGACCCTGTGACCTTTGATCTCATTTTGAAGAGAATATGATAGAAGGCTTCGGGAGGAAAGTAGAGCGCACAAAGGCCAGAATTAAAACCGGTGTAACTAATGCAGTTTACCATGTAGTTTTTCAGTCCAACTAGACATCGTGGAAAAGTATGTTAAATTCGTTGAAACTTGAGGGTATCATATTTCACATTTACCTTAATCGGCCTTCCTCTTCAAATTTCCAACCGTTCTAGTTGGACCAAGAAAGTATGCACTAACCCTGAATGAATTACAGTAAAATACCCGCCACATTAAAAATCTCTACCTTCCTCCCAGAGGCTTTTATCAAATTTCCTTAAATTAAATTCAAAGGTCACATTACATGTTTCCATGGAAACTGTAACTAGAAATTGTTAGCCTCGTGCCTTTATCGAGTCTGTCAAAGTGCCATGAAAACAACTTACAAGCACGAAGAGATAGACCACCCCCTCTTGATTTGTGGCGGCCATTTTGGAAAAGATTGAGACCCAGGCCTTAATGTACCTGAGTATGAACTATCCACTTTATTATAACAAATATGTCAGTAGAAGTACTCAAAGCTCTGAGGCCATCGTTCTATGGCGGTTGATAATGTTAAATTAAGTATATTTCAGCTTCACATAGTTATTCTTTTTAATTTAAACACAACATGGAACATAATTCGGTGCTCGCAGCCTTTAGAGGCGTGTTGTATTCACTGTTTAATTTGTTGATATAGGAAACTAAAGTCGAGGAGCAAAGAAGTGATACTATCATAATTAGTTCCGGTGAAGAGGTTATGCCGTCAGAACTTCCCTCAAAAAGAATGAAGGACAGGAGAAAAAAGTCGTTTGTAAGTATGTTTTTGCAGTAACACGTACAATGATGGAGAACGTTGGTCGCTTTCAGTTTAATACAACGCTTGTTCAGCTTCACACAGTTATTCTTTTCAATTTAAACACAACTTGTACTTGCTTTTGCTTACAGTAGCCTTGCCTAATTTGTATTCATTTTAATTTGTACGCAGGAAAAAGAGAAGACATCTAGCAGGTCAGTATTTATTTAGTTAATCATTAATTGTTCTTTTCTCGGTATATCAGTTGCATCTAATCATCTTAAAAGTTTTTGGAACACTTTTATCAGCAAATTTGTAAATGGAATACACACTATGCATAACTCGCGCGGTCACAACACGAAAAAGAGGCCAGTAGGTCCTCTGGAATGTTGAAGTTGAAATGCTAGCCGAGGAAGTGTGAAACGTGTTGAACATGATTGTTTAGTTGAAAAATGTTTCTTTATAGTACAACCAGCCAGGCGCATAGCAAATTAACGGCATTGTTTCACTGAACATTCCTTCAGTGCATTTCACAATCTCCCCGGGCGCTTCAATTTCAACATTCCAGAGGACCTACTGGCCTCGTTGACATGCTAGTTACCAGGACTTATGCATAGGGTCTATAACTAACATAAAATCAGTTGTTCTCTCAGCAGCTGTGATAGTTCAAGTGGCGAGGAGCACGTAGTCAAGATAATTGGAAATAGGAAATACGTCAGAGACAATGTCTGGCAGGATACGGTCGAAGTAGATGTTTCTGCCTTGCCAAATGACATTGACGGCCTAAGAATCTTTAATCTTCCATTCAAGAAAGACAACCCAATGTCGGTGACAGCTACTGATGGAAGAAAGTGGCAAAGATACCGAACTTCACCAAGGAAAGGGTTCAACGGTATACGCCGTATCACCGATTGCAAGGGGATGTGGAAGTGTATAAACACAACTTGCACCTTCTTTCAAGAACACGCAAAGGAAAACACGGCTGACAAAATGGGAGACGATCAGTGCATGCATTGTCAAATGCACATGTATAAAGTTGAGTGCTTGGCTAGGAAAGTGATCGAAATAGACCGCAAACAAGAAACTGTGAAAGTATTTCACTGTGGTACTCACATGTATTTCAAAGAGAAAGGCAGTGAAGCCTGACAAACTAAAACTAAAACAAACGTTTAAAGAGAACCCAAAGATAAAGCCAGTGGAACACTGCCTGCAAGCTGTAGTGCAAGCAATTGAGGCTGACCAAACAGTTGCTGAAATTGAGCAAGTGGCAGAACAATATTCAAATCCTCAACTTGTCCGGGACGCAAAAAAGGAGGCTATACGTGAAAAACGACCAAATGGTCACAGTGTCAAAGCTGTACGAATGATGAAAGTAAAAGTGGATGCTATCTATAGATCAACAATTAATTGAAAGAGTTGATGAATATTACGTTGTCACATCATCCAGCTTAAAGGCTAGAATTGCCTCCAATATGAACAGGCATGGTACCCATTTCATGTCCAAAGAGTATTGTTTCATTGATGGGACTCATAGTAGTTGTGCTGGGTATACCGAATTGGCCATTTCTGTGAACCACCCAGTCTTGAGGAGGACTGTAAAACTTTGTTCCATGCAGTGCGATGGTGAAACTTCAAACAACATAAAGACAATGTTCTCATGCATGGACGATATTGTTAAGTCAGTTTGGAGGAGCATTTGATCCTATAGGATTTGTTAGTGATGAGGGTGGGGCAATTCAGAAGGGTCTTGAGCTACATTATGGTGCTGAAGTGAAAGAAATAGTCAAGGCATGTGACTTTCATTTCTACCAAGACCGTAATAGATATGCCATATACTGCACAAGTTCTGAAGCCAAAATTTCAAAGTTCTTACTGAGAACTGGAAAAGTGCTCTTACACCAGCTCACTACAAAAAGGCTCTTGAGAACTTGAATGTATTCATTGCTGAAAAACAACAGAAAAGTGGGCCAATTACTGGATTTCTTAAGTTTTGGGACAAGAGGAAGGTCAGATTTGTGGCTTGCTATATAAGCCAACATTTAACACACCTGCTGCTGCTAAAGGTGAAATAATGAACGCCGTGACGGTAATGGCTGGTTGCAAGCAGTTGGCATTGGTTGATGCTGTTATGCAGGACGTAGCTAGCAGTATCCTTTTGAAGAAAGAATATAAAAGACAACCGGAAGAAATGAAGACTATTGGCCGAGGGCCAACTACTGCTCAGTTAGAATCGAGAGAACACAACAAACAGGAAAGAAGGGGAGAAATGAGTGGGCAGTCTCTAATTGAGCTAAACAACATGCCTGCTACTGATGTTATAGGCTCTCAAACAAGAGATCAAGCTATAGGAGAGTATGTGATTGACTCAAAAAGATCACACCGTTCAGATAGGAAGGCAAAGAGAAGAAAAGCTAGGGAGTTTGAAACATCTTCTGATGATGAACCACTGCCATCAAAAAGGAAGAAAGTTGAGAATCAAAGGGCTGCTCCACTTCGAAAAGCACGAAGCCAACCTTTTCTGGATAGCCTGGAGAAGGCACTTTCAGAAAAGATGTGTGTGTCCGAGTACGAAAAAGGTGACAATGACATAACACTTGACATAGTTACACGTTCAAATACTCCATACACCGTCCATATATGTAATGCTCCAACCTGTTCATGTTATTACAAGATAAGTAAGCCACGTGAAGTGTGTAAGCACATGATATGGACGCTTATAAACATTGTTGGAGTACATCGAGATGACGTCACACTGCAGCAAATTGCGTGGACAAATGCTGAAGTCAGAAGTCTGGTAGTTAAAGCCCCAGACCATCCTCCTCCAAGATGGTGTCATGGTGCTGGCTCATCTCAACAGGAAAGCAAGGCCTGGTACCTAAGGCGGAAGCCTTCTGGGAGAGATACACACTGCCCAGGATGCTACGCAAGTATCAAAGCCAGCCAGATACACACAGCTGTAGACGGAAAGTGGAAACCCAAAGACAGAGACTGCCACATCAAGAGAACCTTCCATTTTTGCATAAACGTACAGTGTGTTAGGAAAAGGATACGTAATTGTGATGTTTTCCCTTGGAATGGGGAAGCACTTACTTTGCCCTGGACTGTTACTATTTCGGACATAGAAGCTAACATGGTCAAAGAATCGAAGCTGGATTTGTCATGAAGCTTAGGATAAAGGACTTTTAGGTAGCTTTTAGAACATTTAAGACATTTGGACTGAGCGAAGTAAGTCCTAACACTACTTAATTAGTATAGGTAATCAAATGGGGACGAGTGAAATTAGCTTTGATAAATTTCACGCGTATTTGTCAAAATCGAAGTAATTTGCGGCGAGGGAAATTACGTAGATTTTGACAAACACAAGTGAAATTTATCCCTAATTTCACCAGTCCCTATTTGCTTACCATTAAAATATTATGGAGGGCAAATTACGATGCTGAAAAAAAATATTAAGCGCGCGTAGGCGGCGTTTGAAATTTCAAGTTTAAATTAAGGAGTAATTTGTCCTCTATGGTATGAACTAATTTTAAAATGTGTTTCTTTGTTTATTTATTACAATTTAATGGCAAAACAAAAGTGACATAGAAAAAAGCCGTAAGTATACAGTAGAACCCCGCTAACTCGAACTCGGTTAACTCGAACTCCCCGCTATCTCGAACTCAAACTCATTTCCCCTGTTTTTGCCCCTGTTTTTACAGTCATTTACTATCGGCTAACTCGAACCTGGATAACTCGAACTCCCCGCTATAACTCGAACTAATTTTAATTTCCCTTGGCAAAAATTTGCCACGTTAACTCGAACTCTATTTCTAGAACACCATTCGGGAAGCTTCAAAGTCGGTGTCAGAACATAGCTGATTGACTATCAGGCGGGTAAACAAAGTCACAATTTGCGGAAAGTCTTGCATGTTCTTGAAAATGTACCAAAATAGTTCAAAATGACTAGTGAATTTATGAATGAATAATAAAACTTCGATACCTCCCAAAAAAAACCAGAATTCTTGATACAGTATTTACACCGACCCCGATAACTCGAATCCCCGCTAACTCGAACTATTTTTGGTTTTCCTTGGGAGTTCGAGTAAGCGGAGTTCTTGTAGTTTGTAAAAGAAAATCCTAAACGCTAAGTACGTCGAATGAATGTGTGTATAAATCATACTGTACGTGTGTAAAATGCCCGGATATAAAACAAACTACTCTCACATAAGAAAATTAATACGCACATGTATGGGATATACACGCACACCCATACACATAAAAAATATTAATAGATCAGATAAAACCCAGAGGCCGATTTATATATACACTAAGGTTAAGTACTAAGAGTTATTTCCTGATAAATAATCAATAACCTTTGATCTAGCCAGTAAGAGTTATCGTTCATTCCTAAAGTGTATTGAAACAGTTAGATTTTGCTGTCAGTGAAACTCTACAGCTTGTACAGGGCCATTAACTATGGAGAGCAATGGATAATTTGCTTAGTATTGCTAGACCAGTTTTGATTACCCATTTCAACGTTGTTGCGTTTGTTCATTAAAAAACGTTTGACTGATTAGTTCCTAAAATAACACCATTACACATTCCTTCTTATTTGATAGTAATACAATCAACAGGCATAAACAAGTGTTTTATATTAGTGAATAGCGGAGCTCATAATACAGAAACTCGTTAAGAAAGGATACGCGGACCCCTAAGATGATGTTCAAGGAGGCGCAAATTAGATTGATTTCAAAAACTTTAAAATATAACAAGAGATAAAGAAAACTGTGAAAAAAGATAAAAACTCCAGAACGAAAGACGCACGCTCGCGGCCAGACGGACCAGTATCTAGGAACAACTAGTACTCAGCCCCAGTTTCCCATTCGTCGCGAAAAAGGAATCGCATATCCCCGCGGCAAAACGTTATGCTCCGCTGGCCGGAAGAACGAAGTCTCTGGAGTTTAAATACAAGTTTCCGAGGTCTTAAACTTTTTTAGTAAATAATTTTATAACTTAGAAAACTTATGAAGTACAAATTAAGAAAACTTGACTGACCTGTTAAAGGTCTTAGCTATTAAATAGTTTTCTTGTTTTTCGCGCAACATTTCACGTAGGGTGATTGCTAGACTTGCTCCAAGTCGAACTGGCTGAGTCACTGGGTAAGCGAGCGAGCGCGAAGCGCAAAAATCGAGAGGCCGAGTTACAGCGGGAAACTGTGGAGATCAGACGCGTGCAGCATTCTCCACCCCAGACCCTTCTCTTATTTCTTGCTGCGTATGCTCTGTAACGATATCTGAGCTGCAATGTTACTTCCGGTCATGTGACGTCATCTTTGACCTTGACCATGCGTTCGCTTAATTTCTTTGTACCTTGACCAGGGAACGTACGTGCAGTAAACTACAGAGCCAGACTCAGAGTTGTCCCTCTTTAGTCTCCCTTGAGACCACGATACATGGTGTCAGAATCGTAACACACGCCTAAGGAACAGATTTACTCTTCATTGATAACTCTTGGGTGGAAATTAAGAGCAAAAGTGTGTTGTTTTGTGAGTTTTGTTTCAGGAATCATGCCGAGCGATCCACCAGTGTCTTCCAGCTCGACAGGTTCGTCTCAGCCAACACAAGCTCAAGCAATTCCTGCTCAATGTATACAGTCCATTATTCCGTTGCCGTCGAAGTTAGAGTTAAAGGGAAACTTGGCAGTCAACTGGAAAAGGTTCAAGCGCTTATGGAACAACTACGAAATCGCCTCGAGGCTTCGAGACCAAAACAACGAGCTCCGAACAGCAACCTTGCTGACTTGTATCGGCCCCGATGTGTTGGAAATCTACGATGGTCTGCCCTTCCAGAGCGAGGAGGAAAAGACAGACATCAAAAGGGTGATGGAGCTGCTAGAGGTCTACTGCGTGGGAGAGACGAACGAAACCTACGAGAGGTATATGTTTAATAGGAAGGATCAAGAATCTGGTGAGTCGTTTGATTCTTATCTCACAACCCTACGGTCACTAGCCAAAACATGCAACTTTGGAGTGCTCAAGGATAGCATGATCCGTGATAGAATTGTTGTGGGAATTAGAGATAACAGCACTCGCAAAAAACTGCTCACTGAGAACAAACTTACACTGAATAAATGCATTGATATTTGTCGCGCGAATGAAACCACAGCAAAGCAATTAAAGGAAATGACCCAGAACGAAGAGATCAGCGCGATGACCACAGGCAGCCCGCATCGAAAATATGTCCAAAGCCAATCTCCCGCACCGATTAAATGTAAATTTTGCCACAAGACCCATCCCAGAAAAAAGGAGCTATGTCCAGCATGGCAGCAACAATGCAATGACTGTGGCAAAAATAGCCATTTCGCTGGCTCGCCAGTGTGTCAAAGTGCTAGCAAACAGCAAAAGAAAAAGCCAGTGCATAGTATAGAGAGCGTTCAAGAGTCAGATGATAGTGATGATTATCTATTCAGTGTGGAATCTGTGGGCTCATTGAGTGCTAAGAATTGTCGCAAAAAGATCTTTGCAAACATGCGTGTGAGAGATGAGACAGTGAAATTCCAACTTGATTGCGGCGCAACAGTCAATATTCTCCCAGTAGATCTGTACCAGAAAGTGTTCAATAACCCAAAGCTCACCCAACTGCAGAAAACCGATACCACCCTCGTAATGTTTAACAAATCAGAGCTGAACACCTTAGGATCCGTGTAAGTTAAGACTCGGAATCCTAAGAACGATCAAGTCCTTTTGGCGGAATATGTCGTTGTTGCGGAGGGGCACATGGCAATACTAGGCGCGCAGGCTATTCAACAGTTTCATCTCATAACTGTTAACTCTGACAATATCATGTCTGTGACCGACACGACTTTAGCACAGTCTGATATAGTCAGCGAGTTCAAAGATGTGTTCACGGGAGAAGGGAAATTAGACGAAAAGCTCCAGCTCGAAATTGACAAATCGGTAACCCCTGTCGCGCTTCCCGTGAGGAAAGTCCCGTTTGCAGTAAAAGAGCCCCTGAAAATTGAGATAGATCGGCTAGTAGATAAAGGAGTCTTGGAACCAGTCGAGGTCCCCACTGACTGGATTTCGTCGATGGTTGTAGTGAAAAAAAGCAACGGTAAAATACGGCTGTGTATTGACCCCAAGCCCTTAAACAAAGCGCTGAAGAGAAACCACTACCCTTTACCGGTGATCGACGATCTGCTAGCACAACTGACGAAGGCCAAAGTATTCAGCGTGGTTGATGCAAAGAACGGGTTTTGGCACGTCCAGCTCGAGGAGGAGAGCAGCTACCTCACCACATTCGGTACCCCGTGGGGCAGATACAGGTGGACCCGCATGCCGTTTGGAATCTCACCCGCCCCAGAGGAGTTCCAGAGAAGGCTCGAACACGCCTTAGAGGGTCTAGATGGAGTGATGCCAATCTTTGATGACATCCTCATTTTCGGTGTAGGCGAGACGCACGCCGAGGCCCTGACAAACCATGACGCAAAGCTAAGGGAGCTGTTTGAGCGTTGCCGCGCCAAGGGCATCAAGCTAAACAAAGAGAAGCTAAAGCTCCGCCGCCAAGAAGTGAAGTTCATGGGTCACGTGATATCGGACGAAGGTCTGAAACCTGATCCAGCCAAACAGCAGGGCATCAAGGAGATGCCAACTCCTGAAAGCAAACAAGATGTAAAGAGACTACTTGGAATGGTAAACTACCTGCAGCGTTTCGCACCCAACCTGTCCGAGGCCACAGCCCCAATGAGAGACCTTCTGAAGGAGGAGAATCAGTTCCGCTGGGAGGAAGAAGTGCAATGACGGAGTTTCGAAGCAGTCAAGACGATAATCTCGGAAGCCCCAGTCCTAAAATTCTTTGACCCCAAAGACAACGTCGAACTCCAGTGTGACGCGTCCGAGAGAGGCCTGGGAGCCTGCCTAATGCAAAACGGGCAACCAGTAGCCTACGCTTCACGATCAATGACAGAAACAGAGACCAACTACGCTCAAATAGAAAAAGAGATGCTGGCGATCGTGTTTGGGGTAGAGCGCTTCGAGCAATGCGTGTATGGTCGACCAGTCCATGTACAAACAGACCATAAACCACTTGAGAGTATTTACAAGGAAGAGCCTGATTAGCGCACCAAAGCGACTCCAACGTATGCTGCTGAGACTGCAGAAATTTGACCTGAAAGTCACATACAAGAAAGGATCAGAAATGGTCTTAGCAGACACTCTTAGTAGAGCGTTCCCAATGCGCAACAGTGCCAGCAGAGCAGAAACAGAAGACGTAGTCTATCTGGAAGAATTGAGAGGAGATACGGAGAGAGATACAGAGAGTATCAATATGATACAATACCTTCCCGTTACTGAAGAAACTCAAGCTGCGATCCAGAAGGCCACAGAAATCGATGCCGTTTTAAGAGAGCTTAAAACAACCATCAGGAAGGGTTGGCCAGCGTCAAAGGAAGACATTGCAGTTAGCATCAAGGATTATTTCCCCTTTAGAGATGAGCTCTCACTGCAAAACGGGCTAGTTTTCAAAGGTGAGAGGCTAGTCATCCCAGCAGGTATAAGAGATTACATGCTAGTGAAGATACACGCAAGTCACATAGGCATCCAAGGGTGTTTGCGCAGAGCAAGAGAAGTTCTCTACTGGCCTGGTATGAATAAAGATGTTGAAGAATATGTTGCCAAGTGTGAAGTCTGCAATAGCCACCCAGCAGAGCAAGGCAAAGAGCCACTGATCTGTCACGAAATCCCGTCGAGACCTTGGGAGAAGGTAGGAATTGATATTTTTGAACTCGATGGTAAAGAATTTGTTGTTACAGTTGACTACTACTCAAGCTTCTTTGAGATCGACAAATTGAACACGAAGACCGCAAAGGAAGTTATACGGAAGGTTAAGGCTCACTTGGCCAGGCACGGCATTCCAGACCAATTAAGTGATCTCAGACAATGGGCAACCATTTGCATCAGCTGACTTCCAAGACTTCGCCAGTTTGTACAGTTTTGAGCACTTGACAAGCTCCCCAACCTACGCACAGTCCAATGGAAAGGTAGAAAACGCTGTCAAGACAGCAAAGAGGTTGATGAGGAAGGCCCTCGTGACAAAGAGTGATCCACAATTGGCTCTACTAGACTGGAGAAACACTCCTACCGAAACACTAAACACATCTCCAGTGCAGAGAATCTTCGGCAGAAGAACAAAGACATTGCTACCGACATCTAACCGACTCCTGAAGCCGAAAATACCAGAAGATGTAGAGCAGAAACTTAAACTACAGAAGGCAAAGCAAAGCATCAACTACAACAAAGGTGCAAAAGAGCTAGAAGAGCTTCGTCCAGGAGACATTGTACGTTTACAACCGCAGAGGTCTGTAGGAAAGGGTAAAGAGTGGCTACAGGCTAGAGTAGAGGGAAAGGTGGACATTAGGTCCTACCAAGTGCGAACAGAGGACGGCAGAGTGTACAGGCGAAACAGAAGGCACTTACGGCGTACACGCGAGGTGATGCACCCCCGTGAGGAATTAGAGCTACCACAGCCTCGTAGGGCACAATCCTCCTCAGCTAGCGCAAACCCGAGTGACAAACCACCACCGCAACCCACTTCCCCATCCCAAGTTGCGAGCAACGAGCAACAGCACATGCCACCTACGGGAGACACCACAGAGAAGCCGAGCAAACAAACGCCAGCTTCACCCAAAGAGAGCAAGCCGGATTCACCTGTGACGACTACACGGAGTGGAAGGGTTGTAAGACCTCCAGTACGCTTTCAGTGATAGAACTAACGGACATGACTCGATTGATTATTTCATTTAAATAGGACAGTGACATTTAGTTCCATTTTAGTTGTTTTATGAGTTCCGTTAAAGAAGGGAAGATGTAACGATATCTGAGCTGCAATGTTACTTCCGGTCATGTGACGTCATCTTTGACCTTGACCATGCGTTCGCTTAATTTCTTTGTACCTTGACCAGGGAACGTACGTGCAGTAAACTACAGAGCCAGACTCAGAGTTGTCCCTCTTTAGTCTCCCTTGAGACCACGATACATGCTCAACGAAAAAAAGCGCATGCGCATGACGTTTCTGCCGCGTTAGGTTCGTCAAGCAATGTTCCTTCCCATCACCCCACGCGCTCCGTGTTCGCGCAATTTTTTTAGACGCCTGGGGACGAGGCAGGCAATGTTCTATGCCGTGTGCTTTAAGTCAGGCAATCGGAACCGGTGGCACTTTGCTTCATTTTTCTAGGGGTTCAGAAGCGGGGGTCCACGTTTCGTCGAAACCCCGAGTTCCTTTGATTTTTGACTCAGAGAGCATTCTCCATTGCAGCGGATCATAATCAGGAACTCGAATCTCATTTTTCTTACTTTCCTTGCAACTCGCATTTTTCAACTCGCAACTCGCACTTTTCAACTCGCAACTCGCACTTTTCAACTCGCATCATCCCCATGCTCGTAAGCCTGTGCTTCAACTGGTTGACATTCATGTAATCACACAACAGAGTATTCTTCCTTCATTCCTTATACATGCATGTTTATTTAAAATTTTGAACATTTGATTACTTGTTTCAATAATGCATTCTTCAACGAATAATGCAAACGTTCTATTAGTATTAAACACATGGAATAGTTCTATTATTTAACTTACATCACTGCATTTTGTGAGACTTGATTTTAAAGCAATGCATTGATTGTATCCAGTACACTCTTTCTACAGGCTTTTAACTTGTGTAAGAGGTGTCCATGGCAGTTTTATTAATCGCGAGTAGGCGATTCTTCTACCACAAGAGCTGCTAATTCACGTCTTCGTCATTTTCTTCAAGAATAACAGCAAATTCAGGGAATACTTAAATCAGTTTGTTATGTCACAGGTACCCCAGGCTCATTATGCGTAAAACGGTTATTTCCCGGATATTTGAAATTACAGTAAATGTATGGAGTTTTAGTTCGAATGGCCGTTTGCTCTAAAATAAAATTCAGTAAATCGTCAAAATAGTCTTACCTGTCTCTTGTGTGTTCCTTTCAGTTTCTGTGAAGTTTCAAGCCATTCCGTTCAATATTGAGTGAGTTACAGCAATTTTCCTTCCCTTAGTATAATTATTGGGAAGGTAGCAAACTCGAGGCCGATCAGCCGCCGATCAGCTGCAGAAAATCGCCTCGAATTCCCACAAAAATCCCGTACATCGCCAAAATTCCTTCAAATAACGGTTGCCTAAACACAGGTCCTTCACCACACTCAGCTTCACTTTCACTGCTTTACTCTAACCGGAGAAAAATGCCACGTAGTTTGCAGTTTTCGAGTTTCGCGGATGTTCTTGTCCATCTGACCTGCAACGGGCTCAGACCTCAACATATATACCTTATTTTAAAAGCGATATTTCAATAAGCGGTTCAATAGTCCAGTGGTTTAGATTATGCGCTTTTGATCCAACGACCGAAGTTCGAGTCGTACACCGCGCACTAAAAAAAAAAATTTTTAATTCTTTTTCTCTTTTCTCACTTTTATTTAATCTTTTCGTCTATTTTAGGTATTAGAGCCGCCTTCTACACTAAAAATAAACAAAATATTGATATATATGTTTGAGGTCTGAGCCCGTTGCAGGTCAGATGGACAAGAACATCCGCGAAACTCGAAAACTGCAAACTACGTGGCATTTTTCTCCGGTTAGAGTAAAGCAGTGAAAGTGAAGCTGAGTGTGGTGAAGGACCTGTGTTTAGGCAACCGTTATTTGAAGGAATTTTGGCGATGTACGGGATTTTTGTGGGAATTCGAGGCGATTTTCTGCAGCTGATCGGCGGCTGATCGGCCTCGAGTTTGCTACCTTCCCAATAATTATACTAAGGGAAGGAAAATTGCTGTAACTCACTCAATATTGAACGGAATGGCTTGAAACTTCACAGAAACTGAAAGGAACACACAAGAGACAGGTAAGACTATTTTGACGATTTACTGAATTTTATTTTAGAGCAAACGGCCATTCGAACTAACACTCCGTACATTTACTGTAATTTCAAATATCCGGGAAATAACCGTTTTACGCATAATGAGCCTGGGGTACCTGTGGTTATGTGTCAAACTCCCTCGATGCCACGTTAGAATCCATCGCCGGGTATGTCGAATCTATCGTCCAAATAAGCGAGTATTTCATCCAAAGCCATTCACAAGAGCCATTTAAATATTCCCGGAAAATATCATTACTGAAAATCACGATAAAACTAGACTTAGAAATGGCATGAAAAGAAGAAAACAAGATGGCGGAATGAGGAAAGCCAAAACGCCCCAGGCCTGGACCCAGGCCTCCGCGGTAAGAATGACATCAAATAGTCCACCCGCCACAAGGCGACAACTATAGAAGATACTTGCAAGCAAGTACCTTCTAAAAATTAAATAGATTGTCTGAGACGAGACCCCCCGGACTCGGAAAAATAAACGCCGCTGTTTACAGTATTTCAGTGAGTTCCAGAGTCGTGTTAGAACATAATTCGTAGTTTTCTCGATCATAAAAATAAGTAGTACTTTAAATTATATTCCCAGTCATATCAGTAATGGTGACTACCAAGCACTGTTGCTGGGGGAGATGTAAGTGTAAGAGTGACTCTAGATGTGAAAAAATCCTTGATAAATCGCTCAAAGAGATATCTCTCAGAGATGTATATAGAGGTTTCTCATCTTTTCTTGGCCTTTTCGATGGAACTTTTCCGTTGCAAAACCTTCACAGGAAATGCAGTGAGAAATGTCAGCGTTGGATAAATGTTTGTACAGGAGGCCCCAAACGCACACAAGAACGAGTACAATGAAACGCAAGCGGAAGTTTGTCTGAGCTATAGATTACTGAAGTCCCACTATACCCGCCACTAAACATAGCGGCGGAGAAGGAACTACAGTTTAACCAAATAATTTCTGTAAAATCGCATTTCTGAAATATTCACCGTCTACTAACTTTAGATAACAGGTAAAAGAGTAACTGATCAAAATTTGATGTATGTAGCAGCTGTACTGGGAAGCGTGCAGTCGTGTTTTCAGTTTTCCATACACTTGTCTAAATTTTTCCGCGTACTTGCCGTACTCGTCGTTAATACAGACAAATGTATGGAAACCTGAAAAGACGATTGCAGCTACATCCATCGAATTTTGATCAGTTAATCTTTTACCTGGTATCTTAAGTTTGTAGACGGTGAATATTTCAGAAATTCGAGTTTACGGAAATTATTTGGCATCGGATTCCCATACAAAACACTGTATTTCGCGCCATGTTTGCAGCCATTTCCAAATGTCGGTGGAACTCGCTTGATAAGATGGCCATTTATCGCTTTGTTTCAATCCTCTGTATTTTAGCCAACGTCTAAGCTGTTCGACAGTATAATAATCGGACTCTCTTTCAAAATATAATACAGGAAAGCCGTCATTTCTAGCAGAATAGTCAGACGACGATTGCCGGTGCCCCCTATCAAAATATCCATACAAACGTCTGTAAAATTTTCCGAAATTTTCCGACTTTCCGACTATAACTTTGCTCCTATTCAAGATATAACTCTCAAATTTGGGATTTTGACTAACTTCGAGGTGCTCTTTTCAGCAGTATCGACGGTTTTGCTGTTATACGTATATATCAAAAGTTCAAAGAAACCATGGAAGGGTCTATTCTTGTAAGTTCTAACGCGAAAAGTGGTTTGTTTGTACGAGTCTTGGCGGGGGGTCTAAATTTTGTGACGTCATCTGTGCGCAGCGTTATTCGAGCCCACTTGTTTGTTCAGCCATTAAAATGCACAGCTCGTCGATATGAATAGATTCCCAAAAAACCTTAATAATAATAGTAATAGTGGTAGTGGTAATGGTAATAGTAATAGACTTTATTGGGTAAGAAACACAATAGACCAGTTCGCGGTAAATTCCGACATTTTGAAAGGGGTGCAAACATGGCGCGAAATACAGTGTTTGTATGGGAATCGATGGACATCCGATGCCAAATAAAATCCGTAAAATCGAATTTCTGAAATATTCTTGAGATACAAACTTAAGATACCAGGTAAAAGATTAACATATCGAAATTTGAGGGATGCGGTAGCTGTGCTGGGAAGCGTGCAATCGTGTTTTCAGTTTTCCATACATTGTCTGTAAATTTTCATGCGGAATTTGACTCGTTTTTTGATCAAAGTTCAAGTGTTAATGCCTTGAATTACAGCAGAGATAAAGGAAAGGAGAATTTCTGAAAAAGCCGACCAAGAACCACAGCAAAGGAAATGGTGAGTGTTATCGTTGTGGGAGAAAGGGACATGTAGCAAAGAACTGTTTGATTGCAAAGGACAAAACCTGCAACAAGTGTGGCAAAATAGGACACTTTGCTAAAATGTGTAAATATGAGAAAGTAACAGGGGCCAAGAGGAATGAAACTCTTCACTTCATGGAAGGTGGAGCGAGTAGTAATTCATTGTCTGATGATGAATATACTTTTGTTGTAAAGCAATATAATAATAATAATATTTATTTACCCACGATAAATTTACAGCGTTGCTGATGTGGTCGTGCTTATAACTACGCTATTCTACCCTAATAATAATGATAATAATAATAATTAACTTATACTTATTCTATTCAGTTATTTACAGTAGTTCAGTGTTTCTTTTAAGATTAATTTTAAAACTATTAAGTGATGCAGTTGACCTTAGGTCGTTACCGAGACTGTTCCAAAGCCTCGTACCTCTGTATGTTATTGACAATTTCAGGTAGTTGGTTTTCGGTGTGCGGGTAGATTGATACAGTGAGTGTTACGTAAGGAGTATGTAAGTATTCTCTTAGGAAAGGCACTACATAATACAGAAGGAGCTAGGTTGTGAAAACATTTATGTACAAAACAGGCAAGTCTTAGGTTATATATAGTAATAGTTCAGTGGCTTCCATTTGGCAGAGGCAGTTACGTCCTCACGTAGTGTTAGCCAATGGAGTCCAAAAATTATCCTTGCAGCCCGGTAATACATTAGGTTTAATGATTCTAGAAGTGTTGTATTACACGATCCCCAACATAGAAATCCATAAGTGATAGCTGGAAAAATAACCTTGAAGTAGAAGTCTAACTTAGCATGCTCAGGAAGAAAATACAGGGACTTTAGAAGGTTTAACTTCTGGACATACGATTTAATTAGGTCAGTTAAGTGCTTGGACCAGCCTAATTTGTCATCTATAGATAACCCGAGGCAGCGTGTGCAGGATACTCTTCTTAAGTTGGAAGATCCAAACCTAACGGCCCTTTCATATGACCCAAGTGTGGGCAAAACTGTAGTGAACATTGCAGGCACACCTGTAGAGATGTTGATATAGATTCAGGAGCCAGTGTAAACATTATAAATGAGAAGGTGTGGAGTCAGATTAGTCAACAAGGTGCAGGACTAAGAAAAACCTCCAAGAAATTATTCCCGTACGGATCAGAGACAGCATTGAAGACCCTAGGAGAGTTTGTTGCAAAAGTCACAGTGGACGATACTAGCATTGAAGCAGAAATTATAGTAGTCCCAGGCACAAGCATACCTCTTCTGGGCCGTGAAACAGCTTCAAAGCTACAACTGCTTCAAGTAGGACCACAGCTCAACACTATCACCCAGTGGCTGTGAGCAAATAGTAACGAAGTATGCAGATTGTTTTGAGGGTCTAGAAAAATTGAAAGATTTCAAGTTGAAAATTCATGTTGATCCAAAAGTGCAGCCTGTTGTACAGCCATTAAGAAGATTACCATTTAATGTCAGGAAAGCTGTCGGAAATGAGTTTGAGGAACTGATTGAGAAAGATGTAATTGAACCAGTTTCAGGGCCAACACCATGGGTTTCACCACTTGTTTAGTACCCAAACCAAATGGAGAAGTTCGTATGTGTGTTAATATGAGAAGAGCAAACGAAGCCGTCGTTCATGCGAGACACCCAATACCAACAGTTGATGAAGTCCTTCTAGAATTGAATGGAGCTTGTGTGTTTACAAAGCTTGACTTACGTTGGGGGTACCATCAAATATAATTAGAGGAAGGATCACGGGACATCACAACATTTGTGACCCACAAGGGACTATACAGATATAAGAGATTGATGTTTGGAGTTTCAGCAGTACTTGAGATCATGTATCAGCATGTAATACAGCTAACTTTGCATGGATGTGAGGGAGCCTACAATATTTCTTATGATATTATTGTTAGTGGGAAAGACCAGGCAGAACATGATGCACGGTTGGATAAGACACTTGCAAGAATCAAAGAAGCTGGACTAACTCTCAATAAGGAGAAGTGCAAGTTTGCCATGGATAAGCTCGTGTTCATGGGCCATGTGCTTTCTGCAAAGGGAATTGCACCTGACCAGGCAAAAATAGAGGCTGTTACCAACGCAAAGACACCCGAGAATCCAGCTGAGGTGAGAAGCTTTCTAGGATTGGCTAATTACTGTGCAAGATTCATCCCAAATTTCGCGACCATAGCTAAGCCACTGAGAGCACTAACAAGATCTAAGACAGATTGGAAGTGGGAGAAGAGACATCAAGATGCTTTCGATGATCTTAAGAACAGGTTAGCGAGTGCAGATGTTATGGCATACTACAATCTGAAAGCAGAAACTCAGTTGATAGTTGATGCTAGTCCTGTGGGCTTAGGGGCCATTCTAGTACAGAAACAAGTAGATGGTGAGTACCACCCAGTGGCATATGCGAGCAGAACCTTGTCTGATGTAGAGAGAAGATATTCGCAGACAGAAAAAGAAGCGCTAGCTGTAGTGTGGGGTTGTGAGACGTTTCATGTCTATCTGAGTGGGATGTAATTCACCTTGATCACATATCATAAGCCTCTTGAAGTGATTTATTCGACCAAGCCAAGACTTCCAGCTAGAATCGAAAGATGGGTCTTGAGGCTGCAACCATGCACATTTAAAGTCATATACAATCCAGGACCAACAAATGCAGCAGATGCACTGTCGAGGCTACCCCAAGTGAGACCTCATTCAAGAAATGTTGCAAAAGAGTACAAAGTCATCTGTTTTATTGCTGAGAGTGCAGTGCCTAAGTCAATGACGTGGAAGGAGATTGACGAAGAGTCCGGAAACGATCGGCCGACGACACAAGTAAAGCAAAGTCTGAAAACAGGAAACTGGAGAAGTGATGTAGAAGCGTGCAAAGGTGTCTAGCATGAACTGAGTGTGTTTGGACAGACAGTTCTCAGAGGAAACAGAATTGACATGCCTACGAATATGCGCAAGAACACATTAAAAATAATGCACATGAAGGCCATCAAGGAGTTGTTAAAACGAAACAGAGACTGAGAGAAAAGGTATGGTGGCCAGGAATTGATAAAGATGTTGAGCGAATGATTTCAGCATGCCATGCATGTCAAGTAGTAGGAGATCGTTCAAAGCCTGAGCCAGTACAGCCAACAAAATTGCCAGTAGGACCATGGCAAAGTCTTGCCATAGCTCTATGTGTTCCATTTCCATCAGGAGATAACCTCCTAGTTGTAGTAGATTACTATTCTCATTGGCCAGAAGTTACAGTAATCAAGACAACTACGTCTAGGCGATTATAGACTTGTTTAGATAACATGTTTGCCACACATGGATTGCCAGAATCTATCACAAGTGACAACGGACCACAATTTGTGTGAACAGAATTTAAGACGTATCTAGCAGACCGAGGGATTGAGCACAAGAGAGTTACTCCATACTGGCCGCAAGCCAATGGAGAAGTTGAGAGGATGAACAGAGTACTTCTGAAAGCTATTCGAACAGCAGTTACTGAGAATAAAGATTGGAAGAGAGAGTTGCCAAACTTTCTCCATGCCTATCGCAGCACACCTCATTGCACAACTGGCAAGTGCCCAGCAGAACTTTTGTTCAACCGACAGATTCGAACAAAGCTTCCAGTATTACCAGCCCAAGAGATACCTGGTACAACCAACATGAGACCTCAGAGATCAGAAGATGAAGGAGAAGTCAAAGACTGGACTGGACAACTTTATTTACCCACGGTAGGTCCATCAGGATATAAATGTATAAAAAGATTAAAATGTATAATATATATTAATATATTATAATATATACTAAAATAAATGCTAAAATCAAGTCTAAGCTACGATAATCATCTATATTAATTGATAGTAATATTCTAATGTAGTAGATATGTATATAAAATAAGAAAAAAAAATCCTGCTTTCCATGGACACCGTGCTGAAACTGGGTTAAACACTCTGAAAAGTGTGGCAATGTATCTGTTACTTAAAGGTTGTCAGTGACGACGCCTGTCTTAAATTTAATGGTAAGCTATTCCACAGCACCGCTCCGCTGTAACTGAAACTGTTTTTATAGTAATCTGTACGCGGAAGCGGTACTGCTAGATTATTTTCAGCATTTCTCAAGTTATAAGACGTTATATCCATTCGACTGATGAATTTAGAGCTCAAATATTCGGGTGTTTCGTTATTAAGAGCTTTATACATTAAAATGGATTTATCAACTCTACGCTGATAATCTAGTTTTTTCCATTTCAACGAATGGAACAGTTCGTCTGCGTTAGCATCATAACTTGAGAAAGTAATTATGCGCGCAGCGCGGTTTTGGAGTTTTTGGAGTTTTAGAGAAAGGCCTTTGTTACAGCCACCCCAAACCACACTGCAATAATTAAAGTGAGGTTGTACCAAGGCATTGTACATCGTTAGGAGTATCTCGCGAGGAACGAAATACCTAATGCGTTTGATTGCACTTATCGCAGAGGCAATTTTTTCAGATATCATGTGAATGTGGCTATTCCAGGTCAGGTTTTGATCTATTTTTACACCAAGTGATTTCGATACCTGGACCTGTTTCACCGGGTTTCCTTTTATTGCGATGTTTGGAATTTCTGGTAGATTAGATAGCCTCTGTCTGGAGCCAATAAGTAAAAACTCAGTTTTTGTCAAATTTAAAGTGAGCTTATTTTCTGCAAGCCAATCATGATTTTGTTTCAAATCGAAATTAATTCGTTTATTTATATCGTTTATATCATTGCTGGCGTATGTTATGCTAGTGTCGTCAGCATACATTCTTGGCTGAGAATAGGTTAGACAATTGGGTAGATCGTTAATATATAACAAGAATAACAAGGGGCCTAGGATGGTCCCTTAAGGCACTCCACTTTTAACCAATGTCTTGGACGACTTACAACTATTTACAATGCAGGTTTGTGTACGGTCATTTAAATATGAGTTAAACCAATCTTGGGTATGACCGGTTATTCCATAGTATTCCAGTTTCGATAGCAAGATGGCATGGTCTACTGTATCGAAGGCCTTTCTCAAATCAAGAAACATAACTGCATTAATATTGCCACGGTCAATGTTTAATGACCAACTGTCAGTCGCCTCCAGTAGCGCAGTCACGGTGGAGTGAACTGAGCGAAAACCAGATTGATGATTTGAGAGTAATTTGTTGTCGGTCAAATATTTATAAAGCTGATCATAAATTATGCGCTCAAACACTTTTGCAACTACTGGAATCATCGATATCGGCCGATAGTTGGTCATGTCACAGCGTTTCCCGGCTTTCTTATAAAGCGGAGTAACTCTTGCGCTCTTCCACTCATCGGGAAAGATTCCTGTTTTTATGGATTGATTAAATAAATAAGTCAGAGATAAAGTCGGGGCACTCCCTAAGAAGTTTAGCAGAGATATTATCTAGGCCAGTTGCCTTAGACTTGCAAAGTTTGGATAAAGAGGTACGCCTATGAACAACGTAAAGCTATTAAAGCAGACATCAGGCGTAGGAGACAGAGTACTGTTAGAGCAACACAAAGAGAACAAGTTAACAACAAGATTTGCACATGAACCTTATGAAGTTGTTGACAAAACAGGAAACTCTGTAATCATTAAGAACTCTGACGGACGGTCAGTATGCAGAAACTCTTCACACATGAAGAATTTTGAATAAGATGAAACAGCAGGAGCACAACCTGACCTAAAGCCGAGTAGTTATGATGAGGAACATTGCACTCCAGAAGAACCTGCAGTGAAACAGAAAAGACCAAGTCGAGAATGCAGACCACCAGCGTATCTTAACGACTATATGAGATACTGAACTGAAAGACATGAACTTGTTTATTCCAGTACATGTATCCTTTGAACAGATACAGTATAGTTATTGTGTTTAATTAATTTACATGAGTTATGAACATTAAGTCTAAGAAAAGGAGGAATGTAATATTTGGTTCACTTCCAGTTTATCCATAATCTCACTTCCTGTATGTAAATGCACAGTGCGCGCAAGTATGGCGTACCATCCCCGCCAAAATTCATGGTTTGAATTCGAAGTTCTTCACATGAATTTTACACTCAAGTAGAATATTTCATATTGTTATTTTGTATTTTATAAGCTTTATCAAGGTTTCAACATACATGTTTTATATTTGTCGTTCAAGTTTTACATTCGAGATTGTCATTGTTCATTGGAGTTTAGAATGAACAGTGACAATCTCGATTGTAAAACTTGAACGACAAATATAAAACATGTATGTTGAAACCTTGATAAAGCTTATAAAATACAAAATAACAATATGAAATATTCTACTTGAGTGTAAAATTCATGTGAAGAACTTCGAATTCAAACCATGAATTTTGGCGGGGATGGTACGCCATACGCAAGTACTGATGGTTATTAAACATGGCGTGTTTCGAGCACGAGGTTGTTTGTGTGACTCTCCTTGAAATCTAAGATATACACTACACCGACCTGCCCCACCCCCTCCGCGGTCCCTGAACTATTAATTTGATTGGTCAAAAATCACCCTAAAAATGGATTTCGCTTGACCAACCCCTACAAATACCGGATCGCCGATTTCAAACCCTAAAAAATACGACAATCACCCCTACAAGCCGTATATAGGAAGAACCCCCCCCCGGGACAAAAACATCGATAATCTTCTGATGATATGACAACGGCGCTGAAGCCATTACTTGCTACATGAGAGGCGTGAAGCAGAAGTCTGGTGTCCACTTCCTCTTGCGTATACTTTAGATCTTTTTATACTTAAGATCTTCACTGAGGGTAACGACACTGTCTGCTGAAATCTCAACGTAATTTTCCTCGGTCGTGGTATAAAGCGTTTCTCCTACTAGCCTTCATCTGAACCTCTCATTCTGCCATTCTTCGGTGACAAATCTAACGAATCGCTTCTTATTTTGAGGGTTTGATAAAAACGTCCTCCATTGCTGTACTCTATTATCTGGTTGTATATTTCTGTACTCGTTTCTGTCTCACCTCCTCTTCTCTCTTTCCATATTCGTGATCAATGTCTCTCGATAAACATCAAAGACAACATCTATCCGGTTACTTGTTGCTCGGCCTTGCAAGACCGTAGCCATCAATGCATCTGCCATTTTAGAAAACGTCTTCTGGTCTCCTTTGAGCCTTTGGGCCATGCCGCCAATGCTGCATGTCGATGGTTGTGGCATAGCTTCAACTCCTGGGACATCCTTCTGGAGTTCTTTCGCTAGTGTAGACTCGTTAGCCGTTCTTTAGAGAACCATCGGCAGAAGCCAATGCCATGCAGGGAAGAGGCCCCAGCGGGTGAGAGAGCACTGAGCTCACACTGAGCTTTCTCGTTTCAGCGATTACGATCATTTGCGCAAACAATGCTGTCTGCCTTCAGTATGACTTCCTTCGCAGTTCCCCGTCGGAGTTCACATTTTCTTTTTAACGTCATTGAAGGCCTTTTGTAAACTTGTCGTGATTGAAATTTTACCTTCGCTGGATTCGACTCTATCCTTTGCTTGCTAAAGGAACGGTACGCTCTTTGTTCCATCTGTTCGGTGGCCACCCTGCCTGTGGATTAACGTGAATATTGATAACTTGTTATTAATGTAAATCTAGACCTGGGCAGTTGTACGTGAGCAGGGTTCCGGTGAGGCACGCATGACCTAAGCCATAAGGCATCTACTTCCTCAGGGTGCGCCTAAGGTATGCGTGGGTTTATCGGGCTTTAAGAGCGCAATCTTAGGCAGTACTGGCACTTGCATATTCCCCACTGCAACGCTCAAGGCGACTCAGGCCTAGCTTAGCTGTTTCTTTAGCCGTTTTATCCATATCACGATGTCAGCATCAAAGAGAACAAGCTTCTGCCCAGGTTGTAACACACCCAGAGACGACCACTCGTGGGGGATTCCGTCTAGACACTGCGAAGGCCGGGAGTTAAGCTCGCTTAGCTCGCCGTATATAAAGCGCGAGAAAGCCGACCGCCATGTCACTCCTTCAAAGTCTCCTGTGCCAGCTGAGGACGATGCCTACGAGTGCCTGGCTGACCAGCTTAAACAGCTTGAGCTGGAGGAACAGGACCTACGGCGGCAACAAAATATCGAGTCCCTCCGGGAGAAAGTCTACCTGAAGCGCGAGGCCGTCGAACGACTCAAGAGCCAGCCTAAAGGGGCCCCGGCCCAGTTGATGACTGCAAAGGACATGAGGAAAGTCCAGCCGCTTGATGGGGACGTGTTAACGCCGCTGGATGAGTTACTCAAGCAGAGTGTGACGGCAGCAGCGCCAGCGCCCGCGACGACATTGACAACCCCCGCAGCCGCTGTTGCGGCGAATTCTGCCGTAGCGCCGAAGGTGCCGGACGTCGCAGCGATGTTCCTCACACCAGCAAAAGTAAAACAGGGTGAGAAACCAAAACTCGTTATTGATTACCTCGACAACATCATTCCGTTAGATGACGAGGAAACCTTGGGCTACCAAGGGCAAGTAAAACTGGTAGTAACCTATGGCCCAAAAAAGCCCAAGCTAGAGACAGTAACGACACCCCAGTGGGTGATAGCTAACACGAGAATTTTCAATGCCCTTATGGCAGAGGGAAAATTAGAATCACAATCTGACATTCAGAATTACCTCTGTTATACCGTAAAAATTATGGAACTAGCTGGCAAGAGTCGATTTTGCTTTACGATAATGAGTTTCGCAAACTCCAGGCGGTATATAATTACTCGTGGAGTTTCGACTCCACTCATTTGCACACGGTCTTTCTCACACCGCTAACAAAATTCACACCAGGACGTACACAACCTAATCAGGTTAATAATCCCCGTGGGACTATAGCGGCTTTCACTGCAGAGGGTAGAATAATATGCCGTAATTTTAACACTAAAGGTTGTGCCATGCAAACATGTAACTACGCGCACGTATGCAATCGCAAAGTGTCGGACGGAAGGGCGTGTGGTCAAACACACCCCTGCCATGCCCACATGACGCATACTGCCCATCCCGCTGCGCAAACACCAGGGCAAACACCAGCATGACTAACCACGACAGTAACCAATAATCCGCTGAACTGTGCTAAATGGCTAATAGAGCTGGAATTCGACGAGGACAAAGAGTTTCTGGCTAACGGCGTCCTCGAAGGATTCCAACTTATGCCAGTAGGCACTAATTTCGCCGAGGTCGACATGGATAATTATAGGTCAGCGACTAATTCCATTCATCGACCGCTAGTTGAGCAAACTATTCGCGACGAGATAGCGCAAGGCAATTACGTTACAGCAGCAGCTAAACCACCGGTAGTAAGCGCATTAGGAGCTATTCCTAAGCCAAACTCCGATGAAATCCGCCTTATTCACGACTGCTCGCGGCCGCGCGGCCAAGCAGTCAATGACTATATCAATGCCGATTCGTTCAAATTTCAATCATTAGACGACGCGGTCAAAATGCTTCGGCCTCAATCATTCATGGCCAAAATTGACCTCAGGCATGCGTACCGCTCGGTACCAATTCATCCAGACAATTACCGTGCAACCGGTTGCAAATGGCGTTTTACGGGCGATAGGCACTATACTTATCTTTACGATACACGTTTACCGTTCGGAGCGAAAAGCAGTCCCGGTATCTTTCACAGAATAACGCAGTCGGTTAGACGCATGATGGCGCGACGCGGATTCCATAACGTCGTTGTATATCTAGACGATTTTCTAGTTGTAGGGGACACGTTCGAGGAATGCAAATTGGCGTATGATACCCTTTTAGACCTGGTGGTAGATTTGGGCTTCACTGTAAGCGAGGGCAAGTTAGTCCCCCCTACACAGCGCTTAACTTTCCTAGGCATTCAGTGAGATACGACGGAATGTTCCATGACATTGCCACAAGATAAACTGGATGACCTCCAGCAACTCGTTCTCCAGTTTCACAACAAACACCGAGCGAGTAAGAAACAACTGCAAAGCTTGGCTGGCAAACTTAATTACTCATGTCGCGTTATTTATGGCGGGCGCACGTTTCTGCGGAGAATCCTTGACACTATGAATTCTCTATCACCTTCCGCTACGATCCGACTCGATGCAGAATTCCACCGTGATATCGCATGGTGGGTAGATTTCCTTCGCGTGTTTAATGGCAAGCGCCTATTTTTAGAGTCGGTGCCTACAGTGGATGTAAACACAGACGCGTGCCCTCACTCGGCGGGTGGTTACTTTCGAGGTGATTGGTTCTATCACAATTTCGCGCTCGATAGCCCGCACTGGGCAGATCTGCACATAAACCACAAGGAGACTTTAGCTATTATTCTCGCAGCGAAGCGATGGAGCAAGACTTGGGCTAATCAGCGCATCATTATTCATAGCGACAATCAAGCGGCAGTTCAGATTATCAACAAGGGTACGACGGCTAATCGCGTTATCATGCAGGAATTGCGCGAGCTTTTCTGGCTGTCGGCCTTTTACAATTTTCACATCACTGCCGTTTACTTGGCAGGCATGCGTAACACTTTGGCAGACTCGATTAGCAGGCTACACACGCCGGGGCACTTGTTGAATTTCTATTCTATGCTTTGTGCAAACTTTTCGGCCGACTCTATTGATAACATGCCGATACGGGCACACATGTCAGCTTACAGCCTTCGCTTCATCTCTTCCAGATGTACTGCGTCCTGCCCTCGTGGCCGAGCTCGAGAGCGAAGTCCTCCAATTCCGACAACGCACGTTTGCAGAATCTACTAAGGCAACATATAAGACACATCGCGATACCTATTTACGCTTCTGTTTGTACATGGGCTACAGCCCGGTGCCGATACTTCCGCAACATTTACTACAATATGCGGCTTTCCTAGCTAGATCACTAAAACCTTCGTCCATTCGTAGTTATCTCAATATAATCGGCATTATACATAAGGAGTTTGGCTTACCTAACCCACTACTCAATAATTGGCCCTTACAGTCCTTGCTTACGGGCATCAAGCGCATTAAAGGCTCACCACCTAACCAAAAGCGGCCCATAACCGCTGACATTTTACTTCGCCTGCATGACACATTAGACTTTTCATCCAGTTTGGATGCTTCTTTTTGGGCCATCTGCTTAGTAGCCTTTTTCGGCATGTTTCGCAAATCACACCTGCTACCTACAACCGCCACTAACTTCGATGCATCTAAGCAACTAACCAAGGCCGACATTGAGATCCATCCATGGGGCACGCTTATTACCATCCGCTGGAGCAAGACCATACAGTTCCGGGAGCGGGTTGTGGGAATCCCATTGCCGCGTATCCCAGGTAGTAAGCTTTGCCCCACAGCGGCTGTATCTCATGCTTTAAGCTTTACGCAACTAACAGTACCGGGCGCCCAGGCATTTAACTGGGTTAAATGATGTATCACATCTTTACATACAACTTGTTTGTAACTAAACTCCGGGACCGCCTTGCGCTCTTACACATTAACCCGCGAGACTATGCAGGACACTCATTTCGCAGAGGAGGGGCCTCCTTTGCCTATCAGTCGGGTGTCCCCCTTGAGCTCATCAAAGCCTTGGGGGACTGGCACTCTGACACTATTCTAATCTACCTCACTATGCCTTTAACCATACGTCTTCATTCAGCTAATATGCTTTGTAAGTCCATTCTCACTTCCACCCCACACTAATACTACAACCACCTGGGTTTGGGTAATTGATTATTTGCATAATCACTATTTTTGTATTATCATTGTATGCAAAGAAATATAGTATTTGATGTATTGTATTAAGAACTATGTTTTAATAAATAGACTGCTGGATCCCAACTCTGTGTGCATCTTGTGGTTTAGGTGAATATTGATAACTTGTTATTAATCTAAATCTAGACCTGGGCAGTTGTACGTGAGCAGGGTTCCGGTGAGGCACGCATGACCTAAGCCATAAGGCATCTACTTCCTCAGGGTGCGCCTAAGGTATGCGTGGGTTTATCGGGCTTTAAGAGCGCAATCTTAGGCAGTACTGGCACTTGCATATTCCCCACTGCAACGCTCAAGGCGACTCAGGCCTAGCTTAGCTGTTTCTTTACCCACCCACCCACTCCACAAGGCAGTCTTGATCATGTAAATGTGTTAGTTTTAAATGATGTCAGTACATGTAAGAGTAGGGTAATTGATTATTTGCATAATCACTATTTTTGTATTATCATTGTATGCAAAGAAATATAGTATTTGATGTATTGTATTAAGAACTATGTTTTAATAAATAGACTGCTGGATCCCAACTCTGTGTGCATCTTGTGGTTTAGCTGATTTTCAGACGGTACGAGGTCGTCCGCTCACTTCCGGGGAGGAAGTGAGCGGACAACCTCGTTCCGTCTGAAAATCAGGCTACCTGTGGATAAGCAAACAAGATCTTGCTGTTCGATTTCAAATGGATTTATCCAGCTATCCAACGTTGACAGTAATACTGCACATCTGCTTCATCTCTGGAGATCCGGCTCTTCTGGAGATCATCATGCTGACAGCTTGATTTGTTCAGATGAAGCATGTCCTTTAAATTCCTCAACTGCGACGTCTTTAGTTTACGCAGAGAAATCTAAACTTCTCAGAGATTTGTTCCGTTCCTCGTTGTTAATACACACTTTCATTGTTTTGAAGTGTTCATTATCTCCAATAACCTATTGTTTAATCAAAGCCGGGGAGGGTTTTGAATTCAGCAGGGAAGAGTGAGGCTGATGGATTGAATTGAATTACTGATTATTGTAGTGTCACTGAAATGACCTACTATTCCACTTCAGGCGCGCCAATAATAACCCGTTATACAAAATAAACAATAAATAGTCTTTTTCATATAGTTTCTATGATTTAATTGACATTTATTTGCCTTTATACCTAATTAAAATAACCTCAACATAATAGTATTACAAAGTGATAACATGACATTTTGGGAAATTTGCGGTGTCGTGACTTCCACAAATCGGCTCTCGGGGAAATTTAATCACTAATTTCCCTCATCATGCTATTACTTATAATAAATAATAACGACCTCGTTTTTTTACTAGTATTATTACATTTCATTCTATAAACTACAGTGTTTTAGAAGGATTTCCAGCACTGAGAAATATCGTATCCCGAGACACGTAAAAATACGATAATTTTACGTGTGTGGATTGATCGCCTTTCAGCGATGTCCACGTCACGCGCTTACCCTTGCTTCGAATAACCGGGCCCAGGTCCAAGTTTGTTTATAAAATAAATAAAATAATACTTGGACGCTGCGCTCACTCGAGAGATATCGAGTTGAACACGAGAATATAAATTGACCAGTTCGCGGTTCATTCTGACATTTTGAAATGGGTGCAAGCATGGGCGAAATACAGTGTTTCAAATACTTTCCGTAAAATTGCATTTCTGAAATATTCACTCTCTGCAAACTTAAAATACCAGGTAAAAGATTAACTGATCAAAATTGGAGGGATGTATAGCTGTGCTGTTACAACGAGTCAAAGTTCGCGGGAAAATTTACAGACAAATGTATGGAAAACTGAAAACACGACTGCACGCTTCCCAGCACAGCTACATCCCTCAAATTTTGATCAGTTAATCTTTTACCTGGTATCTTAAGTTTACAGACATTCGATTTAACAGAAATTATTTGGCACCGGATTCTCATATACAAACATGTTTGCACCCCGGAATTAACCGCGAACTGGTCTTTTCCATATCTCCGCGCGCCCATGTATTATTCTCTATTTCCTACTTTGTTTTGGTGTATACTTGTCTACGTTATGTATTGTATTGTGTTAAAGCCACTTCTGTAAACTCAACTGTAATACTGAAACAAATAAATAAAATACAAAAAAGACCGTAATTGGCCTATAATTGTTTCGGTCCAGTCTATCATACCCCTCTTGGACACTTGAGCCACACCCATTTTCCAGACAGCTGGCCATTGAGCCTGCTGAATACAGTTGTTATATAGTGCTGTCAAAGAGGAATCGAGTCCCTTTGCCGCTAACTTGAGTACATAAAATACTTAGGAGGTATTGCGTCACATCCTGCCGCCTTTCTTATATTGGTTTCCTCAAGCGATGACTGTCTGTCACTTCTAAACTGTACTAACAAAAACAATCCCTTAATGAGAGAATTCTTCATCTTACGTTAAGCAAATCCTTTATTGGCAATGTTCATTTATAAGTCCATTACCCGTGTACACGGGTTCTGATACATTTTAACTAATTATGTTCTTTAAGTTACTTCCTTGATTTCTGGAAATACAACATGCGCCGTCCATAAAGAAGCAAAAGGCTGCAAGCCTCGTACAAACGTTTGTGTTTGTTGGATTTTTGCTAGTTCATATCATTACAACCTGATAGACATGTGTTTGAGTACCGATCATTAATTAGAAAGAGTGCAAGAGGCGGTGTAAAATGGGAGGAGGTCACCAATTTTCATGCAACAAATTAGGGAGGGCATAGTATGGGAATATGATGGGGAGTGGTCATCAAAAATTGGGCACGGTGTTTTTCATTTGCTCCCCCCCCCCCCCCCCCCCCAATTAATGACCAGTCTGCTTAGTAGTGCCTTGAAACGATATCGAAGCATTGCAATTTTTGTAGCGCGAGTTACTGTTTTTAATACCCTGGCAACGATGTAAATGTCAACGATATAATTAATAACCTACATCCCCTTTATTATTATTATTATCCTTTATGTGTTTATGGTTTGTTTAGACTCGCAAACAAGGGGGCTGTGTCACCCGAATTTGTCTGATTTTTAATCGTAAAATAAACTAGAGCTATAGCTAGTGTCCTTTTTGCATAAAAGGAGTATTCTTTGAAGGTCGAGACAATTATAGCAATAGTTTGTCACAGATAATAGCCGTGGTTACACGAACCCCATTTACCTAGGTAAATAGCCGATTTACCTAGGTAAAGTGATTTAAGGTTACCGTATACCTTCGCGGATGTGTCTCGCAAATAAAATCGTACGCGCATCGTTTCTAAGGAAACTATAGAAACCTATATATCACTGGAAAGATTATAAAATGTAGAATGCGCTGAAATGGTTTCTTCGCACAAATATTACATTTTCAGAAAATGCTAAGGCAACAAACGCAAAAAGGACGAGTCTCAAAGAAGTGAATTTATGTGCCTCTGCGTTTGCGCATACGAACGATTCAGCTGCATAATGTCAATCAGCACATGATAGCCTGTCAAAGGGTGTGAGCGTTTTTTATTATTTTACTTTGTTCAAATGCAATTCATCTTCAAAGTTTCAATCGAAATAATTTCTGTGTTTCATCGCGGCAAGTACTCGTATAAGAAAACTAATTAAAATAACGCTAAACGCTCACACACTTTGGTTCGTAAGTAGCTCCTCTAACTTCAGGCCAAGTTTCATCAAGATCTCACAAGTCTTCATACCCTATAAATTCATCCAAAGACAGCGAGTTCTCATAAAAATCTATCTGAGTTTTTGGCTCTGAAGAGTTAGTAAACACATCACACCTCATCAAAGCAAACGTCAACACTAAAATCAACTAGCCAATTATATGTAAGGACCCCCGGAGCTTATGAATAGGCCAGAAATTCGCGGGAAATTAGTAAGTAGCTCAAATTGCATAAGAAACCTGCATTCCGCTCTCGCGTACTAGTGTAGTTTCACAAATATTCGACAGAGCATTGTGTTATGGCCAAAACTGGAGATAATGCGCAAAAAAAGAAAAAGAACGGTAGATCAACGGGTTGTACCAATAAGGGAGAGGGCCGGATAGCGAAAATAAAACCGCGTCGAAAGGCAATTGAAAAGCGAGTTGTAAGTAACCTTGTGCTCCGAACGTTAACCCTAAACCTGCTATGTTAGCGGCGATGAGATCTCTTGGGTATGTATAGCTTTTAGTTTCTACTCAAGCACATATCTTCCCGTGTTGATGTTCTTATAAACGGCTAACGGAATAATTGTTACAGATTTGATGGCGACTTATTCGCAGATCAGCGAATGCCTGTGGTACGTACATGTAATGGGATTAGAGGGATTTATAACGCCTAAGCGATTTATTTACTTTCCTTCAAAAGACGTTTTTTTCTAATATCTCTCAAACTATTGCATGTTTTAAATATTTTTTTTCGGAAAATTGAAGATCAATCCATCAACTTCAAAATAATTAAAAAAAAGTTTTTTGGAAGAAAACGTGCCGCGAAGGTATACGGTAACCTTAACGCGTGTAACCGATTGTACCCTCAGTAAATTTCCCTAGGTAAATTTCCATGGTGACGTCAAGGAGAACAATGGTATTACCCATGACAGCTCCCTTGCTACAGTGTAGGGGTCGCCAGTCTCCCAAGATGGCTCAGCCAATAAAAATCGGTCTTTTGACAGCGCGGGGAAATTCGTGACAAGTTTGTTTACTTTATGCCGAAAAGGGAAATCACTCTCGTCTCGGTAGTGCTTTTCGTTGACTTTTGAAGCTCTTTGAGAATATGGCGCAGTTCCGGAGAATGATGTAAGTATTGAATTTGAACTATATAAATCAAATATACAAAGAATTGCATACTTATGTTTATTTATGTGAGTCTATACTTTTATTAGAATGAATCCTGAGCCAGACGAAGAAGAATACTTCAATGGATACTTATTTCATCAGAGAAGGCGGGAACAGAACACAAACACTGGACCATCTCCACTGTACGGATACAACTATCTTGCGACCCTGAATAATCAGAATCAGGGCAACTTTAGTTTCATACCTGATCAGTGACTCCTTACAGTGCAGAAACTTCTTGTTCGGGTAACCAGATCAATCAGCCTGGTGGATTCCTTCATTTCATCCCTGAAGGTCTCCCTAACAGCGAAACAAGCGCCGCCAGTTTGTCAGTAGCTGAATATCCCTGCCAATATTTATCTGGTTTGAATATCCCCGCCAAAATCACTACACTTCCGTGTAACCTGTGTACCCTAGGTAAACTGAAACCCTAGACAAGTTTACCAAGGATCAAATTTACTTGGGAAACCACTTTTACCTTGGGTCGTGTAACCGCGACTAATGTATAATTACAGGATAATTATCATAGATTATCATAAATTATTGAGGTTACAAATGAATGTTAGTCAATAGATAGAGTTGATTGATTGTTCACTGAATCTGCCCTTCCTAACCAAAGATTCGGGTTGGCTATAGCTACATGTTTTTACCTGCTGAGAATTGTGATTTCCTTTCACTCTATTATGTACCATCATCATCCATAAGATAAATCCTATGGGAAGCTATAGTTAATCAAAATTCCCAACACGTGAAAATATGTAGTCAAACAGGGGCTTTGGTCAGGGGGGTAGGGAGGTCCTAACAATTATGGGGGGGGGGGGGGGGCAAAATGATGAATTCTGGGACATTTTCATTAATGACTTCTCTCATAACGAGCCAGACGCACTTTATAAATTCCTTTGCTGGGGGTTGGTGTTGCTATGTCAGTGACGTCAGGAGCGAAATATGAATCCAAGTTGTGGTTTTTGAAAAGTACAGATCTATCAGCGATCGAGCTGGCGGCTGTCATCAGTGTACACGGTACTTATATTCTGTACATATCCACACGCAAACATACAGTTGTTTTTGTGGATAACAACACAGTATCCGAATATCCGATCCATTAGTGTGTGCCCTTCGGAGCGCTGGTTTCTTCTAACTAAGGAGTTCTGTGGCAGAGGGCCACGCAAGTATTTCTCAGAAGCTGGTTCTTTACAAGCGAATTCTCAGATGCGAAAGACGAAAATGGCGCGGAACATACTCAACATGTACTTGGCCTGAAAAAGTACAGACACAGCGATGTTTTTCTCGGGGCAACATTTGGAGTGCTCCATTCTCTCTTTCGGCGCCGAGTTTTTGTTTCATTATGATGATTTTGAAAGCTTTAGAGAACTAGTGAATCGTGATGTAATTCTTGGCGCCGAAAAAAGCCCGCCAAATTCACCCGACTCGTACGGCATCGACAACTCGAAGAAAATTGTACTGGGGCTGGAAAAACAATTGCTCGAAGCTAATCAACAAGTTGCCTCCCTTATCAGGGAGTTAGAGAATGTGGAAAACAGTCTTCAATGCCGTTGGTTCTTCTTTCTTCGATTGATTCACCGCCTCCTACTCTGGCCCAGCAACTCTTCCACTCCAATCCGGCCTTAATTGTTTACCTATTCCGACGTACGACACTGCATCAGCTTCTCACAGTCACAATTGATGCCAGCGAGGATTTTTGGACAAGCCTAAGTGACCTTTGCTCAAGTGACATAATATAATTCTATCATTATCGGTTTCCTGAGAGGTAAATAATAACAGCATATTTAATTGACCCTTCCTAAACTCTGAACTGGCTGATATTTGGCTGGCATTGTGTCCTGGCTTTATGCCTGGGAGCACAGGATCGAGGTATAACTCTCAATCTGTATCTTTTCCTCTAGCTGGCTGATGTAATTTGGCTGGCATTGTGTCCTGGCTTTATGCCTGAGAGCACAGGAGGTATAACTCTCAATATGTATCTTTTCCTCTAGCTGGCTGATGTAATTTGGCTGGCATTGTGTCCTGGCTTTATGCCTGAGAGCACAGGAGGTATAACTCTCAATATGCACTTAAATAACCTAAATATGTATCTTTTCCTCTAGCTGGCTGATGTAATTTCGCTGGCATTGTGTCCTGGCTTTATGCCTGAGAGCACAGGAGGTATAACTCTCAATCTGTATCTTTTCCTCTAGCATATAATATATATATAGGTATAACTCTATATTGTTTCCTGTAGCTGAATGACTGGCAAAGTGTCTAGGATTAAATACCATTAAAATGAGTGTACTACAGCATATTAATTTTAACGCTGCTAGGCACAAATGTAGCCGGCTCTTTTGGCTTATTAATTCTCTCTTCCACTGGACATTGCTTTCTGTTGCTCCTCTGATGTATTGAAGTATCTGAGAGACATACAAGCTTATGGAAGTTACATTCAAGATTATGGCGTTCGGCAGGATAGTGTCACAATTGGCAGAGTCAGGTGAGGTAATGAATGAAATGTCTTTGAACTGATGTTATTGAATAAACGGAATATTTAAATGCCGGCAAATTTAACCAATATAATTTAAAGCTTACATGTATTTATTTCTTCGTAGTCAACGTCAATATATTCCATCACTTGTGGTTCCATACTCGGTTACTAGTGAATTCCGCTTTGAATTTTGCTTACTTTCCGACTTAGCACCAGAGTAAACAGAGCTGTGCGAGCGACATTTATTCATCAGTTTGGCTTTCTCGTTCAGAATATCTCCGACAGACTTGAAGACCATGTTTTGGAAAACATTTACCGTGTATGCATGCGACAAATGTCAAAGAGCGAGACCCAGCACCTACGATATTCGCACAGCCCTGGCTCGGTACTAACCGCTGATTTGTATTACATTGTAAACCAGCCGACAGTTTTGTAGAAAATTCAATTTTCCCGCAAATGTCGTAGCGTTTTGTTCTTGGAGTGATGACGGAAATAGCAAATGATACAAACTAATCTGTTGACTATTTTAGTAACTGGGTTGACAGTCATAATTGGATTTCTAGAAAGGAATCTTAACAATTCGACGTATTCCAGCCAATTTTAATTGGTATCCAAGAGCCATTCTAACGATACCCACAAATACAATAGAATAACTGCATCAATTAATCGTCGAATTAGGCAGATTATGGACAATAAGGGAGAATTAAGATTAAAGTACTAGCGACTTAGATGCCAGAATCACACTTTTTTTAAAGGGTTACTTATTTAATAGGTGACACAGCTCCCTAAAACTACTAATTTGCTCCGTCAGCTAGAAATTCATCTGCTGCTGCTTCCACGCATGCGCGATAGCCCTCCCTGTGATAGGCACTAAACATGGCAGGGGTAAAAAGCTGATTAGCGGTCAGGTGTAGTGGAAACCTACCACACAGGTTACCCAACAGGACATTACATGGCTTCGAGTGGCAGCATTCGCAACAGCAGCCAGTTAAGCGATCAACTTCGGCCTCCCTCAAAATCGGCCCAGACCCCCATGCCGGCTCTTTAAGCTCGACCTTGATATCGCTTAGACACTCGGACCAGGTCTCCATTTTATCAGGTGGACCAGGGTACCTGGGTGCTAGAAGAATTATTTCTCCCTCGCCAACTTTCTTCTCTTCCTCATCTATGCTCAATTTCTCGTAGTAATCGACGTGGAATTTGTAACTGCGAGGCTGTTTCTCAATGAAGTTGACTCTGATGTCTTCACTGATGTCCCGACCATTCATTCCACTGAAGGAGCATCGGAGCTTTTCTCTTGCTAAGTTTAGCGTATCAAGAAGGTCGGCGTCGTACTTTGTTCCACCAGGAGGGCAACTACCATTTACGACTACAATACGTGGGAGCCTGAGCTTGAGTAGGGGTAGAAGACCCAGGTTCTCCACATGGCCTCCGTCGCTAAGGGACATGATTGGAGGAGGCTTGGGACCAGTGTTTACGATACTCATCAATTCTCTGATGGCTCTGACATGGTAAACGTGGATAATGCACCACCTATCGAGATCAATAGATTGAACAAATGAATGCTTCTACACACTAACATACTAACTGATGATACCAGAGTATCTGTGAGTTAGAGTATTTACACCTTGGGCTATTTTTAGATATTTTCCCCAAGAATAAATGTTTCCAAAATGTTTTTTTTCCACCGAATAAATGTTTTTGTTTGTTCGAAAGAAAAACGATATCGGCGGAGATAAAAGCCTGTATCATTCATTCATGCATTCAGTGTTCGCAAGAAAGAACAGTGAACCGGCTGGTTCTTTAATTAGCACAAGGTGTAAATACGGCAACTCAAAGATATAAGTAAACAATTCCAAGGACTACAGGAAAGCTGATCGAACAACGTATATATTGAGAAATCTACGATATTTCGGCTGGCCAAACCAGCCTTCTTCAGGTGGATCTTACAAATGAATATTTCACAATGGCAAGTATAAATATCAAGGTGATTACACAATCTAAGAGGAAAAAGGAAATGACGTAAGTAAAAATATGGATTTGAGATAACATAAACACGGGTCAAAGATATAGTATGGACGATCCGGGTAATGGGTTACTGATGGTATTCACTGATGATACATACCAGGAACATGACCACGGAATTACAAATCCTTCTATGTAAAGACATGACTATATGATGTGGTTATTTTCCATCAATTTTTTCCCTCCCGCGTCATTGGTTGAATGCATCACGTGACCCGATATTTACTCTCCGCGAGCGGGAAATATCAGCGAATATACACCCCCTGTGAGCGTACAAACGCATGTCAAAGAAAATATTTGATAACAACAATAACCTATTTGTGGCGTCGAAATATTCACATTCGTCTTCTGAGCTTGCACTTAATTTATGCATCGTGAAACGGGTATCTGCTACGTCATCAGTATAGAATTTTCTGCCTCGTTGCCCAGACGTCTCTTTCGCTAGTGGGGGAGTGATAAGAGTCGGCTGGTTTCCCAGGCTACCAAGCAGAACACATTTTCTATTAAGAAGACAAACTCTTTAATATGGCAAAAAAAAGTCAACTTCAAGGAAAGATGGACATGTTATCAAAGTCCTGCAGCGACAAATTTAAACTTTTCGGAACGATTCGGTCATGGCTCGTGGATGCCTTGTGCTTGACTTTGAGTTGTCTCTATAATTTAAAAGTATAAACTCACGTCACTCTGCTGTCTGCAAACAAAGTTGAGTCTCATATGCCATAGATATACTATATACGACCTATATTACTTTAGCTTATCTGTGGTGGTTGTTGTGAGATGTTTATGTTCGCTTCTGAACCATTCTTCTTCGTGATATTTACGGACGATTTCGGATTTTGTTCCGAAGGCGAAGTAGGTCGTAGAGCACATGTTGCTCCATTGCGTTGGAGCATACAGCGATCCGCCATTATAGGATATCGGTAATAAGTCCTTTGGTTGTTCAGATGGAGCCAGTTCACGTTCCTAAGACATCCCTAGAGTCAGGGATCGAACGTGTTGATGGACTCTTGACTCGTGAGTTAGACAAAAATTCGAATGACGAGGAGATATTAGCGAATATCGATACCGCCCCATCTCACTCGGGAATGAATGCCATATAACTATGAAATTAAGTGAGCAAATTAAAACCAGTCAAAATCAAGCAAATTAAGGTCAAATACTAGCCAGTGCGCTGATCAAACTGCTGGTCAGTGTTGCAAACAAACTATCCAGCGTGCTAAAATATACCAACCTATCTCCTTGAATTATAAGGCAGATCCAGGATTTTGAAATGGTAGGGTCCTCAGCCCCAAAAGAGTATACTTTTGGACCATATTTTGCATTTCCATGCATATTGGGAAACTATATTTATTTATTTTCTCAATGATAGGAGGCCAGACCCTCTCATACAGATCCCCAACAACAGATCCCCAACAACAGATCCCAGTATAGGAAGGGTTCCCACCAACCCACAACTGGATGCACCATGCCCATGATGTCACTAGTCTGGAATAAAGAGAAAAGGCTTATCATGTACTCACTGATATATTTCTGATTAAGGCTAAATATGCAGGACGGCACAGATGCATGGGGGGCTATAGTACCCCCACTTTGTTGCCCAAAAAATATTGTGCCTAGTTACTTCCATGCATTCAAGACTATAGTTTGGTCATACCGGCTTAATTACAATTTTTAGCAGCCGACTTGAAATTTCGCTCCGCCGTCCCTGATATGTGAAGCAGTACAAGCTCATCCAACAAAGCTCTTACAGATAACAAGAACTAGTGTTTCAGAGCTACTTGAATTCAAATTGTTCTGGGGAGAGGGTGAAGGCATCAACCCAGAGCCACTCGTTATTCTCAATCTAAAGAAAGGGATCATTAGCCAATCAAATGCAATAATTGTATCAAATGTCTATGATTAATGTTGTCTGGGAGATATAGGGAATAGGACCTTAGGGTAAGTATCACCAGACCGAAATGAATTATGGTTAAGAGTTATACGACCTGCCATTGGAAATCTCAGTCGACTTAGCTTACGGTTTGTTTATCCATATTTAGCCTATCAGGCTATACCCGATATTTTAAAAATGTCTTATTTTCTAATGCCATATTCCGAATTTATACCCTATTCCCTATCTCCCAGACAATATTAATATATTAACTGAAATAGCTGTAAAGCAAAGAAAATAGGTATACATAGCTTGGCATTATTATCAATTGAGTATCAACTGTATCAAAACACCCTGATATTTTTTTTTCATTTCTTAGGCCGGCCTTTTACTTTTAAGTATCAGCTAAACATATGCATCTACGAGTTACCCATTGGGTGCCTATGTTGTATAAAGCTTCTTAATTTTACGATATATTTTTCTGTGCAAGAGACGGAAAAGTCTGAGACATACGCTGTTACGTCAGTGGTACAGCGAAAGTAAAAGCCAGTTGCAGTTCAAAACAATGCGCGGTCCTTGAATGCGGCGGCATAAAAACTAACGAACAACCTGCTAAAACTCGTCACTATAGTTTAGAAGGAAGTTTTTCACTTAAAGCACTTTAGCGACGGCCGCTGCTGCACAGGCACTGCTCTAAAGTGGCAGCAAGTGCCAAACGCCATGCACGAAACCAGTCAGGAAAATAGTTTATCAAACCTAAGTTAGACCTAAGCTTGAGTATGCTTCGGAGGCATGGAACCCCTATACGACCTATACGGATCGTGATGTAAATAAGTTGAAGCAGATGCAGAAAAATGCAGCGCGTTTTGTCTGTAATGTATATGACCGTTACTCCAGTACTTCGGAACTTGTGAGTGCCTTGGGTTGGGACTCCCTTGAGAGTCGAAGACTTGCCCACCTGCAGGCCACTGTGTTTTATAAGATAAGTGCAGGCTTGGTGAGTATAGACTTCCCTCCCAATATTATTCCCATTCCAAGGCACAAGGATCAATACAACCAATAGAGTGCTCCCGTTTAACTACTCATTCTTCGTTCGAACTGTCCGGATGTGGTATTGCCTGGCCGTCAATACAATCAACGCAGCAACATTAACGTCTTTTCGTGCCGCCGTTGGCCCTGTCATCCAACATACGCGCTGGCCCCCCGCCCTGGTTGAAGCGACTTTAATAAGTTATTTAGTTATTATTTCTCGGACTTTAAAGTGCCTATGAAACGAAACGTTTGTCATTTAAATAAATATCCATTTGAAAGTCCTTTTGAAATGAGGAAGAATGGTGTTTATTGCTTGTCAATATATCATCTCGTTCCAGAGATATTAAGGTTTTTAGAATACGCAAATTAGATGATCTGTGACGTCATTAGTTGGACACAGCCGCGAGGACAACTAACAAATGAAGAATATCTCTGCAAATAATCGGTAAAACAATTGAAACTTTGCACACGTATGGTACTAGGGAAAATTCACATCATTATGCAATGATGCTACCATGGTAACGCTCTAGGCCCCAGGCTCATTCAATGAGGAAAATAAATTTCCTAATTTATCCTTTGCCAAACACATTATTTCTACTGTGGTCATATCAGAAGGTTTGGAACAGTGTAGGCATTGTATGCGAGTGGCTTAAAGTGAATTATTTCGTATAACAGTGATAAAAACTACAATTTTAGGTTCAAGGTGAAAAGAGCCTGGTGCCTAGAGTGTTACCATGGTAACATCTTAATTTGCATAATTATGTGCGTTTTCCCTAGTACCATACGTGTGTAAAGTTTCAATTGTTTTACCGATTATTTGCAGAGATATTCTTCACTTGTTATTTGTCCTCACGGCTAATGACGTCACAGATCATCTAATTTGCATATTCTAAAAACCTTAATATCTCTGGAACGAGATGAGATATTGACAAGCAATAAACACCATTCATCCTCATTTCAAAAGGACTTTCATATGAGCTCTTAATTTTAATGACAACAAAATCGTTCCATAGGCACTTTAACATTGATATTATTATTTTTTATATATCTTCCGGTATTAGTCATACGTATGTAAACTAGAATGGAAGTAAATACGATCCATGATGGCTAATTAACATTAAAACTTCAAAGAAAAAGTTCGACAAAATTGTGAACCAAAACTGATAACATATTAGCCAATTTATAACCTTTATAAATTTAAGTTAATGTGACAACCATATACTAATCTAATCTGCAATATGATATGCTCGACAAAGCCAAACCCGCCTTTGTTTACGTCCAAAGTTCATCCTGATCGCATGCCACTGCAAGCATGCCATTTTAAGCTGGCCAATCATACTGAAGCTCTCTCGCGGAAGAGCGTCTTTGTCACTCAAACCCGACCAATCAGTTCACTGTTTCAGTCAAAAGCAATCTCTTGGTCAAGCCGATTGATACAACAGTCAAAAGCAATATGGGATCTCATAAACGAACTTTCAAACACAACTTCGAAAGAAAGAAAGAAAATCGGAGGTCAAGACATGTCCAGAGGAAGGAGAACTTCAGCAAGACTGAGCAGACCCTTGGTCAGTTGACACAAATTCCAGTCAAGAGCAATTGCAATATGGGATCTCATAACTGACGAACTTTAATTTCCAAACAAAACTTCGAAAGAAAGAAAATCAGAGGGAGCGATTGCAGAATACAACGTCAATTTTCAAGGTCTCCCAAAATAAAACAGCTCCGTGGTTCCCGGCAGACCATAGCAAGCTAAAACGACACTGAGTAACACTTAAACTTAAGTTAAACCAGCATTAACACTAACACGAGACTTATCCTATTATATTACTATTAAAAGTCGTCAGTTATAGATTCCAAAAACGATGCCTGCAGTCTATACCCTACCAGTGCAAGGTTATATTTGAAGTGGCTCCGCGGCTCCGTGGCTCCACAGTGAAACTCATAGATTCCAAACACGATACCTGTCTATACCCTACCAATGCAAGATTATATTTGAAGTGGCTCCGTGGCTCCATAGTAAACGGAGAAATACCGCGTGACCAGAAACGAAATAAAGAGTGAGATTAAGAAGGCCAAAAGAGAATTTTATCAGAAGGCCCTCTCCTCCAAGAAGCCTAAAGATGTCTGGCGAGTAATCAACCAGATTATTCACCCATGTCCAAAGAAGCTAAATATGGACCCAAATGAACTTAACAAACACTTCTCTACTACTGCACAACGAATTCTGAATGTTGGCACAGATCACACGGTGAACTTGGAGCAATTTATCTCATCCCTGGACAATTCCACTAGCAGGGGATCTGAGTTTGTTCTACGATCAGTGACACCAGATGAAATCTCCGAAGAAATAAAATCTCCCAAGTCAGACTGCTCTACTGGCTATGATAATATTCCAGCTAGGTATATCAAATTGGTACCTAACGTGCTGAATACACCCATCGCACATATTGTCAACACCAGTATAGAGCAGGCTACTTTCCCCTCTCCCTGGAAAGTAGGAAGAGTCGCTCCTATTCCTAAAGTTGAGCTACCTATTACTTTAGACGACGTACGACCCATAAGCATTCTTCCTGTGTTATCTAAGGTACTGGAACGAGTCATCTTACGGCAACTACTCGTCTTCATTGACAATGCCAGCTTATTGGGTGAATGCATGTCAGGGTTCAGAAAAGGACACTCGACTACAACACTCCTAATGAAAATACGGGATGATATTCTGTCAGCAATGAAAAAGAGTGAAGTAACCCTTATGGTAATGGCAGACTTCTCCAAAGCGTTTGACACTCTTGACTTTACAACTGCTCTTAACAAGTTCCATACTTTTGGATTCTCTCGTGATGCCCTAAGATGGATTGCTAGTTACCTATCAAACCGTAAACAATATGTACTTTTAAATGACTCTAAATCTGATATCACAAGCCTTAGTTTTGGAGTTCCTCATGGAAGTATCTTAGGACCCGTGCTGTTCAACCTTTATGTTTCTGATCTGAGCGCCACTTGCCATATGGTTGTGCAGTCTGCCCAATATGCTGACGACACAACATTATACCAACACAGCACTTTATCAAATCTTGATAAGTGTGTCAATAACCTGAATGCCACCCTTGATAACATCTCACCCTGGGCGAAGTCAACAAATCTAACACTGAACCTGAAAAAGACAAAGTCTATGCTCTTCTCCACCCATCAGCTAGCTTGTCACAATGACCTGAAAAGTGTAAATCTACCTCTAAAGATTGACTATACTCCTCTTGAGCGCAAATACAGTTATAAACTCCTTGGCACCCACTTTCAAGAGAACCTAAAATGGGACGAGGCTGTTAAACATGTGACGTCTTCCTGCTACGCAACACTATCAGTCCTCAGGAAAATTAAACACTTCACTCCATACACAATCAAAAAGAACCTGGTACAAAGCCTTATTCAGTATCTAAGCTCAACTATAACAACACAGTCCTGTACCCATGCACTACCATCCTATTTGGAATCAAAGCTTCAAAAGGTTCAGAATGCTGCCATTGGTTTTATCACAAACAAGTACTCGACAGAAGGAGATGCCTTGAAATTAGGCTGGCTTCCCATGCACGAACAGTCAATTTATAATGTACTTCAACTAACGCACAAGGCAATGAATTGTTCAAATTGGCCAAGCTATATTAGATTAGAGAAACATACCCATACTAGAATCTTAAGATCTAACTCTGCACCTAGGTTACTTGTCCCTCTAGAACATGGCACATTTCAGGATTCGGCTGCAAAACTCTTTAACTCACTAAGTCCTGAAGCACGTTAAGGAGGTTAGATCACAGTTGCTGACACAGGCTAAAGACAGACTAGCTATTATAATTCATGATATGGTAGTCTCAGTGTAAATTTATTAATTATTATTTTATTAATGATATATATGTATATATACTTAGACTTCAACTTTAAATTTGTACATACATGTATACTTATATAACTAGTTTAGTTCCATAAACAACTTATATTAATGTAAATTTTAAATTATATCAGCATTTCTATATAACATAATCACACAAGTATTGTATATTATTTTAACTCTTAACAAATATATATTGTAAATATTTTTAATTAGCTCTCAACAAATAAATTGTAATATATTTAACTCTAGACGGATGAAGAGCCATTCATGGAAATGCTGTCTAATAAACCTTTATTATTATTAGTAGTAGTAGTAGTAATAAACATTATAGATTCCAAACACCATACCTGTCTATACCCTACCAATGCAAGGTTATATTCGAAGTGGCTCCGCGGCTCCGTGGCTCCACAGTGAAACTCATTATAAATTCCAAACACGATACCTGTCTATACCCTACCAATGCAAGGTTGTATTTGAAGTGGCTCCGCGGCTCCGTGGCTCCGCAGTGAAACTCATTATAAATTCCAAACACGATACCTGTCTATACCTTACCAATGTAAGGTTGTATTTGAAGTGGCTCCGTGGCTCCGTGGCTCCGTAGTGACACCATTATAGATTCCAAACACGATACCCGTCTACCCTACCAATGCAAGGTTGTATTTGAAGTGGCTCCGCGGCTCCGTGGCTCCGCAGTGAAACTCATTATAAATTCCAAACACGATACCTGTCTATACCTTACCAATGCAAGGTTGTATTTGAAGTGGCTCCGTGGCTCCGTGGCTCCGTAGTGACACCATTATAGATTCCAAACACGATACCCGTCTACCCTACCAATGCAAGGTTGTATTTGAAGTGGCTCCGCGGCTCCGTGGCTCCGCAGTGAAACTCATTATAAATTCCAAACACGATACCTGTCTATACCTTACCAATGCAAGGTTGTATTTGAAGTGGCTCCGTGGCTCCGTGGCTCCGTGGCTCCGTGGCTCCGTGGCTCCGTGGCTCCGTAGTGACACCATTATAGATTCCAAACACGATACCCGTCTACCCTACCAATGCAAGGTTATATTTGACGTGGCTCCGCGGCTCCGTGGCTCCGCAGTGAAACTCATTATAGATCCGAAACACGATTAATCCAAACCCTAACCCATCATTTAAAAACACCCTAACCGTCAACATTGGGTGCTCACTAATTTAGGGTTCTTTAGGGCTAAGTCACTAAACAACACAGAAACATAATGCTTCTTAAATGTTCCTGTCAATTAATCCAAACCCTAACCCATAATTTAAAAACACCCTAACCGTCAACAATGGGTGCTCACTAAATTAGGTTTTTTTAGGGCTGAGTCTCTACACAACATAGAAACATAATGCTTCTTAAGTGGGAAAATTTCTCTTTTTAAGTAAATGGAGCAATTGCAGAATCCCCCCTCCGCTCAAGTACGTTAGGTGGAGACGCCAACATGTCAACGCGTTAGTCCATATATGGTTATCTCTCTGTAGAGATATGTCTGGGTGTGAACGAGTCTCTCTGTTCACAGTAGTAGAACGAAGCAACATGTATGATCTCAACGCGTCAACGCGTTAGAAAGATATGTCTGGATATGAACGAGTCTCGAGCTCTCTGTTCATAGTAGTAGAACGAAGCAACATGTATGATGTCAACACACAACGCGTCAACGCGCGCTAGAGAGATATGTCTGGGTGTGAACGAGTCTCTGTTCACAGTAGTAGAACGAAGCAACATGTATGATCTCAACGCGTCAACGCGTTAGAAAGATGTGTCTGGATATGAACGAGTCTCGAGCTCTCTGTTCACAGTAGTAGAACGAAGCAACATGTATGATGACGACGCGTCAACGCGCTAGAGAGATATGTCTGGGTGTGAACGAGTCTATCTGTTCACAGTAGTATAACGAAGCGACATGTATGATGTCGACGCGTCAACGCGATAGAGAGATATGTCTGGGTGTGAACGAGTCTCTCTGTTCACAGTAGTAGAACGAAGCAACATGTATGATATCGACGCGTCAACGCGATAGAGAGATATGTCTGGGTGTGAACAAGTCTCTCTGTTCACAGTAGTAGAACGAAGCAACATGTATGATGTCGATGCGTCAACGCGCTAGAGATATGTCTGGGTGTGAACGAGTCTCTGTTCACAGTAGTAGAACGAAGCAACATGTATGATGTCAACGCGTCAATGCGTCAAATAAATGTATAAAAGTTAGTATAAATGGTTATATAATGGGTATACAAACTGGGATGGAATTTTTTTCTTCTTCTAAACACATGGGTATATCGTTTTAAGTCATCAAGAAAAACGAAAAAAAACAAACAAGAAAAACGTTCTAGGGGACGAAGTCACAATGAGGTACGATGGGGTTATTTTAAGATATTTATTCATTCTTATAATTTTAATAACCATATATGGCCTAACGCGTTGACATGTTGGCGTCTCCACCTAACGAACTTGAGCGGGGGGTTATTCTGCAATCTAGCCGCGAAATCAGTGTGCCAATACTATCCGCCATATCTTTTTGGAATAAAATAATTTCGATAAAACTGAATTTGACGCATTTAAGCCGCTTAAGCATGTACATTTAATTTTCTTTATTTTCCTTCTTATCTTTGCTCGAAAACTCAAGATCAATACTATGTACTTTTGATTCAATTAAATTATGGAGAATAAACACTATATTATGGAATCCCTGTGTGTTTTGTTCATCCACGGAGCCGCGGAGCCACGACCTTTGTCTCCCTAGTCCTCTGCTCTCCTACTTTGTGATGATAATAAATTCAAAATGGAGGTTGTAAGACTTAGCTAATCCTAACCCCTTTGCCTAAGATTAGCTACAAAATGACTTTCAATCGCTAATACAGTTAAGTACTATTTCAGTTCCTTAAAACAACTGCGCGGGCAACTACGGAGCCACGGAGCCAGATATTTCTAAAGAGCTTCAAGAGTGCCACTGCATTCTGCAATTTAGCCAATGAGAGGTCAAGACATGTCCAGAGGAAGGAGAACTTCAGGAAGACAGAGCAGACGCCCTTCAGTCCGCTTCTCAAGAAAGTTAAGACAGCAGACGGAAATCCAATACGACGCGACTCCACGAGGCGAACTTTTAATAAACTCCAGCCCCAGGAAGGGTTGAGAACTGAATTTCTTAGATCTGAATTTCTTAAAACTCTCTTAGATACAAATTCACTCTTCTCTCGCCCAATTATACAAGCCTTTTCATTACATACCTGTACTTGCAATGAAATAAGTGGTCATTTTATTAGTAAAGTAATTGATTCATACAGAATCAGATAATTAAGTAAGCAGACCAACACAGTTGGGATTTTGCAGTAGAATAGTTCTCTTTAACCCTTTTAGGACTAAATTGTTTTTGGAGAAAAAGTTATGTTTGAATAATGTAGACATGTTATATATGGTTGGAAAGCTTATGAAATTCTGAACATCATTAATACAAAACCAATAACTAATGACAAATTAATATCTCCATGGTAACTGAATTAATTAGCATAGTTTATGCATATATGCATATATGCAAACGTAATGGTTTGAACTTTACCGATATATTAATAATGTTTTTAATTCACGCGCTGTCTAGGGTCGCAGAAAAACTCTCGTCACGCACTTAATATCACGCAGTCGGTCAAAGTTTACGAAGCAAAGGAAAACAACATAGTTTATAGGTTTAAAAATAAACAATTTACCTCTGAAAGTGGCCTTCAAATTTGGCAGGTTCACTCTTTCAAGCCAGGCCTCTACAAATGCGAATCCTTATCTTGGAAGTCCTCGAAGACACGTACGTTCTCCATTTCGACGCAAGCGATGCGAATTTGTAGACAGACAGAATGTATTTTTTTAAACACCGATCAAATGCCCCACCCCCTACCCCCACTGTTTGTCAAATGCCCACCCCTGAGGGCCTAGATACTCGTCAAATTCCCCACCCTCGGGAGCAAGCCTCTGATCAAATGCCCGGGGGTGGCCCCGGGGGGGGGGGGGGGGGATGCACGGGTTTGGAATTGACTGATACATTACTGGATATAAAAACCTTAAATGTTCACATTACGATTTTTAAACTTTTCCTCAAAAGATAAACGAAGAGAAAGGCAAATAAATACTGAATTCTAACCACTTCATTGTTTACTATTAGCGAAGATTTCTCGCACGGCTGTAAAGATCTAACCACTACTTCTGTGAAACTGTCGTTTGAAGCAGGCAACTCATCGTAACATTCTGAAGGACTTTCGCTTGAATCATTAGAGTCTTCTTCCTCGCTTTCTTCGTCTTCTAACTCACTCCCATCCCATGGGGGATTATGAATCCGCCCTGGTAAGGATTGGGGGATTATGATCCCCGCGAGAGGATTGGGGCCTCTCACCCCATAGACTAACATGATTGGCTATTTGGGGCATCGTGCCCCCTTATGCAGAAAATATAAGGACCTTATCCATGGGGGATTATGAATCCCTGGGAAGGATTGGGGGAATGGTCATGGTAACTTAGACCTGAAAGCAATATGTGCCTCAACCTGGGTACTTCCTTCCACAACCCCTTTACCCCACAAGCTGTTGTATGTCTCACTTATTTCAATGGGTTAGGAGCATTAACATCGATTAATCACCTGACGAAATGTTCAAAACATCCGGGGTCTTTCTGGCCTGTAGGTAGGATAGCTATGAATGTCAGCAAACCCAGGAATGTGATAAATGCAATCACCGCCACTTGGTCCCAGACTGCACTGCCTCCCAGAAGGGTGATTATAGGTAGGACTACGATGGGGAGAGCCAGTAGAAACTGGATGAACACTGGAATTACCTGTTATGCAAGAGAACTCATATTAATTAAGCACAATTTTAGGCGACATTGTGTGGCTCATTATATATATTTACACACTGATCATTTTACATACAAAGATAAGAATTAATTGTACAATGAAAGTGAAATTTTAGAAAGTGACAGTCGAGTTGATTAATAGTGTGTTGTGGGCAAAGGAGCAAAGCTGGTGGGTTGACCACTACGTTTTGAGAACAGAAATGTGGAACAGTTAAACTGGATTTGTTTACTCAGTAAATATTTCTTGTAAGACGTTTTGAAACTGTAAAAGGGTATTTTTTTATAGAAATTGGTGTTTCCTCCCAAATTTTAGTGATCATAAACTTGAAAGTATGTTCGCCATATTTAGTTGTTGCAAGGGTCTGTGGATATTTTGATTTTCAGAATATCTGGTATTGTGTGAGTGGACTTCAGAAGCCGGCTTAATTACTCGGGCCAGGCCTTTGGCCGGCACGAGTCAGAAATCGCAAGTGTTTCATGTTATTTTTTGTCGTCGCGAGTTGGCCCAACACGTGACAGCATCAACCAATCAGATTCGACATCGCTCGGGACACCGCGGGACACTTCATAACTTAACACAGTTATAAAACAAGATGGCGAAGACCTGGGACAGATAAAGTCTGTCGTGGAGGAAATTTCCCTTAAATTTGGAGTTCCATCCCTCAAAGGTAAACAGCTTAATGTTTATTTAACTTCATTCGTGGGAAAGCCTTCCAACAGGCTCAGGATATAGGTGGACGGCCAGAGATTTATTCGACACGACGAACACACAAGATCGAGTGTTTCTTCGATGGAAATGGCAAGATGTTGAGTTTTTCTATGAGGACTTTGGATGGAAATTTCTTACATTTTACGAAAGGATTAGGGATTATAGGTGGCGCTCCTAAACGCACATGGCCTGACGTTGTGAAATATTTGCACCGAAATGTGTATAAAGTAAAACACACAAAAATCGTGCCAGTTTGCATTGTTGTTGTTTAATATTCGTTTCTGTTAAAAGTAATGGCCATGGCATCAAATATAGCAGTAAATGGCCCGATTCCTGTTGTTCTAGGCCAGCGTCGGCATCTCGCGATCAGTGATCGGAAAAAAAAAAGAGTGGAAGACACATCTTTTCAGCCTCCTTCAAGATATAGAAAATGAACACTAGTCACTAGCACTAACATTTAAAACGTCTCCACTCTACTAAAACTGCATGAAGATCTAGATAGATGATTTCATTTCACATTTAGAACGACACACCCTAAATATTCACAGGGATATAGCTATTAGCTGAAGGAAACGTTACATGTATACATGTATGCTGCAATAGTCAATAGCACCTGTAGTTAGAAATAATATTATCAGTCCATGAATTCTTTCTGAAAAGCATTGTTTTCTAAAATACAAAGCAAAAATCTCAATTAATATTGTAATATTTTTTAGGTTAGAGTTAAGTTTGGAGACAGTGTAATATATGAAGTTGATTAATTTATTATAATTACTGCGAGCAGTTGTAATTGGCCTTTTGCAGGAAACAGTCATGAATGTGCTGATATAATAATTTGTTAACAAATGAATTGAGCTTGTGATCTCCATGGGAAAGACGTTGCCATGGATGCTGGATATGGCAATCTATCTTTAAAACCCCTGTTTTAGAAAGATCGACAATCGATTGTGGTGGAAAATAGCATTTACAACAGAGTTTGCTAATTGGTGGTTTTTATCGTCATGACACGCGATCGCAAAATTGGTTTGCATTTATAAAATCAAATAAAACATCTTGGTCCTTGTAGAACTACCAAAAATACACTTGTAACCCCAATTTTGGAACATTAGATTATTTCCTTACGGATTTATGGGCCAATGAATGTACGACAATTTTACAGTACTTTGTATGCGGCCGCCATCTTTGTGTCCCTCTCTGGGACACAAACATGGCGGCCATAAAACGAAAATACAAATAAAGCTTAAATTTCCCATCAAAACATTGGGTTTCACTTCAAAACTCTTTGATTGCAACTTTTAAAGATTTATCGAGTTAAAAAAAAAGAAATTGACACAATTACATGGATTTTTATGCCTTTTGGAAAACACGCTGGGTCGTTCCCGTAATAAAATTCAAAATTTATTTACTTCCGAACAAAACACCCCATTGATGTGAAATTTTCTGTGTAGACTTTTATTATCGATGTCTAGAATATATACAAAGAACAGCTTTGTGGGACTTATAGATTTTAGGTTTTTGATGACGTCACGTGAAAACCATAAAAACTTTAAATATAGCAATGTTTCGTGTTGATAAACATTGCAATTGTTAAGCTAATGTGCCAACCATGATTTGTAAAGCCCGTTTTGTGTTAGGAGCCAATGGATCTCTGATTGGCACATTAATGACTATAGATGACGATACACAAAACATTGCTTTATTTATTAATTAAGATTTGTTTGCCATCTAGTACAACCACGTGATTGCATTCCTGCAAAAGGTCCATTCCATAATATATAAATGATCATGAGCACTTGAGCATGAGTAGTCAATCAATAGACATAGTCAGCTTTCCTGTTTGTTGTCCCATTTCATACCACCAGACCTTTCTCTTGAGTAGTGTTTTGTTTTTGTTTTTCTGCATCCCAAGAGGAAATGTACATGCACCAGTTTCTATAATTGGAAAACAAAGCACTGGATCCAGTGGAGAGCTACCACGTGGTCTGGAATAGGGCAACAAACAAGCAAGCTGACTAGGTCTATTATCCGACTTCCCTAGCACAAACTATGTATGACACTGACAATATGCTAGAACTCCATGAACTACATGTATTCACCTAGTATTCCTAGATGGCCCGAGTTAAGGCCACCCAGGGCCTCTTGTTAAATCATGAAATACAGAAGGAATTTTGTTTTTGTTGTTAATTAGTTGATATGCAAAGAGACATTTTGAATCTAAAAATATTGTCTAGTTTCAGAAGCTCTATGACTTGATAGAATATAATGGAGTTGCACTTTCTCTATGATTGGCAAAGAAAATGTGTCGGATGCGCTTATTTTGTTTGGCGACAGTTTAGCCGAGCTTCGTACTCCAGCGAGTCGTTTAATTGTATAATCGTATAAAAAATGTGTAATTTACCCAAATAGCATTTAGGAGCTTCAGATGACTCACTTTAAACTAGCATTCCGAGATCCAATTGGAATTTAGGTTGGTTTTTGAGGAGCGAAGAAAACCGGAGAACCCGGAGTAAAACCCTCGAAGCAAGGACTAGATACCAACGAACTCAACTCACATGTGGCGCCGCGAACAAGGATCGAACCTGGGCCACAGGTGAAAGGCGAACGCTTTAATAACTTGATCTCAAGATTCAGCGCAATGACAAAACTGACTGTTGACGTATGTAGGAGCTAACTGTAGGGATTTTGCACGAAATGTTGAGAACAGTGTTATTTCGGCCTAATTTTATTATGATACATGCAGTGCTTTATTTTGTTTTAAACTATAACTTAGCTTTGGATACCTTGAAGATGCAGAAACTAGTCAAGGATTCTTATTATTTTGCGTAAAACAGAGGAAAACAGTCCAGTTTCTAGATCATAATTCAAGGTATACATAGGGTTTAATTTCCCTGTTGTTTGCGTGTTGCAGAGTGCGCGTAAAGCACACAGCCTCAGTTTGCTTTCTTGTTGAATTCATTCAAATTAGAGAGTTTCGAGAGAGAGGAAATGCAATCAATGTCGAACATCGCAAGTGGTTATGGAATGCCTTTCTAACCATTTTGATTGATCGAGTGAAAATATAATAGTTTCAGTTTACCTTCACGATAAAGTTTTCGTTTCGTTTCGTTTGAGTTAGCAGGAACTTCCCAAGCCCGAGTCCCATGAGGATTTGCAGGTCACGAACTCCTTCATTGATTTCATTACTGGTACCGAGGTTGTACGAGACTACAGCCGCTGAGGTTGCCATGGCAACCGATAGCTTGATTTCTGTAGGCTTTATAAAGTCGGGTTCAAATTCCTCTTCTTCGAAGACATGATCGATGCGTTCTATGGTGGATGGGGACATGGTAACAAGTTCAAAGCTGCGCTTATCAGTAGATTGTGACTTGCACCAGTGATGAACTGTCACATTACAGATGTAATGCGGCTTTATGTCGATAAGATCGTCCAATGTCACAGGTCGGTTGAGGTGTTGCCCCGCTGGTTGGCAGCACGTGATCCCCGAGCATGACGTCAAACTGGTGCTTTCAGGGGAGAAGAAGGATTTCTGGAGTCTCCACCTGTAAAGAGAGAGTAAAACCATACTAACTTTGATCAGGACTGATAAGCTTTAAGTTCTTGTACAATATATCATTTTGCCGCTGTGCGTCTGTCCTGCTATAGATTCGCAGATGACGTCAGCACGTGACGAGAATAAAGACGTACGCCACGAGGCACAGTCGAGCACCATGACTGTTGTTCTTCAGTGGTACGTTTTGAGGTCATCTGTGCATCATCTATTTCTTTTATCAATAGCTATGACGAAACTGGAGGATACAAATTGATTTCGTATAAATCGAGACGTCATCTGTGCATATGTACTCCAATAGCATTCGAACAATCAGAGCGCGCGCTTCCCAACGCGTATTGCATAAAATTCAGATAATGAAAACTTACTGGTTGTACATTTGCACAGCTCTCTGCTGCAGAAGTGCAAGGAACGGGTTTATCCATATCAGAATTCCAGAGACCCACATCAGTATCGCGAACCGCGTGTGTGTGTAGACAAACCCAAGTACGTTTGTCTTATACACCTTCCACTTGATGGCATAGGCATAGAAATAGACGATCATTACCAATGATGCTTTATCTCTTAGCGGTGGAAATCCTAGCCACAGGAAAATGCTGAGAGCAATGATCAATCCGTTGATCCAGAGTGGCGTCACAACTATGTATTGCTCAATAAGCCAAGGCAAGAAAGTCATGGCTAAGATAAAGAAGGATAAGTTAAAGAGAAAGCGAACGAATGTACGTCGTTTCACCATGATTCCCTTGAGGAAGTAGAGAAACAGAAAAACAACAAACAGAATAACGAAAAGAAGAAATGTGGGATACATGTGAGGACCAAATTCAGGAACACACTCAACGGTTCCGGTGTCGATATTAATGGCTTCCTTAATTTCTGGATTCTTGGCAATTTGAGAAGTTGTAAAATTGTGGGTATTCACTTGAGGACAAGTGAACGGCAAGCGCAGAATTGAGCCAAAGAAGTAGTCAACCAGATAAGCCGTTGGGATGGTAAAAGTGAAGCCTATCACAACTGGAAGGATCAATGAGACCACTAAAATCAGGCAGATAATGGTTGCGGTGTCAACAATCCCTCGGAGAGCATTGCCATAGTTACATAGTGGGTTGGGATTTCTGCGCATGTTCTCAAAGAAATCCGCATGCCACGCCGGGTCATCTTTGAGCTCATTGCGGTACTTCCAGTCCAGATAAGCTGTTCCCGTGTAACCACCCCCGGACACGCAGCTCAAGTAGTCCACAGGGACATATTTTTGCAGCATTCTGCGCAGGACACCAGAGCAGAAGGCCGCTGACCTCATCCCACCGCCGGAGAAAGCCAAACCTGTTTTGCGACTCATCGCTGGCAGTTAGCTGTAAGGAAGAGTGCGTTCACTGAAAAAGAAGATAATTTTTTTTAATGACGTCACAGGCGGCACAACAACGAGTTATTCTATAAATAGTCATATTTCAGCCAATAAGAGCTCAGCATTTCTATGAAATACGTAGAGGGTATTACATGGCCGCACGGAGATACGGTATTTAATATCTTCAAGTAGTAATAATAATAATAATAATAATAATAATAATAATAACGTATTAGGAGCATCCTACAGAGTCTCGATGCTCTTACATATTATACCTAATCGAAATAAAATTACATGAATATATAAAATGTATCAAGTAACTAGCTATAATAGCTTCTAAGAAGAAAGGTCTTCAAACTTGATTTAAACCTAGTTAATGAATCAATATTTCGAATATAATCCGGAAGAGAGTTCCACAGTTTAGCTGCAGCAACATAGAATGGTCTGTCGCCATAGGTTACAGTATTAGAGCAAGGAACTGACAGTAGATTATGTGAACTCGATCTGAGTGAACGAGAAGGTCTGTAAGGTCTGCCGAGTAATTCACTTATATATTTGGGAGCTTGGCCATGGAGAGCCTTAAAAGTAATTACTCGGGCTGCCTGTGGCAGCACCGAGTCTTAAAATGCAAGCCTTTATTTTTTGTTTTTTGTTTTTTGTTGGGTGTCGCAAAATTTCTGCGCATGCGTTAAAGGTCAAGTTCACCACCAATCAGATTGCACTGTGCTGGTCACGCAACAATCGCCAGGTTAATTTATTTACATAATTTAATACAGTAAATCAAGATGGCGGGGGACCCGCGAGGAACTTTCTCTCTAATTTGGAGTCCCATCTCTCAAATGTAAGCAGTTTAATGTTTTATTTAACTTCACTCGTGCGAAAGCCTTCCAACTCGCGCTATTGTCGGAGCCGCAGGACCGCGTTGTTTACGCAGATGGCCAGTGATTTTATATACGACACGTACGACGACTTGAAGCCAGTGAAGGGGCCAGGATCCGGAAAGCTAAAATTCGAAGAAATAGATATTGGAATCTATAAGCCATCGGCTCGCTGTGCTGCATTTAAAACATCCGAGGAGAACATCTTATTTTGGGTGAAGGCACTTCAAGACCAATATTATGAGTCTCTTAAAAACTGTCAGAGATTTAAATTTACCGTAAGTTGGATCGACCACTTAAATGAGGCAGAGACACAGTCAGAGAGTATTGAGATCAAGTTATTTCGTTCCAGCGAGGATATTGACCTAGCGGAAACGGTACAAGCTGTCGAAGGATTTTATTTATAACCATCCACGTCTACTTAACAACAGGAATAGTTATGTGCCAAGGCATGGGCAAAGATTGAGTTTCCCAGATTACAGATGAAAGTAGAGAACTTAACGAATGAAGAAACAGAGGTCACGGGCGACATGCTTGAGAACATGTTCAACACTTTATGTTATACTAAGAAAACAAAACAAGTTACAGAGCCTGCAAGTTCACAAGTCAATGAAAAACCCCAAGTGCCTGTAGTTTTGGATCAACATATCCTTGAAACTCCAAAAGCAACATACACATGAGTAAAATTCAAACCGGAAGAGACGGAATTCTTTAGATTCTTCACGAGGATTGTTAGCCCGCAATAAACCTTGATTTGTAACATGGACGCTGACCTAACTGATATGCGTAATGAATTCTTACTCTCGTCACATCAAAACACGAATCAAGAAACGAAACTCAGTCATTTGGAAGACAAATTAGTGCAGCAAGATAATATATACAAGACCGAAATCAAGATGCTGTCATCACGTATTATTGACCTAGAAGTTGAAAATGGCGAGTTGAAAGCGGATATAATAAAGCCGGGATCCGACTTTCAAACTTAAAAAAAAAATCAAGAATACTAAAAGAAGACAATGAAAGACCAAGGTCTCCAGTGTTCCGAGCCTACCCAACCTACTGAAGCTTTAGCAACGAATCAGTTTGTTCAAGAGCCATCTTTCTTACATGACAACCCGATCCCTATTCATCAGAATACATTTTCTGCATGTGCTAAATGACGAGAGTTTACAATCACCTGACCGACAACCCACTACTAAAGAAAGGGACCCTGAAGTACGGTAGTACGGTTAATTCTCGGGTTCAAAACAATGAATATATGCCTGCTCAAATGCAGTGTGTTAAACGAATAAGTAGTGTTTAAATTAAAAGATCAACATACGAGAAAAACAAAACTATTAAATTACATATATACTAGGGGAGCAGAGAATGAAAGTCACCGCGCTACCGGCCACTCCTAAAGACTGCTAAATTCAGCTAATAATTCTTCCCTTTGGTTATTACTAAGAGGATTTCAAATGAAAGTGTATTTCATCTTCAATCTCATGTGGCCCGAGTGAAAGCCCAGATGGGCTCTTGTTAAAATTATTTTAAAAGTGATTCTATCTCTAACTGGCAGCCAGTGAAGTTTATATAAGATAGGGGAAATATGGTCAAACTTCCCAGCTCGAGTTACAAGTCTCGCAGCCGTATTCTGCACACGCTGTAGTTTATCAAGTTCACATGCCGGTAAACCATACACGATGCTGTTACATGAGTCAAGTTTAGATGTAATGAAGGCATGAACTAATCTTTCACAGTCATCCTAGGCCAAGTGCTTTCGAATCCTTCCAATATTCCTAATAGCCAAATACGCAGACTTGCAAATATTGTTTACGTTCTTCGTCAGTTGGAGATGCATGGGAATCAACAGTAACACCGAGGTCGCGTGCAGCCAGCTTTGGAGCAATGACAACATCATCAATAGTGATTCCCGAGATCAGATCACATCGTTTGGCATAACGAGACGTGAGATGGACAGCATCGGTTTTGTTAGGGTTGCACGCAAGGCCATTGGAAGTGCACTAAATTAGAATATCTTTGACACATAGTTCGAGCCTGGACAACACAACTGAACGATCAGAACAGGGATTGATAGACACACAAAGTTGTGTGTCGTCTGCATACATCATGCAGTTCAGGCCATGGGCAGAGATCACATCTTCTAGTGGTGCAAAGAAAAGTGAGAACAAAAGAGGTCCAATCACGGTATCTGAGGGACACCATATAACAGCTGTCTGTCAGACGAAGTAGTATCTCTAACCATAACCACCTGAGTTCGGTCAGTAAGATATGAGTGAAACCATTTCAACACGGTTCCATTCATCCCATCATACCGGTACCGGAGTCTTTCAAACAGAAGAGTATGGTCAATAGTGTCGAAAGCTGACGACAAGTCCAATAGTACCAGAACCATTTCTTGGTGTCTATCAATTGCATATAAGATGTCATTAAACACTCGTAAAAGGGCTGTTTCAGTACTATGAAAGCGCCTATACGCGGATTGCAGTTTAGCTAAAGATCGTTAGCAACAAGGTAGTTCATAGTCTGTGTAGCAGCTACTCGTTCAAGAGTCTTGGAAAGGAAAGCAACGTTCGTGATAGGACGGTAACTTGGAAACTCATCGTGATCTAGAGTTTGCTTCTTGGTAGATGGATGAAGGACCCCTTTCTTGAGGGACGTAGGAAACACACCAGAACTCAGTGATGTGTTAATAATATTGGTAAGTGGATAAATTAGAACATCAGCGCATTGTTTTAAAAGATGGGTTGGTACTGGATCAAGAATGCAGGATTTGGGTTTCGAGTGCTCCACAACTTCACGGATATAGCTTTCAGATACCTCAGCGAATTTACTAAATGAGCATTGGAATTTATAGCTACAGACATGTCCATAAACGCCAAACTTGACATACGCAGGTTGTCTCTCAGTTTTTGTATCTGGGTTGAGAAAAACTCACTGAAGTCTTCTGCCAGAGAATGAAGGGGCAAATCGGACGGTAAGGGAGAAACTTGTTTAACCTTAAAGAGGCCATCAATCATGCGGAATAGCTGGTTGTTATCAGAGCTTGATATCTGTGCCTTATAATAATTAGATTTAGCAGAGTTAAGTGCATCTGTATAAGCACGACACTGTTCTCTGTACATCTGAAGATGGACCTCAAGGCCTGAGGCTAGATATTTTCGTTCAAGTCGACGTTTTTGTCTCTTTAGAGCTCTTAGGGTATCATTAAACCATGGCGCATTTGGGCTTAAGGTGATTGCTCGCGTACGTTCAGGTGCATGCTTATCAATGAGCTCACGTAGGACACTGTTATATTGGTCCGTCAGGATGTTAACATCTGTAGAGGTAGAGCCAGCTGAGGATGCATGGAGTGTTGAATTCATAATGTCACTACGCCATGACTGGATGTCCATGTGGCTCAAATCTCGATGACGAATGACATTCTTGGTCGAGAGAGGCCTGGGCAAATCAACAGAACATATGATAGCGTTGTGATCTGATGGAACGTCGGAGTGAATTTCCATAGGACCGCATATTAAGGATTCATCTTGTCGAACAATTAGAAGGTCCAGTGTGTGACCTCGACTGTGAGTAGCACCAACAACCTTTTGCTGAAGGCCAGACGACTCTAGCAAATCGACGAACCTTGCCGTATGACTGTTACTGGAGTCATCCATGTGAAAGTTGAAGTCCCCGGAGATGATCAAATGTCCAATAACAACAGCAAGTTCTTCTAGCAAAGCAGAAAATTCATCGAAAAAGAGCTGAACTGTAAGTTTATTTTTCTTAGACGGCGGAGGCCTGTACACTGTGATTAGGTTAGCGACGAGCGACGAGTTTGATGTAGTGATAGAAACATCAATGATTTCAAATGATGCAAATGACGTGGACACATTGCGTTTTACGTCAAAACCCTTGCGTAAAAGAACCCCAACACCACCCCCCCTTCCTGTTAGATCTTGGGGAATGTATAAAGGATATTACACGGTGGTGCGTAGATATGAAGTTTATCCTCGAGAGTCGAAAACATTTCACGAGTGAGCCGGCGCAGCGAACGCGTAAAACGTTTTGGACTCGAGACGGATAAACTTCATATCTTCAAACCACCGTGTAATTTTCGTTAAATTATATGGGTAAGAACTGTTATCTATTCATATTACTTACTATCAGTACAAACTTCTTCGTGATCTTGCTAAGCTGTTCTGGGGAGTTTTGTCGGGTTTTCTTGTCTCTTCATTGCAGTCGAGAAAATCTTTAGAGAGTTTTAGATCGTATTTGGATTTTTGTGCTCAGAATATTCCATTGTTATGCAGCTCATTTAAGCTGTTTACATCTTCCTCTGTTATTTTCACAAACCTGCCGCCATCTTTGTAGTTCAAAAGGTGGCAAACGTGACGTCATCGATATTTTCACTAATGAGGATATGGAAAATACGCCACTCAATACCCGGATGTAGATTCGTATGAGTTCTACGAGTGGTTTATTTCTCAGTATAAAAATACCATCGTCCATGGGGTTGATATCCGTGTGATAAAGCCGTGAATAAAAACCATATCAGTGAAGTGATACGATGTCACTTCACTGTACTATTGCTTTTAGAAATAAATTTTGTTATGCTTAATTTTGTGTTATTGTATTCACTTTAAATGTATAATAAACAAATTATGACATGTTAAGAGCCTAATATCGTTTTTATTCACTCGATTTTCGCTCGCGGACTCGCTCGTTCGCGATATGATACGAAAACCTCGCGAATAAAAACGATATCAAGCTCTTAACATGTCATAATCTCTATATCTCCAAGCTGCCACGTAACATTCTGTTTAATATTCACCACGAGAAGATAAAACCGTATCTCCAAGCTCAGCCACGTAACATTCTGTTTAAATATTCACCACGAGAAGATAAAACCGTATCTCCAAGCTGCCACGTAACATTCTGTTTAATATTCACCACGAGAAGATAAAACCGTATCTCCAAGCTGTCATGTAATATTTTGTTTGTTATTCACCAAATTATAAATTTATTCAGCGTAACGTAATCGGGCCGTTACGTCAGTTGACTGAACAGAAGCATCTCCCACATGAGTTAGGTGGATGCGAGCTACAGATATAGTTTGAATGTTCATACTTGTTTATCTCTATTTTACCATTTTTATAAATTCGCACGTCTGTTGCCTTGAGTATTTATTAATAAAGACTTATTATGAGGAGGGTTTGAGGAGGGGTTATTTAATTTTGTAGTGTCTATTAAAAAAATCCCACCCGACAAATAATGACAACTCCCTTGATCGATTATGAGAAAGATACAAAACCAAAGTCATTGTAAAACCATGAGCTGGAAGTGGTGATTTTCATGAATCAACAGTGACAATATAAGTAAAGTTGACTTCTCATAGTGTATTTAAAATAGTTGCCACTGATTTCTTTTCTAATAATAATATTAACAGTCTTCACAAAGTACTATGAAGATGAAGACTGAAAACGATGAAAACGATGAAGACTGTAAATGTCTGGATGTTAAAATAAAATATTCAAACAAAATTCAAACAAATAGCTTTGTTTCCAAAACAACAAAATATTGTCTTCTTCCAGTTTTGTAGGTTGTTTTGCATTCTTGACAACAGGCTCTCACTCGCTGTAGCCTACGTTGACCGATAATGCACTGTTTGTGTGTTTTCTCTAGTTTCAGTTTCAGTTTAATCAAGGGCACCCAAAGAGTACTTTTTGAAATTCGTTTGAAACTTTAAGGCGCCTACCGTGTCTTTTGACGTATTCTAGAAAGCTATTAGCTGTTCGGATTTTCTAGGTGGAAATCGCGTCAACCGAAATACTATGGCAAAATATTCCGATCCCGGCCTACGAATTTGTTAGTAGTCTAGAACATAACAAGAATTTTCTAGCCCAAGAAACTTCATGTTGCAAAGTTTTGTGGAGGTACGAATTTTTTAGGGATTCTTTTTTCCTGTTCTGACTCTATTGATTAGACGAATTGGGACGTACGAATATATAGTTTTAGGGGAAACCTTTTAGTCTCCATTTTCTTCTATAATTTTCTAGGGATTGAAAACAAATTTTCTAGCCAGTATTTCAGAAAACAATTTTCTAGGGACATTTTTTTCAAATCCGAAAGTTTTAGGCTAACTTACTCTCCCGAACAGCTTTTTAACCGAAAACTTCGTTGGGTGCCCTTGGTTTAATTTATTTGCCACAAATATAAATAGTAAAACGTACTGGCGGGGTAGCCCAAGAGAAACCATGAAGGCTTGTGAGGCTTTGATTGATGCAGCCAGAGCAACACGCTAACAAAACAACTAAACAAATACAATTACAATGCACACGTGAAGGATAGTTCTTAAGAGCGAATGCCTGTAAATATCGAGCAAAATCGAAATTTCGTGGCCAAATTCGAAAAAAATAATTCGCTCATATTAGGTCTACAGTAGCCTCCTCCGCAGGCATCTCTAAGTATCAGAAACCGTGAAAATTGAAGAAAAATTCTAAATTGGGTTACCTGTGGCAAAGGAGGAAAGAAGCAGGAGAAAATCGGGCTTCCTGTGTTACGAAGCGACGAGCGCGAAGCGCGAGGAGCTGAGGCGAGCGCGGAGCACGAGAAGAGAAAGAAGAGATGCCTGCCAAAAAACGATGGCTTTGGACATGCCGTGTCACCCTAATGGACTTGTCACGGCACCCGGGGTTCCCTAGGGAGGCAATTGCAACTACCAAAACTAAACGGGTCCCCTTCGGAAATGTTTGTATTCAACTCGAATAAGACTTTGAAGGCGGAGAAACGACAAAATATTGCGGACAAAGAAGATGAAGTTTATAACAATTTGAGGGCAGCAACTGAAGAACTTCATATCGAAAAGGCGAGAGAAGTTTGACTGAGGAACCGATGGAATTATCGAACAGCCAAACAACCAAAGCTAAACAATTTATATAACTGAGGAGATCAAAGATTTCTATATACCGTCGGGACAAAAGTCGCCATTAATATATATATATATAGCGACCCTAAAGTCAGTCAAAGTGAATCAAATTTCCATCGAGTGTAAAATAGAGGCAGAGTTGCTTCCAAACGTTAACGGCACCGCCGACATTTCCGTTGATCTAGTCGCAAATTGATAAGATATTTCGATTATTCGAAAACCAGCAGAGCAAGAAGAAATGCCAAGACAACTGCCCTGGAACCCGCAAGCGGTAGCTAGTTTTTATTATATTCGGAGCGTTAGCGTTTATACTCCATGGCAAAGCTGTGAAAATAACACGTCGGAACGAAGCTGTTAAAATCTCAGTTGAAATTACCACAAACACGCTTGTTCTGCTCATGGGCGCTCGTTGATTCTTATTTCCACGGGTTATTTCATACAGTCGCATGTTAGTTTATATGTATCTGAAGTAGATCGAAAATCACTCGTTTGTGTTTTGATTAACGGGTTTGATTGAATTTGGAACTTTCACAGTTTTAGCAGTCGTGCGTGAGTGATACACATGAACGGAGCCATAATATGCAAATTTGTTGTGTTTCATACCGTGTACATAGATATCGAGGGCGACGAAAACCTTTGCAGTTGATTTAGTCGAAAACCTTTTCAGTTGATTTGGTCGAAAACCTTTCCGAAAACCTTACCAACCAAAAAGCCATGTAAATTGCAATTTGACAGAAGAAATCGTGTCCTCGATTGTGTCCATAGTTGTTTATTTTATTCCTTCGTGCTCAGTAGACTATACATTGCAATCGGCCCAGAAGAGTCAAAGCCAGCAAATGACACACCAGTTTTACGGCAGCTATAAAACTTGAGCTTCGAATTTTAATATTCCTCAGGGCTTGCGAGCTTGATCTACCCTGGATGCCAGAGGCTCGAAGCGAGATGTCTTAGTCGAGCGAAGCGTGATTTCTTTAAGGTGACGTCGATGTTGATGTTGATGTTGACGTCGACGTTGATGTGAGAAAGGAGAAGCTAATGTGATCCAGGAGAGGCGGTTTCCAACCTCTGATCCAGGGTAAGCTTGATCCGGCGATGATAGCCTAAAATCGGCTAGCTCCAAGCTGAGGAGGAGGCGGTATTTCAGGGGCCGTATTTCAGGCTACGGCGATGAGCGATTTGATTGCTTTCATTCACAAAAATTATGACCCACCCCTCCCTATATACATATGCATATTGTTATGCGCACAAAAACCTGCGCGAAGTGGCGATAACATGTCGATTTTTGGCAGGCATCTCTCTTCCTTTCTCTCTCGGCTCCAATCTCCCTCTCTTTTCTTCACCTGCCACAGGGAGCCCATAATCTGATTTCTTCAAAAAATAGAGATGCCTGCGGAGGAGGCTAGGTCTACAGATAGGTATTACCAAGTAAATAAACGTGCTGGAGTTCGTTTTTCAAAAAACCGTCCGAATTTTGAGAAAATCGAGAAAAACGATTTTGGCTATCGGCAGCCTAAAAACAGCCAAATTCCAAGGTGAAATTAGCAGGTCTCAAAACTTCTCTCGTATACAAAAGTGAAGCAACCTATCAAAAATCTTTCCCGATATATATATTGATTTAGGAAGGGTTTGACATCTCATTTGGGCTGAAATTTTGATCGTGGCAATAATTCGAGAGGCGAGCAATCACAATTTAGGACTCGTATTTTTTCAACCGGCAGAAATATTGATTCCACATCAAAATCGCGATGGATATTTTATCCATGTGCCTCACCTTCGATTTTTCTAAAAAGCTGGCCATGAAGTGTTTACACATTGAGCTAACACATATGTAAAATCTGGAATGGGTAATTTACTTTGCGCTTCATACGAAACCCTCGAATTTGGAGAAATTTTGAATAAAATTCGAGACAATTGAATAATTAACTCTTTGTTATTGTCCGACTGTTTGAAGATTCCGAGCACAAATCTAACTTAGGAAGTGAATATCGAACATAAATTGAAACCTGAGAATTGGAAAACAACTTACCTCAAGAGTATGGCATTTGCAAACCATTTTTCTTGATTTTAAAGACGGGTATAAGGGGTGGACCATTAGAAATCCTGGGAGGGGGGGTGGGTAGTCCAAAAAATAAATTCGTGCAAGGCTAAATGTCTCAAAAAAATATTCCTGCAAAGCACTAAGGCACAAAAAAAAATTCTTGCAAAGGAACCGATATACTAAGCAATTCAGTTTTGCCAATTCAAAATATAGTTCTAAAGATTACCCACACAGTCTGTGTATAAACTGATTTTCAGGTATTTCCAGATGAAAACAACCTCCCCAACCTTCACAAAATTAGTTTAGTCATGGAAATATCAACTGGCCTTAATTACTGAAGCCTGAAATTATTCGTCTAAGCAGTTTTTGCAACCGCGTTTAACGTCAGGTTTCATTGAGTAAACTTCAATGTCCACATTCTCAAAGATTACAGATTCTGTGCCAGTAATTTCGAGCACATAGAAATATTTTCATGTATTGTCTTGTGCAAAACATCATGGACAATGAAATCTTGGGGTATGCATTTTTGATTTGGCCTGAATCGGAGCCAAGCAATGAAAGACCGGGACTATATGCATTCTAAGGCGATCAAATTAAATTCCTCACATCACTGGGCTCGTTACAAAAAAACTGCGGCTCAAAGTAAATAAACAAGTCAAGGAATGTAAAGCAAATTACTATAAAGATCTGATTAGACAAAACAAAGAAATTCAGGTGCTCTATGGAAAACTATAAATGATTGACTTGCTATAATAAGATCTAATAATGCTCTCAGCCGACCTTTACACAATCTGAATCTGATGGAGTACAGTTAACAGAGCCAGCGTCGATCGATCAGACCAGTTTCAATCTCTGGTCGGCGCCATTGACATCATTACTCCAGCCAGACAAATAATAGTGAAATTGTCTTTCGCTTTTCGAACATTTCCGAGAGCTTTGTTTTTAAACAATTAAGAGGTTTGAAAACAAACAAAGCTATTGGTTTAGACCGAATCAGCTCGAGGCTACTAGTGACTCGGCTGTGTGTATGACTCCTGACCCGCAGTTTTAACCAAACTGTTTAATCGTTCTCTGGACTCAGTATTTTCCCAGCCATCTGGAAACAAGGAAAAGTTACCGCCCTGTTTAAATCCGATCGCTCTGATTTTAACAATTACAGGCCTATCACAATTATATTCTACCTGCTGTAAGTAAGATTATTGAAAGGGCTGTACATCGACAACTCTAAGAGTTGTACTCTAACTCGTAAGAGAAAATCCTCACACCTAATCAGTTTGGTTTCCGCCCGAGGTTATCTACTGAAATTGGCTTAGCACACTTCACTGACAACATTCTACAACACGTGGACAATGGCAAGGTGACTGGTGCAGTATTCTTAGACCTGTCCAAGGCTTTTGTGACTGTGGACCACAACCTTTCGCTGACAAAGCTCAAGGCCATTGGTGCTTGCAGTGAAGTTGTAAATTGGTTTACCTCCTACCTTGATAACCGACACCAGATATCTGCAATAGGCGACTGAGTATCAGTCCTTTTCGTGCTCAGTGGGAGTTGGCGTGCCACAAGAGTATTCTCGGTCCTCTATTGTTCTTGGTTTTAATTACGTCAATGACCATCCTATTACTGTAGATCATTGCCAAGTGACCATGTACGCTGATGACACCGTGATATACTGTAGCCGTCCTTCTATCAATGACATCGAACATTGCTTAAATCACTGATGACTTGGCAAAATTGGCCTCTTGGTTTCGTATACATCGCCTGACTTTGAATACTTCTAAATCTAAGTTTATGTTAATAGGTAGTCCACATAAACTGAAATCTTGCTCTAGCATCGATGTCATTATAGACAACGTGCCCCTCGAATGCTCTGACAATATCAAGTACCTCGGTATTATAATTAATAAGCATATGACTTCGCATGACCTGGTAGAGGCCTTACCTATTAAAGTAAACCCAAGGATTGGTCTGGTCAAGCGTCTCAGGCACTTATTGCCCCTCAAGACACGCCTTACTTTGTATAATAGTTTAGTATGTCCACTTTTTGACTACCGCTGATGCAATATGGGGTGACAAATACAACTCAACCCTCATAGACGATCTTCAGATTTTGCAAAATATTTACCTGGTTATATAAAGTTCTTCAGCACAAGCCTCGTCAAATCTCAATTGGCCTACTCGTTCCAAACGTCGTCTTGTACATCGTCATATTTTAATATATAAGTATGTTAATGGACTCATTGATTATGAATTTAATATCTTAAAGAACAGTGACATTCACATGTATAATACAAGAAGAAAGAACGATTTTAGACTTCCAATAATCAAGCTAATTAATTATGGCAAACAACATTTATTGCACCAAGGTTTTAGTGAATGGAATACTTTAGATAATCCGTTGCGGGAAATCGAATCCCAAACTCTTTATAAACAAAATGTCAAAAGACATGTTTTTGAATTGCCTCATAAATTTTAGCTCTAGTCACTCTATAAATGTATTTTTAGCCTAGTTTTTAACTCTACATTATTATTATAATTATATTATGGTTGTATTAACAGGCTAGAAACCTATATAGGATGTACACTGAAAAATCTCTATAGAATGTGCACTGAAAAAAAAAATCGTGCAGAGCTATCGCCTTAAAAAAAAAATTCTTGCAGAACTCGCACTGCTAAAAAAAATATCGTGCACAAAAAGTTTTCCACCCCCCTTCCCAGGATTTCTAATGGTCCACCCCTAATAAAGTTGCTCCGCAAGTGACTGACAACACGGAAGGTCAATTAACAGTTCATCCCGGGGTTAGGGGGTACCGGAAATCAATTGAGAGTTTGAGGGTTACGTTGTCTACAACGCCGCAAAACCTTGTGCTCCGCTGGCCGAAAGTATCAAATACAAGTTTCCTAAGTTTTACTTAGTAAAACGTTCAGGAGATCATAACCAGGAGTGTCCATATCTCCTATATAGCTGTCACGGCGTTTTTACAAGTTGGGCTATTTTTAGATAATTTTCCGTCATTGTTGCATCAATGACGGAACAAAAGATGTCTCATTAGCTACTTTTGTTATACAAACAACATGGCTGCTACGCTTTTGTGATTTTATTCCCTTAGGAATGACTGCAACTCAAGAATAGCGGGAAACCGTTCTAAAAATAACCTGACTTGTGAAAACGCTGTGACATAGGCCTAGTGTGCGGGATGGACGCTCCTGGTTATGTGAATTACAAATTAAGAAAACTTCAACCTGTTAAACTGTTAGCAGGCTTAGTTTTTAGATAGTTTTTTTTTGCGAAGCTTTTCACATATATATATATATACCTGACTGAAGACGCGCGGGCGTCTTCCCAGTACGTACGCGTATATGTATACGCGTACGGTACTGGGAAGATGTCCGCGCGCCGCCCTTCAAAAGCGCACGCGCGTGACGTTATGCTGCGATGTGTGTAATGGCTTTTATCGCACGGCGGCCATGTTGAGTCCCAGGAGAATAAAAACCTTTGTTTTCGTCCGGTAAACTCGTTCTGAAACCAACCAGTACGAGGCTACCGGGGCCAAAACTATTGTTGTATCCAAGATGGCCGAACTGCGATAACAGCCAAGAGTTGTAACAGCCCATGATGGCGTTCGTCTTGCTACGGCCCCTATTTTGAAAATTAAAACAGACTTTGAAATATTGGGCAGAAATTGTAGTATAATTATGTTAATCTACATGGAGATGGGCACATACAAAGCATGTTACCATATAGAGGGAGGGGCGTACATGTATTTTTGTCCAAGCAAAGTACACAATCCGCTCCTAATAAAAAAGGAACAGTGCCTTATTACTGTTCTCCACAGCTAAATAATCTCTATCATTCATTATTTCGTTAATAGAAATAACGTTGCTAACATAACCAACTTTATGTGTACTCTCATGAAATATTCTATCTGGCCAATATACCTAGTGTACGAAGCTACACCCCACACTATTAAGTATGCCATACGTATGGGGTGCCATTCCCGCCATTATTCAGACTTGTTCAATTTATAAAATGGAGCCTTGAATTGATAAAATGGAGCCTTGAGTTTATAAAATGGAGCCTTGAGTTTATAAAATGGAGCCTTGAGTTTATAAAATGGAGCCTTGAGTTTATAAAATGGAGCCTTGAGTTTATAAAATGGAGCCTTGAGTTTATAAAATGGAGCCTTGAATTTATAAAATGGAGCCTTGAGTTTATAAAATGGAGCCTTGAATTTATTAAATGGAGCCTTGAATTCATAAAATGGAGCCTGGAATGTTATGAAATGGAGCATGGAGCCTTGAATTTATAAAATGGAGCCTTGAATTTATAAAATGGAGCCCTCGGTTTTCTAAAATGCAGCGGTCTGGCACTAGTGGATGAAGTATGGCGGAGGTGGAATGGGCTGAGACAAAACCTCGTGCTTTCTCAACGGATTCAACTATGGCTGACGATCTGCAGGAAGCTGCGCGAATACTCAACAGAGTAGCTTCTAATTTGAACAATAGCTCGAGCCATTTATCCAATAATTTATACGAGGCCCGTAATCCACAATTTGTTCCAGACTGCTCCTCAATCTCATGCTTCTTCAAGTGGAACCTTCACGTCCGAACTGATGAGTCTTTATCCTCATCACCGGTCGAGAAGCAATGGCGGACGCTCACGGACATCTTCGACGACTACATCCGCTAATAAAAGGAAAAGAAGTCTGTGATAGTCGACCAGCGAAATTGAAAGAAACACTGAAATTCAAATAAATCTTACCCATTTTCAACTCCAAATCATTCATAGAACGAGTCTATTACAATACACCTGAGCTAAATGGATAATTTTGCACAATTTGTAAGGGCTTTTCAAGTGATCTTTCGAAGTGGTGGAGTATTCTGCAATCTAGCCTAAATTCAAAGCCGCCAGCTTGTTTCAGCTTCGGAAACTTTTGTACCATTACCTCTCGAACCTCGCTTTCACTTGCCTCCTTTGCTATTGACAGCTTTTTCTCTCCCATGTCAGAAATCAGCAGTTCCCTCGACTCTTCCGCATCTGGCGCTTCGATCTGATCTTTATCCGAGAGGCAGACAAATTTCCTTACGATTCTTTCAATTTCGCTGGTCGACTATCACTTTTCCTTTTATTAGCGGATGTAGTCGTCGAAGATGTCCGTGAGCGTCCGCCATTGCTTCTCGACCGGTGATGAGGATAAAGACTCATCAGTTCGGACGTGAAGGTTCCACTTGAAGAAGCATGAGATTGAGGAGCAGTCTGGAACAAATTGTGGATTACGGGCCTCGTATAAATTATTGGATAAATGGCTCGAGCTATTGTTCAAATTAGAAGCTACTCTGTTGAGTATTCGCGCAGCTTCCTGCAGATCGTCAGCCATAGTTGAATCTGTTGAGAAAGCACGAGGTTTTGTCTCAGCCCATTCCACCTCCGCCATACTTCATCCACTAGTGCCAGACCGCTGCATTTTAGAAAACCGAGGGCTCCATTTGATAAACTCAAGGCTCCATTTTATAAATTCAAGGCACCATTTTATAAACTCAAGGCTCCATTTTATAAACTCAAGGCTCCATTTTATAAATTCAAGGCTCCATTTTATAAATTCAAGGCTCCATTTTATAAACTCAAGGCTCCATTTTATAAATTCAAGGCTCCATTTGATAAATTCAAGGCTCCATTTGATAAATTGAACAAGTCTGAATAATGGCGGGAATGGCACCCCATACATACGCAGTGTATGGAATACATACTATAGATCATTAATATAATATTAATATATATTAATGAATATATTAATGTACGGCGGAGAGAGAAATCTGATTACCAACTGAAGGTACGAACCAAATTTAAGGTCCACGGGTGTCCTGCGGTTATCGTGCTGCTATTAATAAACGGTGAAAGGGGGCGGAGAGGAGGGGGGGTGGGCGTTCCGCTAAACTGAAAAATACCACGTAGACTAATTTAACGGACGGTACAAAGTGCAGGTTGCAGGTTGGGTGCAGGTTGCAGGTTGAGTGCAGGTTGGATGCAGGTTGACAGTTTTCGATTGATAAATGAAATATATCAATAGATAAATAAAATAAATAATAAATTAGCTAATATAAATAGATAAATAAAATTTATTAATTTATTAAATGAAAATCGAACAAAAAAACTTAATATGTCAGAAAATCGTGTGTATTTCCCTGGAATTGAATCGCACATTATCTATACTCTAAACGATCATATTATGTGACGTGATTAAGCAGTAAATCAGGTTAACAGCTAAAAACATTATACTTCGCTGCAAGCTATTTTAGGCGATGAAATAGTTATCACGTCATTTAGCGCCAGTGGCATGACGTAATTGCGGAAGTTGCCGGAGCTCGTTTAAAAGTGACTGGGATGCCTGTGTGATTCTCACGGTAGAGGCTCTAGGGATGTATATTTTTTCATTAATTTTTTTAATTATTTTTTTCGGGTTGTTCGGGGTGTGTTCCAGGTTTTATTCTGGGTATGTTCCGTGATGTGATTTGGAAGTAGAATGAGACATTGGATGTACCGTTGTGAGGCCCAAATCAAATCGCTAAGTACTATTATATATGCAAACATGTAAAGGACGTTAATTGTTTATATACAAGATCGACGTACTTAAGCATGTTAAGGCCTGGTTCAGGAGTCAAATTTCGGGTAAAAACTGTTTTCCTTATTTCAGCACAGCCGAGTATGGCAAGTACGCCAAGTTTCTCACGATAATAGGTATCGCCATTCTTGACTACCTTATGTGGCTTGTGTGTAGTAAAACGTGGTCTGACACGTGACTTTGAACACGAAATCAGTAAATCAAAAATGCGGCTCCGAGTTTAAAACAGCTAGGATGATGAGTGGATATGTTTAGTTAAGGTTGAAGCCTTTTACCTAAATCAGCTTAGAAAAGATGACTACAATGTTTCATTAACGAGTAATTAAGGCGAAAATGTGCAAAATAGGTCACGTGACGTATTGTATCCTTAATATCTCCTTATCTTTACATGATAGTCATGTTTTCTAAGCGTGGTCTGAAACACTGCGGGAGCCGAGTAATGTTGTAGCAGGGTTACTTTATATTCATATGTTATCGTCGCAGCCGTGCGATTCAATTCCAGGGAAATACACACGATTTTCTGACATATTGAGTTTTTTTGTTCGATTTTCATTTAATTAATAAATAAATTTTATTTATCTATTTATATTAGCTAATTTATTATTTATTTTATTTATCTATTGATGTATTTCATTTATCAATCGAAAACTGTCAACCTGCACTCAACCTGCACCCAACCTGCAACCTGCACCCAACCTGCAACCTGCAACCTGCACTTTGTACCGTCCGCTAATTTAATATTTACCGCTTATGCCAAGAAGAGCCCTCTGTCTATAATCGGGTAGAGCAAAATAAGGAAACGTCACTTTAGACAAACAGCATTTAGAAACAGTTTCTAATGACCTTAAAATACAAGAACAACAAGAGGATAGTGTATTACAGTAAGGGACGGACCATTAGATTATTGATGGGGGGGGTTGCGAGAATTTTAGTTGCTCGATTTTTTTTTTCTGATTCTAGCCCTGCACGATATTTTTTTAAAGCGCCATGACCTTACACGATATTTTTTTCTGAGCTTACCTAAATATTTTTTCAGTGATATTAATGCAATATATTTTGTACCAACAATCCTATATTTTTTTAGCGTGACTGTTTTGTTTTACATTGCACGCACTCCCGCTCGCTCAAGTAGCATTCCTGGTTGGGCCTTGGAAGTTAAAGAAAGCCACATAATTAATGAAAATTGCCAAAACAAAGCATGGGTATTCTGTGGCTGACAAACGGGCTAAGAGAAAACGGGGAAAAGGACAGTCAAAGCAAGAAATCATCACATAGAGATCAACCCTCTATCAGCAGAAGTAATGAAACACAAACTGGTACCCAAAACCTATCATTACGATTTATATTCCATATAAATATTTCAACTTGATCTATTTTTTTATCAAAAATGTTACTGTTGCATTAAGATTACCAGCAGAAGTGAAACCAGAAGAGCCTTGTGTCCGGGCCTTGTGTATAAACCTGCGAACATTTATAACCCGGATCATGTGTGCTGTACGCAATGTCGGCCGACGTATCGGTCGCGGCCGACGTATCGGTCGACATGTCGACCGACGGTCAGCCGATAGGCGGCCGAGGGTCGGACGAGAGTCGACCGCTACTCGGCCAAGATTTGGCTATTCTGTATGTCGGCAGACATGGTTGATGATGCACCGACAGTCGTCCGATTGATCACTGACACTCAATAGCTATCGATAGTTTGCCGACAGTCGGCCGAGGTAACGGTGACTGTGATATTTTCAAAGGTATGTACTTCAAAGGTTGTAGAGGCCACAGCTATTAATGCTTACCTTTGTAAACTTAAGATAGCATAAACTAGCAGCTCTTTATTTATTTTCCAGCCATGCGCCTCTGCATTATACTCCGATTGGAGTGCGCGGAGTATATATTAGAATTAGAACCGAGCCCTACAGTAAAAATTTGATGCTTATTAATAAATCGTAGCGACCCCAATATTTTCAAATGTTATTTTATGTCGAATACTGGGAGCCGGCGCGGGGTTTAAGTATCGACGAATTTATTGGGATAGCTCGGCCTATACATGTGTCAGTCTTCAGTTTATATTGACCCATTTATACGAATCGTTCGCTGCTTAGCTAAGCGGTGCGGCTAACTTCCTCTCGTATAAATGGCCCTATTGTTGCTACTCTATTCCAGATTCAAGGCGAAATCTCCCCTTCAGATAAAAAAAGATCGGTACCCTGTTCCAGACCAAAACGGTGCGATATAATAATAATAATAATATATCTATATAGCGCATATAGCATATCTGTTCTATGCGCTTTACAATAATGTATAAATAACAAATTAATTAATTCTTATCTACTAACGTAACGAGTAATAAGTAAACTATGTAGCAATGTAGTACATATGGGTAATAATAATTCATAACTAGTTCAGATTATAAGCAGAGCAAAAAAGATAAGACTTGAGCTTAGATTTAAAGATGTTCACATTCGGGCTGGATCTTATTTCTACAGGTAGGCTATTCCAGATTTGAGGTGCTGATATAGAAAACGCGCGTTGACCATAGGTTTTAAGTCTAGGTATCGGTTGAGTCAAGCGAAGTGTGTCAGATGACGAGCGGAGCATTCTGTTAGGTTTGTAGATGTGTAATAAATTTCTTAAGTAGACAGGTGCTTGGTTATTAAGGGACTTATAAGTAAGTAGAAGAATCTTAAATGTGATGCGCTCGTTTACAGGTAGCCAGTGCAGTTCCTTTAAAGTAGGTGTGACATGATCGTATTTACGCGTGCATGATACGATATAATGCGAGCGGCAGCATTTTGGACATATTGTAGCTTCTGGATTAGTTGTTTTGGTAGGCCATATAATAGGGAGTTACAGTTATCTAACTTAGTAGTAACGAATGCGTGTAGAAGAATTTCTGTAGTACTAACAGACAAATATTTTCTTACTCTAGAAATATTCCTTAGTTGGAAGAACGCCGACTTACAAATAGAGTTAACCTGGCGAGACATAGACATAGTGTCATCGAAGATTACTCCAATGTTTCTGGCATAACTAGAGGGGTATATAGTGTCATTACCGACAGCAAGAGATGGTAAGAGAGCATACGGACGATGGCGGGAGTGTAAAATTAAAAGTTCAGATTTATCATTGTTAAGTTTAAGTTTATTACAAGTCATCCATTGTTCAATCTCAAGTAGACAGGTTTCTATACAGCGCTTCGATGAGGCAAGTTGTTCAGAGATATTGTAGACGAAGGTGGAGTATATCTGTGTGTCGTCTGCATATAGGTGGAATGACATGTTGTGCTTGCGTATAGTATATCTCCAAGTGGTGCAGTATAAAGTAGATAAAGGATGGGACCTAGAACAGAGCATGTGGCACGCCATAATGTAGATTATGATTGGAAGAGACTATACCATCGATGTTTACAAACTGTTTACGGTCGGTACTGTAGGACTGGAACCAGGCTAATGCTTTCTCTTTGATGCCAAACTTGGTGGACATCCTGTGTAGGAGGATACTGTGGTCGACGGTATCGAATGCTGCGGAGAGGTCGAGGAGGAGCAGAATTACACAGTTTTGGTCATCTATTGCCTTAAGAATATCATTTTGGACTCGTACTAATGCGGTTTCACAGCTGTGGTGTTGTTTATATGCTGATTGTAAGACTTCATGGAGATTATTTTCTTTTAAGTAGTTGTTCAGTTGTACAGCAACTACTTTCTCTACAGCCTTAGAGATGAACTTCAGGTTTGAAACAGGACGAAAATTAGCAAATGTTTCATGGTCAAGAGAGGGCTTCTTTAATTTAGGTGATAAAGCAGCTTGCTTCAGGGTTGATGGCATTTCGCAGTTTTCAAAGGACAGATTGATTATCCTAGTAATGGTGGGTAGGACATCATCCAGACAGTAGCGAAGGAGTATAGCAGGTATAGGATCCAATATACAGGACTTAGCGATTTATATACGCAATCGATCTTGCGCGAGCGGATGTATAAAAGACACTAACAAAACACAAATTAAGATATTAAACGTTGCATTTGAAGTAGTTTCATCAGTCACTATGAGAGATTTAATTGTATAAAGGAACATTTTATACCGCAACAGAAAGGAATATTACTACACTTAGACTGAATTATATTCAATACAATAAACCTTCCCGGTAAAAAAATTCCAAAAGAGTCACTGTTTATTTGAGTGAAAACAGTATGCAGAATAGTTTAATTATAACTTAACATCTCACCGATACCCCACGGACATATAACCGACACCTTACCGATATACCACCGATCCACTATCGGCCGACACATACACAGCAGGAGGGGGGAAATCGACCGACGTGTCGGCCGACACACGACCGACATGTCGGCCACCCCTTGACCGATCCGCTACCAGCAGTCGCCCGCGGGTCGGTCGACAGTCGGCCGATATGTCGGCCAACCATCGACCGATACGTCGGCCAACATTGCGTACAGTACACATGATCCTATAACCCTATATCCACTAGGCCAGTGAGAACTCATCGTTTACCAGATAACTTCTTTCCGAAATATATAGAGTCAGTTAAATCAGGGTAAGTTTAGATTTATGAGTGCATGTGACTTTTTGCGATCGATCGTCCCATCAGTTTATCTGCTGTTCTGATTACGGCCATCTTGGATAATTTACATAAGTGACTGATTCCTGGTAACCAGTCTGTGTGATCTTCAGATCTGTATAACAACAAACCAGTCTTCTTCCCTGGTTTATTTCTTTGCCTTTATTAATTTAATTTGTAAATGCGTATGAGACCAGCTAGTGCTTGCTCGATATTTTTTTTCTTGATTATTGTGTTGCTCGGTATTTTTTTTCCGATATTTTTTTTGGGATTTGCGCAACCTTCCCATCAATAATCTAATGGTCCGTCCCTAAACAGCATATGTTTACAAAAATAGCTCGAGCACGTGTCCCAGTAACGCAACACTGAGCCGATCCATCATACCGATGCATGTCGACTGCTACTGTTCCCAGTTTATCTTTAACATTACTGTTTCTGTTAGAGGCAAAAGGTTTAGAATATCCTTCCAAAGACCTAAAGGATTTTGTACGTGTTGCCGATGTTCAATTTGTTTTATCACAGTTGGAATACGTGAGGTTTCGGGATGAACTGTTAATTGACCTTCCGTGTTGTTAAAGTGCCTATAACCCCAAAAAAGTTACGCTTTCAGATCAAACTTAGAAGTATTCTATGCAAATTCCCGAAAAATTAATGGTTTTAAAGCATTTCTCTTTTTTTTACGGCTTTTCAAAGATGAGAGCCGTGAACTTTTACCGTCATCTTAGCGACTTGGTGGGGTCTGGGACTAGGTACGTCATAGTAGGGAGCCATGTCACGTGATAAAGGCTTCTCTCATGTATGGTTCGTTCTTTCTTATTTGCGTCGTAAGTTCTGTAATTTTCTGCTGGACTTTTTGACAAAATGTCTTCGTCAGGCTCCGAATCTGAAGACAGTTGTTCATCGGACAATTCCGAGCTAAATTTTATCAACTATGAGCTTGAAGCAGAAGAATCTGCCGGCGCGGATGAGCCACTCGCCGATGAAGAATGGGTTACAAGAGTACAGATGGAGACCTCCAGAATCGGTTCAGTGGAAGGCCTCGAAGCAAGGAAAAGCTGGTGAGTTAAACTGTCCAAAATTAAAATAAGTTATCGCTTCCCGTGGCCGTGGTCTCCCAAAAAAACCGGCATTGCAGCAATGCAGGATGCCAAAAGAATCCAGTGATCCTTCCAATCGCAACAATCATATATAGAGATTATTACATGTTAAGAGCTTGATATCGTTTTTATTCACGAGGTTTTCGTATCGTATCTCGAACGAGCGAGTCCGCGAGCATTAATAATGCTCAATAATGACCAAGGTATGAATTGAAATCAATGAACACAGTTCCATGTTTAGTCTGACCAGGAAAGTGGAAGGTTTATCAGAGTATTTTGATCTATCGTGCATGTTAATTAAAAATAGTAGCTCTCGTAAGCAACCACACTGGGAATCAGGAAAAGGTGCTCATAACTAGTCAGAACTGGAATCAGGAGTAGTTGCTCGCTTATGAGAGCTTGCACACACCACACCCATGGGGATACATATATAATGCGACTGATATCACAGTATACAATACTGTACTACTCTACTGTAACAGCATGAATGTCAGATATAATAAGAATATTGTTGCAAAATGCTAGTGCATATTTATATTTAGTTGACTCATTGCACAGTCTGGGATCATGTCTCTGGAGTAGTTACTTACAAGAGTTTAAAAACAAAGAAAAATTCCAAAGGTGGTGGTACGCGCGGTGGTCACTTAATTATGAGAGTGGCTGGTTACTACAGAGCACAAGAGTGGTCTCTGAGGGGAGCTGGTCACCTACAACTACACGGACAGTTTCACAAAGGGCTTCAACTGTATCAAACAATTACCCTATATCATTATGACGTCAATGCTTGTTTATGAGGGGGACAGAATCGACTTGAACAATAGCATTTTGAACTAAATCTGCTCTGCTGAGGAAAATTTAACTTCGAATTGTCTGGTTTCCAGATATCAGCTGTATCAATGTTTATCCCACAATATTTACCGTATTTGGTGGCTGTTACCGCTATTCTACGTTCTACAAAATGCATTTGATAGCGATTTCCTTTGTGTTGTTGCTGTTTTGTCCCCCTCCTACGACCGTGATCCTTAGCGTTTAAACAATAGATTGTTTTGATTTGACGTCATAATGATATAGGTCAATTGGTACTAACATATAAACTTCTTTATTTACAGATTTCTACGAGTTGTCTCATACAGAGAGTACATCCAGTTAGTCTACGGTTATCTGGGCAACAATAGAATTCCTCTACTAGCATGTGCATATGACACAATCAGGACAAAATTCAATGCTGGGAAAGAAACCTTCACTGGATTTGAAGAAGATGAAGATGAAAGTACTTCATAACTTATATAAACTTTAAGGAGAACAACAATGAACAGTCAAACTTTCAGTGCCATTGGCCACTTTTGATATAGGCTTCACTTGTCACATACAAATGATTCAATACACATACAAGGCTCTGGGGAATAATGTGCAGTGATTAATGAAATAACAATAATGAATTTAATTATGCCCCAGAACCTTTGTGTGTGAGAAGTCAAGCATATATCGAATGTGGGCTATTAACCTACATGTATGTCCATATACATGTATGTCCATATGTCCATTCAGGCAACCTGTGAACAGGAATCACTACCCTGACAAGCGAAACTACTAGCCCTGGGCTATTGGAAAGCACTTGCATCGCACCCTGTGTTCCTTTCTATAATTTTACACAAATTTTGAAAATAGGATTATAATATTAAAATTTAAATGTTTGAGTAGTAAATTGGAAAACAGTAAAATTAGATGTCTGGGCCGGACACACTCATTATCAGAGATTCTCATATGAACTGACAAACCTCGTGCACGTGTGGGATGGTAAAAATCAAAGCAAATATTCAAAAATGACTAATAAATTGTGTAAATATACATTATTCAAGTAAAATAATGAACATACTTTCAATCCAGCATTGAAGGAGGGGGTTGAACTGTTTTAACCCACCAATCGAACACTGACTCCATACATGCATAGTACCGTGACATAGCCCCTTTAAGCCTCCAATTCAATTGCCCTATTTAATTATGGTGTCACATGATAGACACAGCTGCCATCTTAGGGGGTCAAAACACTCGTCTTTAACAACAGACATACAAAATAAAGCTGTTCTGCCATAGATTGCCTTCCTTCAAATTGGCTAATTTTCCCAATAAAATAAGAATGGCGGCTTTCATCTATTTGTTTTGATGTCATGCCAATGAAATAGGGCAATCGATTTCACTGAGCTGGTCACAGGAGTGATTAGCCTATGGAAGTTGACAGTATAATATATTGCTACCTAGATTGTCCATTGATAAAATATCAAATCACTGAGATAGCTGGTAGACATTTCTGGTTCACTCTGTACTTATAAGGGGATGAGGGTTGTTCTTTGGACAATCAACAACACCTTTATGCTCTTTAATAGGTTTATTTAATGAGGAGGACATACTTAGCTACAAGCTAGTTTACAGAGTTCCACAAATAAATTCAAAAAAAGAAACTATATATAATTTAGAGATTAAGAATTTAATTAATTTTAATTTAATAGGTTTCTTGCACACTGAGCAATGGGGTTTTGCCTTGGTTTTTGTGGGCCTTACAGCAGGTGGAACTGGAATTTCTGGCCTCACAGCAAGTGGAACTGGAACTTCTGGCACTAAAATAGAAAAATAACAATTATTATTAAGTTAGTTATGGGTATATATATATATTGGTTTATGGTAAATAAAGCACTGGTTTCGTTTTAAATACAAACTTACAGTGACTGCTTGAGCAAGAGCTACATGTAGGTGTTATTGGAGGACAAACACAGAAGGTGTGATTAGCACAGACTCGATTTTGTTTGAATATTTTCAGAATTTGAATAGTTTCTTTTGTGCAAAAAAATATTTTATACAAAACAATTTGAATTACCTGGAGCTGAAGGAGGAACATCTATAACAGTCATCCTTTGTTGTCTCTTCTGGGTTGCTTCTGCCCTTGGCTGCTTGTTGAGCATGGTGTCCTGTCCATAGGTGCAGGTGTCATCTAAAGAAAGTTGTCTGATTTATTCACTGTTATTTCCCTCATACTAAAAACATGCACTCTCTTAGTCTAATACACTTGTGGTGAAAACAATGTTCAGTACGTGGAACCCGGTCATAATGAAGTTTTCTTCCTTTCCCTAGGAACTTCTTTATACATGCAGGTTCCACTGTATTGCTAGCCTCCTATAGTAGCCGTTTTGTAGCGCTTCCATTTCACTCCATTCCGGGGAATGGAGTGAACGGAAGCGCTACACAAAGGCTGCTATAGGACTAGGAGGCTACTGTATAAATCTGTATTGCCATGCAAACTAAATACAAAAGCACTTACCAAAATCGGAGAATGGCTTAAATCGGTTTCGATGGCATGGACTGATGGAATAGGAACAACTCCATATTCAACCGACTTCAGTCTTGGCGTAGAGTCAAGGACTAAAGAAAATCTTATAAAGTCTTCCGGCTTGGAGTGAACCAAACAAACGTTCTTCGTCGGTTCCCACTTCGCTCGCTTTGTTCGCACGAACCTCAACCACTGGCGTCTTCTCTTCTTTGCTTCTGGCCGATCATCGCTTAAAAACGGGACCTTGTGTTAGAGCTATCCTTTTTGAGTCTGGCTCATTCCTACAGCCCCCAAATACACATCCGTTTGGCATTTCAAATCGAGTTATTCGCTCGGTTCCCCCTGTTTTTACTGTCTTTGTTGTTGGTCGTTCGCTTTCTCTCACTACTATGACGTTGCTTTCCGGTTTCGTTCCCAGTCTACTTCCAGACTCCAGCTGACGGCCATTTGGGACAGGGTGCCCAAATCGGGTTGTTTTACAATGTTTGACCCCAGAAATAAGGTCGAACTCTTACTTTTTTCCTTTTTTTCTCTTCGAATTATTGATAAGAAGGATGTAAAGAATTTATTAAAAATACTTCAAATTTGGGGTTATAGGCACTTTAATCACTTGCGGAGCAACTTTATTATACCCGTCTTTAAAATCAAGAAAAAATGAAGTAGAAGTTTGCAAATGCCATACTCTTGAGGTAAGTTGTTTTCTAATTCTCAGGTTTCAATTTAAGTTCGATATTCACTTCCTAAGTTAGATTTGTGCTCGGAATCTTCAAACAGTCGGACAATAACAAAGAGTTAATTATTCAATTGTCTCGAATTTTATTCAAAATTTCTCCAAATTCGAGGGTTTCGTATGAAGCGCAAAGTAAATTACCCATTCCAGATTTTACATATGTGTTAGCTCAATGTGTAAACACTTCATGGCCAGCTTTTTAGAAAAATCGAAGGTGAGGCACATGGATAAAATATCCATCGCGATTTTGATGTGGAATCAATATTTCTGCCGGTTGAAAAAATACGAGTCCTAAATTGTGATTGCTCGCCTCTCGAATTATTGCCACGATCAAAATTTCAGCCCAAATGAGATGTCAAACCCTTCCTAAATCAATATATCGGGACAGATTTTTGGAAGGTTGCTTCACTTTTGCATACGAGAGAAGTTTTGAGACCTGCTAATTTCACCTTGGAATTTGGCTGTTTTGAGGCTGCCGATAGCCAAAATCGTTTTTCTCGATTTTCTCAAAATTCGGACGGTTTTTTGAAAAACGAACTCCAGCACGTTTATTTACTTGGTAATACCTATCTGTAGACGTAATATGAGCGAATTTATTTTTTCGAGTTTGGCCACCAGTTGCTCGATATTTACAGGCATTCGCTCTTAAAGGAACAGTGCCACGGTAATGCGCACGCGTAACACGTGATTGTTAATAATGTCAAAGACAATGGAAAATCACGCTGTTATATATGTCACGTCACGTAAAAACTCAACTGATCTGGAACGACCTTTGGAATTTTCGCTAGCACGAAATCTAGAGTTTATAGTTTTGTGATTTGCATCAGTTGAGAAGTTCAGGTTTTAGAATCGTATAAACTCCCCACTGGACCAAGACATAAGTGCTTCGAAGATCTGCATGTATGGGATTCGGGATAATAGTTTAGGAATCCACTCGACAATGCCGACTGACATAAACAAACAACAACTTCTGTGGGAATTATAATATTCCATTCTAAACTGCAGTTTCGCGAAACTACGGGGAAACTAATGTTCTGACTTCATTGCTTTGGGACTTTGTGATTTTTAGGATAGTTGTTGTACAATTATACACTTCCACTACAAAATTGGGGGGGAAAAAGAGTTCGATTTTGCTAAATAGCAAGCTGACGAACTGTACCGAGCGAAGGCACAGGCAGCCCAATCTCAAGATTTGTGTATTGATACGTTTACAAATATCGCTTGAATAGTTCATATTATAAATCCTTCCAAAACATGTATGTTAGACAAATAAATACACGACTTCATCCTACAATGTTTCAGTTGTGGTTATTCATACCTCTGAGCTCTTCTAGGGTCGTTTCCGCTGTGTGTTTTTTAACCTCTTTCCCTCACCTCCTAATAATAGGAAAAGGCTGGAAACAACCGACAAATATACGATGCATAACCTGTAATCTTTGCCACGAAAATCACACTTCGCTCACTCCAAATAACTCCAAACTACGGCAGGCCATAGAATGACAAATGAACTCATCCCAACCCCAATTTTAAGATCCAGCGATCCGGGGGGGGGGGGGGGGGGGGGTACTTACATGAAAAATGGGTATGTATGTGAGGCCAAGAGGTTCAAACCCTGACCCTGTTTGACCCAATCCGAGCTCCTAACCCCTGATTGCCCCTTCTTTAAATTGTTTTCAAAACAAGGTCGGATATATATCCCGGCCGGTATACCGCGTACCGGGATTGCATGCAAAATACGGAACATTTCAAGTCGGGACGTGGCATCAGCAGATGAAGTACATAGATAAGTACGATCAAAATGCGGCAACAGAAGATCTTTTTTTGACATAGTAGCTAAAAAAAAACCTAACTGCCTAAAAAATTCTGAACCCCGACCCTGACTGCACCCAAATTATACTCAAATCCTGACCCTGATCTGCCCACTCAGGCCAAAATCCTGACCCTACCTGCCCAAACGGAGCTCAAAACCCTGACCCACCCGGGCGGCACATACATAATACGTCACAAACAGGAGTGCCCCACCCCCCCGGGCCAGCGATACCACAGTCTGGAGAAATCAAACAATTTGTCGCCCATTTTCAAGTCCTTCGAGGTTCGGGCAGCCAACGAAGTTGGACGGCGGAAGTGCAACCGTCAAAATAGCCCGGTTAGGAGACAACCTCGGTCTGACGAAGGACTTGGAAATGGGCGACAAAATATAAAATCTTCGATTTCTCCAGAATGTGGTATCGCTGGATCTTAAAATTCGGGTTGGGATGAGTTCATTTATCATTCTATGTCCTACCGTATAGTTTCGAGTTATTTGGAGTGAGCGAAGTGTGATTTTTGTGGCAAAGATTACAGGTTATGCATCGTATATTTGTCGGTTGTTTCCAGCCTTTTCCTATTATTAGGAGGTGAGGGAAAGAGGTTAAAAAAAACAGCGGAAACGACCCTAGAAGAGCTCAGAGGTATGAATAACCACAACTGAAACATTGTAGGATGAAGTCGTGTATTTATTTGTCTAACATACATGTTTTGGAAGGATTTATAATATGAACTATTCAAGCGATATTTGTAAGCGTATAAATACACAAATCTTGAGATTGGGCTGCCTGTGGCGAAGGCCTTGTTGACACTGCAATAAATACACGCGAACATTCAGCGACTTACAAGCAGAGTAAATGTCTCCCCTACATTCTTACTGTCTCCAAGTTTCCTAGGCCGTCCATTATTGTCCCCCTCTCAATGCTTTGGACGAAACTACCAGGAGACGGAAGCTTTCTTCTGTAGCCATTAATTCCTCCGCTCGACGAACCGTCCAAGAGCACTGAATTCAGAGTCAAAAATACTCGCAAAAATTATAGACACGAACGAACTAACATCATAAATCCTAGGATACAAAACTAAACAAGAGCCCATCTGGGCTTTCACTCGGGCCACATGAGATTGAAGATGAAATACACTTTCATTTGAAATCCTCTTATTAATAACCAAAGGGAAGAATTATTAGCTGAATTTAGCAGTCTTTAGGAGTGGCCGGTGGCGCGGTGACTTTCATTCTCTGCTCCCCTAGTATATATGTAATTTAATAGTTTTGTTTTTCTCGTATGTTGACCTTTTAATTTAAACACTACTTATTCGTTTAACACACTGCATTTGAGCAGGCATATATTCATTGTTTTGAACCCGAGAATTAACCGTACTACCGTACTGCATGGTCCCTTTCTTTAGTAGTGGGTTGTCGGTCAGGTGATTGTAAACTCTCGTGATTTAGCACATGCAGAAAATGTATTCTGATGAATAGGGATCGGGTTGTCATGTAAGAAAGATGGCTCTTGAACAAACTGATTCGTTGCTAAAGCTTCAGTAGGTTGGGTAGTCTCGGAACACTGGAGACCTTGGTCTTTCGTTGTCTTCTTTTTAGTATTCTTGATTTTTTTTTTAAGTTTGAAAGTCGGATCCCGGCTTTATTATATCCGCTTTCAACTCGCCATTTTCAACTTCTAGGTGAATAATATATTCATGATCAGTGACAGCATCTTGATTTCGGTCTTGTATATATTATCTTGCTGCACTAATTTGTCTTCCAAATGACTGAGTTTGGTTTCTTGATTCGTGTTTTGATGTGACGAGAGTAAGAATTCATTACGCATATCAGTTAGGTCAGCCTCCATGTTACAAATCAAGGTCGTTAAAGCAGCGAGAGAGTTCTTATTGCGGGCTAACAATCCTCGTGAAGAATCTAAAGAATTCCGTCTCTTCCGGTTTGAATTTGACTCATGTGTATGTTGCTGTTGGAGTTTCAAGGATATGTTGATCCAAAACTACAGGCACTTGGGGTTTTTCATTGACTTGTGAACTTGCAGGCTTGTTTTGTTTTCTTAGTATAATTATTGGTTATACCATGGCATGAGGGGTATTAGTGATTTAAATTGCCCCGAGAGCCGAGGGAAGATTTGTACAAATCTTCCCGCGGCTCTCGGGGCAATTTAAATCACTAATACCCCGAAATGCCATGGTATAAGTTTGTTATACCATGATCGCCGAGGAACGGAACAAATCTCTGAGAAGTTTAGTTTTCTCTGCCGAAACTAAAGACGTCGCAGTCGAGTTGCTTTCGAAAACGTTTTGTTTAATGCTTGACTGAGCGCCATTGATTAAACGACCCTGGCTTCCCCTGGGGAAAAGCGTGTTGTTTTTGAGAAGAATAACACTAAAATACAATGTAATTATGCGGTTGACTAAATATTCAAAGAGCATGAATGGATTTTAATTACGTCACGTTTATGGTTTTAAGTATCCCACATGGAAGAAGCGGGTTTGAGAAATTAAGAGAAGAATATGCAGATTGAAATACGTGATCCCACATGGATTACGTTGAAGGTTATGATGAAGACAGGTCAGTTTGGATTCAGTATTTTTCATCCGGGAGCGCAGGGCTAGTTGTGCCAGAGGGGAGCAGGAGTTGATGCTTTTGACCTTCTCACTTCCAGCCTGCATTCTCTTCTAATTTTCCCTCATTACGCATGCAGGGGAAATTTAGAAATATGCATTGTCTCGAAATTTCCCGGCGGGAAATTTCGAAACAATGCATATTTCTAAATATCCCTGCCATCAGAAAAAATTAGTGGTTTAAATGTGCCTCGGAGAACAAAAGAATCCGAGGCTACCATGGTATAACATCAAGTGTTGAACATGTTCATTTTCTCAAGCATGTCGCGTGTGACCTCTGTTTGTTCATTCATTATAAAGTTCTCTACTTTCATCTGTAATCTGGGAAACTCAATCTTTGCCCATGATTTGGCACATAACTATTCCTGTTCTTAAGTAGACGTGGATGATTATAAGTAAAATCCTTCGACAGCTTGTACCGTTTCCGCTAGGTCAATATCCTCGCTGGAACGAAATAACTTGATCTCAATACTCTCTGATCCAACTTACGGTAAATTTAAATCTCTGACAGTTTTTAAGAGACTCATAATATTGGTCTTGACGTGCCTTCACCCAAAATAAGATGTTCTCCTCGGATGTTTTAAATGCAGCACAGCGAGCCGATGGCTTATAGATTCCAATATCTATTTCTTCGAATTTTAGCTTTCCGGATCCTGGCTTCAGGTCGTCGTACGTGTCGTATATAAAATCACTGGCCATCTGGGTAAAAAACGCGGACCTTCGGCTCCGACAATAGCGCCAGTTGAAATATCCTGAGCCTGTTGGAAGGCTTTCGCACGAGTGAAGTTAAATAAAACATTAAACTGGCTTACATTTGAGAGATGAGACTCCAAGTTAGAGAGAAAGTTGCTCGCGGGTCCTCCGCCATCTTGCTTTACTGTATTAAATTATGTAAATAAATTAACCTGGCGATTGTTGCGTGACCAGCACAGTGCAATCTGATTGGTGTGAATTTGACCTTTAACGCATGCGCAGAAAGCTTGCTACACGGAATAAAAAAAAACACGAACGACTTGCATTTTAAGACTCGGTGCTGCCACAGGCAGCCCGAGTAATTACTGTTCTAAATAGGTATAAGGTCAAATGAAACTTAGGCGAAGCCGATGGAAGAAGATTTCTTTCGCGTATCAAATCTCTCCTCATCTTTTGATTTCTGGACAACCCAACCAAAATTCAAACATTCGCGCATGGGCACTGAGCATGGCACTGTTCCTTTAAGTTTGAAATGAAAATATACGTTACGTATAAATTATTTGGTCTCAGAGTATTGTAAAATTTTGTTAACTAACAGAGAACTGTCTTATATTTGTTCTACACAAAAGAACATGAAATAAATGAGAACTTCGGGTATTGTAACTGTGAATTTGATCGTTCCTCGACAATAAGTTGTCGAAACCTCGAGGAAGTAAATTGTTTTGATACGAATACATAAATTGTATCAAATTGAGTAAATAAACATCTTCAAATTTCAAAATCCTTTGTTGTTTGAATATTGGGTCAGTATGGACGGCAAATGCTTCCTTATCTATAATTCTAACAAGAGCCCATCTGGGCTTTCACTCGGGCCACATGAGATTGAAGATGAAATTACACTTTCATTTGAAATCCTCTAGTAATAACCGAAGGGAAGAATTATTAGCTGAATTTAGCAGTCTTTAGGAGTGGCTGGTAGCGCGGTGACATTCATTCTCTGCTCCCCTAGTATATATATGAAGCATGTTAACACAAATGGAGCCTTCTTGTCTAAGACTGTTTTTGTGTAAACGTGCCTCATGTTGTGTACCCTAAACTCTTCAAAGTGGCGCCATTTCTCGAGCTTTTAATGGATTTCGACGTACTACACGTCAAAACAACGGTCTCTTCCAGTACTTTAATCCTAGCGTGCCAGTTTTGCCGTATTTGGAGTAGAAATACCAGAAAATGTGGTTTTTGTAACCTAACCTTAATCTCTCAAAGTTACTTGTGTAGCCTAAACTCCTCAAAGTGGCGCCATTTCTCGAGCTTTTAATGGATTTCGACGTACTACACGTCAAAACAACGGTCTCTTCCTGTAGAGTAAGCTTAATTCATGGCATTTTGCCGTATTTGGAGTAGAAATACCAGAAAATGTGGTTTTTGTAACCTAACCTTAATCTCTCAAAGTTACTTGTGTAGCCTAAACTCCTCAAAGTGGCGCCATTTCTCGAGCTTTTAATGGATTTCGACGTACTACACGTCAAAACAACGGTCTCTTCCTGTAGAGTAAGCTTAATTCATGGCATTTTGCCGTATTTGGAGTAGAAATACCAGAAAATGGCGTTTTTTCTAACCTAACCCTAACCTCTAGCTCTCAAATAAAGAAATTATGGGATAGATCTGAGACAAAGGCATTATGGGATCGAAAGGCCAGAAACGTCAGATACTGTCATTTGCTCTTAAAATAAAACACTGGAAAGCGCGTTATTGCCTCTTAAAGTGAAGAAGCACACAACATGAAGCATGTTAACACAAATGGAGCCTTCTTGTCTAAGACTGTTTTTGTGTAAACGTGCCTCATATATATGTAATTTAATATTTTTGTTTTTCTCGTGTATGTAAATTAAAGAAGTTGACCTCTACTTTAATATTCATGTCCATGTTACGCACGCTTATAGCAGAGCGCGGTAATTACGTCACAAGTCTAGACCCCCCGCCAAGACTCAGACAAACAAACCGCTTTTCTTGTATCAACTTACAAGAATTGACTAGCACTTCAGTTCGTCCTCTGTCTATTCTACCAGAAATGACTGCTTTCCTGGACCATACCTGATGATTATACTGTCGAACAGCTTAAACTTTGGCTGAAATACAGAGGATTGAAACAAAGCGACAAACGTTGATCTTGTCAAGCGAGTTTTGCATCTTCGCTGGCCAACCAACGAGACATGCTTACTATATAGACTGTCAAGTCCTATTTAAACTGTATCCCAAACTCATCTTTTCCCATGCAATATCGTTGTAAGACTTCACCTAAACATTGAAAAGTTACAAAGGTCAGGTTTTCCTGTATTAAGGCAAAAACAAAAGAATGTAGCCGCATGCCGAGTGCAATCATCTTCTTCAATAAAACTCATCGGAGACCAAAGCTGTTATGGCTGGAAGAGCATATACATTAAAACTATGAACTGATAGCATCCTAAAATTCGGCAATCTTGCTTATGTTGGTGTGCTCTTTCAAACCATTATGTTATTGTTTGCATTTATCGAGTTTTGAAATTTAATACCTGCAGCTCCGAAAGAAATTAACTTCATTTGTGCTCAGAAAATAAATCAAAGCATTGTAGATGTAGGCTATGTATATTTGTATTGTGCAGATTTTTTATATATACATATATATTATATTTAGGTGTCCCCGATTAGTACACCACCTGTGGTGCGCTAGAAGTTTTTAGACACGTTAATAAAGTTGTTGATTGATTGATTGATTGATGCAATACAATGACATATTCAGACTTTGAATTTGATTGAAAATAGATCAAAAACTCGGGGAAATGTCCGGCTAAAACTGTATGAATAAATGTGAAATGAAACATAAATTTCATAGCAAGAAAAACAATTGTAATTCCTATAAATGAGAAAGCTCTTCTATTAAGCCGCTTCTCATATACACAGACTGTTTCACAAAAAACATTTGCGCTTATCGACACAAGAATTCAGTTGACCTTTCAAATAATTTATTCTGAGGTACGCATACTCTAAATCAGATGTTAAATAAAGCGATAATTAGAAGGAAAAGTACATTAACAGACAAACTGAGAGGAAATTTATTCAAATCAAAAAGAGTTTACTTACAGTACTTACGTAACTGAACTTTCGTTTTGGATCTTTTGGTAGTGCACCCACCTTCGTGCACATATGCACTGAATCGGAATGAAAGTCGAAGCCTACCTCGAACTTAACTTTCAGCTAACCTGTTTCCTTTCATTCCACAATGAATAATAATCTCATAAAGTAAGCCCGTAGCTTTCAATAAATTTGCCAGTGTCTGAATGAAACAGCTAGATCTTTTCCAATTTCTCTCACGAGTCACGGCAGAAGACAGTCTCAAGCTACAAAACTTGAATTTTGATCCTCTTCACAGTAACGTAATTTAACGTCTCAGATATTATATATATGCCCTATTTCAGCTAGCGCTGTGCATTTCAAATACTTTGTCCTCTCTCGTTAACGTTGCTGGCAGTTCATGCTTCTTGTTCGTGTAGTTGCCGCATTTCAGTTGGCATACACTGAAAACATCTGCTTACCTAAGATTTGTAACAATCTTAGCGGATCATGTAAATATTCCGCTTGGCTCAATTGAGGGTTTCTGCCGTCAAAGTTCATTTTTTGTTTCAGTTTTCCCCATATTAGCCGACATGTATAATGTCTCGAGCTCTCAATCCAGTAGAAAGACTCTTATTCTGTCGTAAAACATGCCTTAGCTGTACAAGACCGCCCACGATGGAATAGATTTCTGACAATGACTCGTTGAAAGTGATATCTGAGAGCTTTGAACTTTCTTATCTGAGCGCGCCTGACGAGATCTAACCTTTGATTATAATTCGATACCCGTTGATATCCAAACGTGTTTGGATATTGTATTTCGCTTACGTTTCTAAATGTACATTGGATATGTCCAAACAGCGCTGATCGAATGTATTACGGCTCCTGGTTGTTCATGTATTTTTATGGTCAACAAGAGCGCCAGTTGAAATATCCTGAGCCTGTTGGAAGGCTTTCGCCCTCGCGGGTCGACCATTTTGATTTACTGTATTCACTTATGTAAATACATTTAACCTGGCGATTCTTGCGTGACCAGCACAGTGCAATCTGATTGGTTTGAAGTTGACCTTTAACGCATGCGCAGAAGCCGTCTGACGGATTAAAAATAACGACTTGCATTTTAAGACTCGGCGCTGCCACAGGCAGCCCGAGTAATTACACGTTTTTGGAGCAAAATAATACGGTGCGGTAAGTTGGTTGGATACGTTGAGCCCCAAACAGTAACGCAATAATGGAAGAACGGGTACATACACTAGGGAAACGTATAGTTTTCGTAGGGCCGGCTTAGAAAGGCAAAAACTTGATTTATTTTCTACTGATTTGGATATTTTGTTTATTTTTATTTAAACATATATGTTCGCTACATTTGTCCTAAGAGTAGCAGGAGCACTCATCTGAGAAGACGTTTAAGTATTAAACTACGTCATTTGGATATTTTTCTTGCAACTTGCATGAGAAATATGAGCTTTCCAGGACATGTGTTCGTCTAAAACCACCCCAAGAAATACCACCTCACTGATCTGATCAATCCTATTATTATTAATCTCAATCGTTAAATCAATTGTTTGCCTTAAAATACGAACAGCAGTGTTTTATCAAGTTTAAAAATTCGAGGGCGAAGACGTGCTGTGGGTGTTTTGAACGGCTTCAAAAACGCTTTAAGAATGCAATGAAAGAAAGACGCACATCTCAAGGGAATTATATAAAGAAAAAAATATTTAGTAGGATAAAATTTTATATAAAGTTTCATCATAATTAGAAATTCACTGATAAAGGCCCAAAATTAGCTGCGAGTTTATTAAATGACTTCAAAAACATTCACATATGAAGTAACCCGAGTATCAGGCTCTCAAGAGTGAAGGCGCAGAGAAAAGAGAAGGGGGCCTGACATAGCCTGCGTACAGCATCCCCTACTTGAGGGAGAACGGCGATTTCATCGTTTCCGTTTTAACGATGAAATCGCCGTTCTCCCCTGTACGCAGGCTAACTTTCCGCCTCCAAAGCTTACGTCATCGAGCCATCACTTTTTAACCAATGACATTTATTTCCGGTTTTCGAAAAATTGACATAACCATCACGAGCTTTGATATGTCGGCCGGATTTTTATACATCAAAGTTTTTCGATCTCTCTAAAGAAAGAAATTAGGGATGGACCATTAGAAAAGTTATGGGGGGGGGGGGGGGGGGGGGGTGGGGGATTCTCAAGCTGCATGCATTTTTTTTTACTCCAGTTTGCTGTGCAGCAATTTTTTTTTCGGCTATGATCTCATGCATGTTTTTTTTTTTTTTGAAAATATTTTATGTACTAATCTATTCAAAATTAGCTACCTTTGCATATCAAAGTTATTGCGTACTAAAGCCTACATATCGATAACCGGTGACTCACTTCAATTATCGGCCCAGTCATTTCACTCAAAAATACATGGATTTGGGAGCTATTTTGCCTTATAAAACAAATAAAATGATATGACTTCCACTTACCTTCAAATCAAAGTTAAGTACTGACATCTAATCTGCAACTGATAACTGTCAGTTGGAGTGATTAGGGGCCGTCGACATATTCGAAATGCCCCGCTTAACGTACAACGGACGTTTAGGGGGTGGGGGGGGGGGGGGGGGGGGGGGGTTAAGGGCATGGACGTTAGTGTGGGGCATTCAGAACAATCACATTTTCATCAATAGAAGTACACTTTTTAATCAAACGTTTCCAGTCAGCTAGATCTACATAGAGCGCAATTTCTGTTGAATTTCCCGGAAATTTCAACAAGGTCTTTTGATTAGAAGTATCATGAAATACCTCAGTCAAACCTCCAGTCAGTGAAACTCAAGTTTTATAGTCGTGACATAATGAGTATTTTAGTCAAGGTCCGAAATGAGCTCGTACGGGAATTCGAGGTACTGACTGACTGTACAGTTGCAGCTATTAAAGCTGTAAGCTTGTTTTATACTTTGTTTATAAGTGAACTCCCGTGTATTTCATTACTGTTTTTCCTGACTTTATAAAAGCATAAAACAATGGGTGGACATTAAGGGGGGAGGGGGGGAGGGGGTCTGACCTTAACGTCCGTTGTGCGTTAAGCGGGGCATTTAGACCTTATATTAAGATTTCGACCGTACAAATTTGAATTTACTTTCGCGAGTAAACTGATTTTTTACAAGGCGTTACTGGTTTAGGAACTACCTGTGTTTAGCTTGAATACTTACCGCTGAATTCAGATAGAAGAATAAATTTGCAGTATTCTGGTGTATAGAACATTGATGTTTCTCAAGTTTAGAGTGGTACAAATCACTGTTAAAGTTCTATTTCGTCATGATTTCGTACTATTTTTCTTGTGTGACTTTTGGTATGGCGGGAGCTGCAGTAGGAGAGAATTCGGAGCGTTCAAACGAAAGCAGAGAATTCTCCTTCGTATAGTTCTGGTATCAACAGGTAAGCCACATTATAAACTTGTAATGCGACTGAAGTTGTTCTCTCTCTCTCAAATAAAATCGCATTTACTTCAAAGCGATGACCAATAGCAAATGTCCTCTTCTGTGTGCAATGATTTTGATATGACTTAATAATTCTTGTCCAAAGTAAACTTTAAGAGCCATGCTCCTGTGAATTTTTTTTTATTATCAGGGCATCAGGGCTAGCGTGCCCATATTAAAAGTTATACTTTAATATTAATACCTATAAAAGTGTACAGCTGCATCACTTTGTATGGCAAATGATTGTTTATGATTCAAGCTCATAGCGAGACCAGTGAAAATTCCATTCAAACAAATCTTTTTGAGAGACGAAAAATTATGTAAATTTCTCCTGCTTTTAATAGTGGATAAATCAAAGGATACATATGTGTACCTCTCACAAAAGAGTTGCTGCAACAAAAACAGTGATAGAAGGAAACCATTTGCAGTTGATGGCATCCCTGTACATTTGTGCAGTCCCTGGCCTCTGCCTTGCCTCTCCCCCTCCATGTAGGATTTTTTTTGTGTGTTGCTGGTTGTGCATGCTCCATAACTTTTCAAATGGTCCGTCCCTTATAAGACCTTAGTATGGTACTTGTAACAACAACAACAACAAATCCTTTTATTTCACACCTATTATTATATTTACAGTTCCTTGTTTGAAAGAAAAAAAAGTAGCAAAATATGAAAAGTCAATGACAAAGGTACAATATACATATTAAAGGTGTCTAGGGGCTAAATAAACAAAGGTTTTCTAGTTAGCTCCTAGCCATGTAAAGATACATTATTAATGTAGTGACACAAATAAAACAAAATACGAACAAGAAAATACAGACACATACAATAACAAACATTGGCAGTTAAAGGTTTGATTTAAATTGCTTTTGAATTAGAAATTGTTTTACTTTTTTAGGAAATGTGAAATTGGTGAGATTTTTTAAATGACTGGGAAGTTCTTGCCAGAGATCAACTGTTGCTGATGATACAGATTGTTTTCCAATGTTGGTTCTTGTGCGTGATTTATAGAAATTTTTGTTGGTGGCATATCGCGTGCTATAAGAATGGACTTCACTAGCATACTGAAAATAGTTTTGAAATATATTAGGTAACTCATTTCTATGCCACTTATGAGCAAATTTGAGGGCTTGTAAATTGTAAATAGCATTAACGGAGAGAATATTTAACAGATTCATAAGGGGTAGAGCACTTTCTGTGTTAGGCCCATGGGTAACAGCAAAAAACATAACTCTTATCACTATATTTTGTTTCGTTTGAACTTTTTTAATTTGTGTTTTATAGGCACTTCCCCATGCGAGGATAGCATATGAAATGTAGGGGTAGATAAGGCTATAGTATAGTTGTTTTAGTTGGGCTAGAGACATGTAATGCCTTAATTTATAAAAGATGCCAATATTTCGGGCAATTCTGGAGCAAGTATAAGCTATATGGTATTTCCATGTAAGCTTGTCGTCAATTAACACTCCCAGATATTTAATATGGTCCCTTTTTTCTAGAGACTTATATGTTCCATCTTTATTTGTTAATTTGATATTTATGTTTTCAATTCCTTTTTTCCTGGGAGATTTAATTATCATAAAATTCGTTTTCTTAATGTTTATAGATAATTTATTTATATCGCACCATTTTTTTATGTTGGCAAGCTCTTCATTAACAAGTGTTTCAAGATCGCTGATGGAGGGAGACGATGCAAATACGTTGGTGTCGTCAGCAAATATTCGAAAGGATAATTTATCCGAGCAGTTTGAAATGTCGTTAATATAGATTAGGAATAAAAGCGGACCTAAAGAGCTTCCCTGTGGGATGCCACATACCATTGTTTGTTTTGGTGATTCCATATTATTTAAATATACATATTGTTGCCTATTTGAGAGGTAGCTAATAAACCATTGTAAAGGGGTTCCTCTTATACCGTACGCCTCTAATTTCTTCAGCAAGATTTTGTGGTTTACCGTATCAAATGCCTTTGAGAAGTCTAGAAATACCCCACACGTAAAAAGATTATTATCAATTGCTTTTTTAAGATTATCAGTTATTTCCACTATAGCCTGTTCCGTTGATCTACCCTTCCGAAAACCAAATTGGAATTTGCTTAGTATTTCATGCTTTTCCAAGTAATTTATAATTTGTGAGTAGACTAGCTTTTCAAAGATTTGTGTAAAGGAGGAGAGCGTAGAAATGGGGCGAAAGTTAGATGGATCCGTTATTTCGCCACCTTTGTCTACTGGGGTTACTCGGGATATTTTAAGGATATCTGGCATAATACCTTGTTCGAGAGAGAGATTAAAGACTGCTGTCAGGGCTTCGCTGATGTGGTCCACAGCCAATTTGATACATTTTTGTGGAACACCAATAGTTGATTTATTGGTTTTTAGACCCTGGACTGCATCCCACACTTCATGAACATGTATAGCACGGAACATAAAACTATTTCTAAATGACCTTTTAATATATCGAGTAGGGTTAGAATTATCGTAAGTTGGTATTTGCGCAGCTAGGTTGGGACCAATATTAATAAAGTGAGAATTAAGTTGTTCGCAAACGTCTTTCTTATCCGTATAACACCTGTTATTATAGAACAATTTATTTATAGAAATGCAAGACTTCTTTTTCCTGTTGATTAGCATGCCTATCAAGCTCCAGGTTGCTTTTATATTTTCTTTATGTAGGTTAAATTGAGATGTGAAATATTTTTTTTTCGCTGATTCTTTAAGTTTGTTTAGTTTGTTATTATATATCTTATATTGTTTTACTTTGTCTAGATCCTTACTGAGGAAGTGAGATTTAAACATTTTTTGTCTTTTTTTTATTGAAATTAACAAGCACTTTGATATCCAGGGCTTTCTCAACAGCCGTTGTTGTGCGTTAGAGGTTTTCTTTATGGGGGCATGTTTATCAGTAATTTCTTTTAAAGTATCAACAATCGTATTCATACTCTGATTAACATCTGAGCTAACAAGATTACTTATGCTATTAAGATCATCAATAAATAGTTCATTGCTGAAACTGGAAAAATCTCTATAATATCTACTCTCCTTTACTATCGGAAGTTTATTTGCTATAGTACAAAAAACAGGCAAGTGATCGGATATATCAGCAAGGCAAATTCCAGATTTCATGACTTTTTGCGGAAAGTTTGTATAGATATGGTCAATGAGCGTAGCAGTATGGTTAGTGACTCTGGTTGCTTTAGTAATCAATGGCAAATAACCTAGATTTAGTAGCATATCAAGGTAATCTGATGTTTGGTTGTCTGAGTTATATTTAAAAAAATCAATATTTATATCACCGGTTATATAAGCTTCACATCCTTCACTGTTTAACATTTCTAATTTACATTTAAGAGCTTCGTGGAAGCGCTCGCGATTTTGCGATGGGTGCCTATAAATACAGCCAATGACGATGCTCTTTTGTTTCGTTCTTGGAATTTCGATCCAACAATTTTCAAGACCCTCAGAAAGACCAAGGTCTAAGTCGTTTCTTCTTCTGAAATTAATGCCTTCCAATACATAGAACCCTACACCTCCCGCTAAGGTTTTAGAGTTCACTCCTAAGAAATTATAACCTGGAATCGAGATATTGTGTTGACTATTTTCAGTAAGCTTTGTTTCAGTAATAGCTATGATATTCGGTAACTCTTTTACTGTTAGCAAGACATCACTTAATAAAGTCAAATTTTTCGGTAAACTGCGGATATTGCAATGTAATATTGAGAATCCTTTATGCTTAATATTGGAAAACCTAGAGCCAGATTGCTTTATAGTATGATATTTAGATTCTGTGAAATCATGAACAAAATTTTCATTACAATCATTTGCCTTTTCTGGACTTTCGATAATGTTTTTGAACAGATCTCTAGAGTCAAGTATTAGATTAGCTGAATTGTGAACCCAGGCTCCTGTTTCTTTTACAAGTTCTTCACTAGTAAGATTGTAAAATGGAAGCTCACTAAACATCATAACAACAGCATTGTTCAAGGTTTACATGCAAATGTAATACAGTTAATAGAAAATGGGAGAATGTCTTAAAATACTCCGTAGCTTTTGCAATTCTGTTAGCATTATGTGCAGTAATGTAATTAGAAATTGAATACCTGGAGGCCATTTCGGGTCCGTTTTTATCCATTTGACTGGAAGGTTTCTTGGAACTTCGCGAGGTCGCTTTCGTTATCGAATGCATGGTGTTGTGTAGCGGTCTCATTCTTCTTTATGTAAATTCTTCCATTGTGTGACCAAATAAACTTCCACTTTAGCTTCTTTCTAAGCTTGTTGATGTCGCCATAGAGCTTTTTCCTTCGTGGAGTTAGTGATTCCGAGATATAGATATTGTCTCCGACAAGGAGATTTTTACCTGCGAGTGCTTTCCTTTTCGCGTAGAACTCGTTGCGAACATTCCGACGTGTGAATTTCACAATAATTTTAGGTAGAGCATCTTTGTTAAACGAGGGTAAGGGATGGGCGATAGAGATATCGCTTTCTTTCATATGGACGTTCAATGCCTTGCCAACGCTAGCCACGATGTCTTCGCTACTGTAATCGGGATTCGGTTTCACTCCTGAGATTTCCAGGCAGTCTCGTCGCATGTACTGCGCCAGTTCATCGGCTTCGTCTTTTGTTTCAAGAACCAAATTCCTGTTGGTTTTGATGTCCGCCTGGCTAGTTTTTGTTGATTTAGTTAGCCCAGTAATTTTCTCGTTAGCGGTTTTGGTCTGTTCAAGAAGCTGGTCATATCTTTTAGAGAGAAACTCAAACGAAGTTGTCAATTGCTTAAAGTTTCCTTCCAACGCATCGAGCTTGGCGTGGATGGGTGCCATTTCGTTCCTCAAAAGTTTTTTTATCTTATCCAGGTCTGCCATACTACAACTTAGGAACACAAGCAGGGCCACTACATAATAAATTCTAGCCAAATGGCCACACATAAAACTAGTCAGAGCAGGAGCTCAAGACCGAGCTCCTCACTCTACACTGGTATAATCAACTATGTATTTCGTCTGTTTCTTTGTCTTGTGCTACGACTCTAACACAGAGTTCTGCTGCTCCTGTAATTCTCTCAGTAGAAACTTTTGAGTTAAGTTATGTTGCCGTGGGAATTGTTTGGTTTACAAGGAATGTGCTAAATTTCGCAGCATTCAAACGGCACAGCTTTGATACCATTCACTGCAAGACGAGAAACTTGCTGTACGTGTTTTTATCAGCTTCAGTGGACTGACGGCAACATCATGGTGACGATCTTTATTTCTCCCGTTGTTCGGTTTCCAGAACGGTGAGAAGATCTTTTGAGTGGGAAACAACTGGTATGAAATTCCCGCCGACAACACTCCGAGGACGCCTTTCTTTCGATCGAAGCTTGCTTGGATGAATGCAAAAGTTCCCTATGTTTTTGTTTTTATTCCGCGCCCTTAAATGATTCAATGCACTTGAAATTTACAGGGACAGGGTAGTACATGCTGAATTTCAGGTGAAACGATTTAAACAAATATTTATCGACTAGTTTTCGAATTACATCTTCCTTAGCAAATACGTTACTATTTTGAGTAAAATGAGCATATTTATGACATTACTTATGATTCCATGAACCGAAATCGAATAAAGCAAATGGAATGAAATTTTCATGGGAAGTAGTCCTATGTCACAGGTATGAAATATGCTAAAAACATCGCTTGAATCGGTCCGGAAAACACAGTTATCGACGACTAAACAGAAAGTAAGGCGAATTGTTAATTATTTTAACGAAAATATTCAACCCAATCGGTTTTTCGAAAACGCTCTCATACAAATTTTTTAAACTTTGCAGTCTTGAAGGCCTACGTTTAGACTACAAGGGGCACTAGGTCGTTTTAAAAGTTTAGGTCTAGATTTCGAGAAAATTGATGATATATAAAATACATGACGTCAACGCTGTGCTGCTATTAATAGTAACACCGATTTCAAACAAACCTACACTTTTGGAAAGTTTATTCTATTTCTAGTACATGGGTGAAGTGGCTAGTCCAACCGAGCTCTGACAGTGGAGTATCAGCCGTTCAAATCGGGTATGTGGTGCGTCCCGGCTGGAAAATACTGGCGAGTCACCTTAATTAGCAGATAAAATTAAATATTTAATAATTATAACTTTGTTAATTTGTAAGAATTTTTTGAGTATTAAAACGGCAATAATAGGGAAAATTTGAGAATGATGATTATTTATCAGGAGGATATCAACTTTGGGGGAATAAAAGAATAGAATAATACTGAGGCAATTTTCCGGGAATAAACGTGTCACGAATATAATATACTTTTGCAGGAAACAGTCACGTGCTGATATAATACGTCGTTAACAAATAAATAGATGGGTTGCACTCAATCCCCAGAGATTTACTAACAGGTTTTGCTAATAAATAACACTAGCAATCTTGTAAATATATATGAACTGAGATTGTTTCCAATACGACCACGTGATTGCATTCCTGCAAAAGGCCCATTGCGTTCTGAATTTAAACGTCTACAAATATACGACACCGACTCCTGAAAGAGGAGTAGGAAGTTGTTCATAGTATGTAGTTTCATAGATTTTTTGTAACAATTCGTTTCAAAGTTTTAAGCATTTCAACCTTTCGTAAAAGACGAGAACGAGGCTTGTAAGGCCATAAAATTCGAAACGTTTTACACTTCCTATATTTTTAGTAAGACCGTTCAACATGCGGTGGTTTTAACGTTACCATTAACATTCAATGGTGACATGCAACTTTGATTTTATCAAACGACCTATCGTCTGTGATGATCATGTCAAAATATACTGATCCATGCAGCAAACAAACAAGAAAACGTGTTCTTTTCTGAGAGCTCAATATGTTTCGAGATTAAAATTAATAATGGATAGATATGTATGAATAATTCTGTTTTTGTAACACTGGTCATCTTTGATCACATGAAAATATCCACTGTGTGAAATTTGAGTGTCATTACTTTCATTGCTACAGAGTAATTGCGATTTGAAGTAAGATAACTTTATATGAAATAAGTCAGCCATGTAAATCTAAAAAAAGGACTAATGGCAATACGATTCGAGAATAAGGTGAAAAGTGCATGATGCAATTAATTTTGAGTCGCCTGGTTGCGCGAGTTTAGATGAAGAATTTCTACAAAGCCAGGCGACACATTTGAAGACGAGACGTGGTCAGTATGAGATGATTCAACTGATATCTTAGCAGGAGCAACTAATCTTTAACACGATATCAGCGGCACTGCAAGAGTAAGGACTTTACACCTCCAAGCGAGTGGAGATGTGCGCAGACACAGTGCTCTAATCAATATCTCATACTGAAAAATAAAACAATAAAATAATATATATTTAATTAGAAGAGGAACAGAACATATTCTAGGTAGCCAAAGTAAAGTACTATCAATATTTCTTCTTGTCATATTCTGATGGAAGACCCGTTTTATACATAGTTTCTAACCGGCATGGTAGTTTTATTCCATAGAAAATATAGTCGGGGTTGCTATTAAAAAATATGTAATTCAATTTTTGTTAGCGTTTAGGTTGCTTTTGGTGGGCTGAATGGAATAATACAGCATGTCTCTATTTCCTGTAACAGCGTTCAGATACCAGTTGACTCGCTTCTTTCAGCATTCAGCATTGCCAATATTGCCAATAAATGTTAAACGACTCCCAAATGTTGAACCGTGTATCACTGATCAGCTTTTAAATTAGTAATATTAATCATGCCATAAATTCTAATGCTGGTTTGAAGGAGATTACTCATAATTTGCCTATATCCCCGCCTATATCTATACGAAAGCTTTGCAGCATTGGTGGATGACAGAACAGGATACAAAAAACATCTCGTTGTCTGTGTTCTGTTCTTTGCTTCTACACACACAAAACAGCGAAACAGTGATCAGTGCATGGATACCAAAAAAGTTGGATAACCTTTGATCGATTGCGACCTTAGTTTATCCAAAACAAATCTGTCTTACCGTATCTGATCGCAAACTCCCTGACTTGTAGCTACGAAGCAGGATCCACTCTCACAAGCAATAATCAAATTATACCACGTATAAACAATATATATATATATATATATATACATGTATATATACAGCAATTTTCATAAATTCTGACCCCCCCCCCCCCCCCCCCCCCCCTCAACTATATCGGGTGCATTGTGGGTAAATGACTGCTGATCTGCTGAACGAGCCTCGGCAAAAGTACCAGTTTACGAGATGTAGAGATATGTAGAGATATCAGACCGGTAGCTAGACAAAATGCTTAACCGAGGCGTTTTTTCTATATTAGATTTTTACCAAAGCATTTTCTATGTTAGATAATAAATTTATTTATTTCCTAACGCGTTGTTGAATGTGGAGTCCGGGAACCAACATTACTAATGAACAAATCTTAGAGAATCCGTTGTTGTCGTACCCTGGTTCCAGAGGCCACTTGTCGTTGCAAGAAATTAAATAATATGGAAGATAAATACAGAATACTACTGGCACAGTGCCGGTATAGTCTACCTACTTTTTCAAGGAACTTTGGCGATTTGCAATTGGTTTAACAAGAAACAGTTCTCAAAGCTTAGCTCTAGTTCTCTACATTGATATTGTGTGTATGCAAAATCATTTTTCAGAACGTTAATTAGAGTTATTGTTTACAATGAAAAATATAAAATTGTTTTTTTTAAACTCCACTTTCAAAACCAAACTTAAATACAAAAACACGCACAGAATAGCAGTTCGCAGAAAGATAACCACTCGCGGTTTATGATTTTGAAGTATAAAATTTTGACACTAATTATTTCACTGTATCGAACTCGTGATTTGCATTCAGTTCTCACTTCAGTTTCAGTTCTCCGCAGATATTTATTTTCTACTGACTGCCGGCTTAAAATTAGCACATGTAGTATTCATATTTGAGATCTCCAGAAATGAAGATCTATTCGGCAGAACATGGTACACACGCCAGGTTAAAATTACAATATCTCGGGGGTTTCTTGGTGTAGCAAGGCACCACATGACGTCATTCTTTCCCTCTCTTGAATATTCCTTGAAAAGCACCAAATGACATCACGTGTGTTGAGTATAGTGATACACCAGCAAAATAGGAAGACCTTTCCCAATAATTCTAAGTCTCTAGTCGTTGTCCCACTGTCCCGGGACAACGGGACAACAAAATTGTATGCATAGTAATGAGTATAGCTGAGAGGCCGGGACAACGGGACAACCACTTCGTCGAAATAATTCTAAGTCTCAAGTTGTTGTCCCACTGTCCCAGGACAACGGGACAACCATTCTTTATGCATACTAATGAGTATAGCTGAGAGACTGGGACAACGGGACAACGGGACAACCACTTTAACGAAATAATTCTAAGTCTCAAGTCGTTGTCCCACTGTCCCGGGACAACGGGACAACCACTTCGTCGAAATAATTCTAAGTCTCAAGTCGTTGTCCCACTGTCCCGGGACAACGGGACAACTATTATTTATGCATACTAATGAGTATAGCTGAGAGACCGGGACAACGGGACAGCTACTTCGACGAAATAATTCTAAGTCTCTTGCCGTACGGGGGCGCTTAAATATATTTAGTATAGCGTTACGGAATGTACACAAGTGGGTAGTAATTAATGCAGTATGTTGTTATGTTATATAAACAAGTTATATAATCCCGTTGGGATAACGTTGAGGGTGTATAAAGAGGAGTGGTTAATATGTAGAATCATTCGAAGGCGTTTCTCTACCTGGCCTTGATACCTAATTTTCTACAGGACATAAGTTGAGAATAGAAGAAATTTACTGACTACACATCTATACAGACGTGATTGGCCAACATTATATACTGCTACATACATACACTTTATTTATCCTCGAATTTACAGAGTAGCTGAAATATTCTAATATCTTCGAGCTGTAATTATACGTGTCCGACAAGTATCAATAAACGAGATGCCCGCCCCTGATCTGTTAATTGTTTGTGTTTATGCAGTTTAGCTATTAAATGTTTGATGCTCGTTCAGAGTGATAAGAGTATAATATAAAAAAAACGTGATTTGAACTCGGAAATATTTTCGTTGCGCGATAAGAAGTATTTTGAAATGAAAATAATTGAAGTTATAAACAATTAACAGTAACGTTTTTCACAGTCTGGATTGCTGCAATACGGTAACTACTTCAGGTACGTTCAGTATAACGGTATGGTATTCAGTCACTAGATTCGGTAATATCCAAATCGTCATCATCTTCATCGTCCTCACTAATTAGGTGATGAAAAGAAACTTATCACCAAAATAACTTTAGTTATACATATAAGGACATGCCGTAACTTTTCAATAAAACGCAAGTAATGTCATCTTCTGTTAATCTTTTACTGTACCGTACGGTACCGGGAAAGGGGACTAAATCGAGGGGGACGCTTATTTCGAATATCGTGCACAAGGGGGACGCTTAATCGAGGGGGCAATTATTTGAGGGAGGGCGCTCTACACGGTCTAGCACCTACATATATCTCGGAACTCTTAGAGTTCATCACCCTAATCGTGTCCTTACAGATCACGTACTTGTAACTATGGTGACAGAGCGTTTTCAGTTGTGGCTCCTAGGCTCTGGAACTTACTTTCAGAACACATTAGGCAACTTAACCCATTAGCACAATTCAAATCCAAACTATCAAAAAATATTTTCCTAAGTGACATTTCCTGCTGTAATTGATTATTTTATGTACCATAGAAACTCTATTTTATGTATAATTTATCCACATTCTCAAGTTGATGTACATAGTTGTAATATTTTTTTATAGTTACTGATCTGTAACTGAAAGCATTGAGTCGCATTATAATGCTCCTAATAACATGTATTTATTATATTATCAGTTCATCTTTTACCTGGTATCTTATAAAGTTTGCAGACAGTCAATATTTCAGAAATTCTATTTTATGAAAATTATTTGGCACCGGATTCCCATGCAAAGACTATATTTCGCGCCATGTTTGCACCCCTTTCAAAATGTCGGAATTAACCGCGAACTGGAACTGGTTACAGTTGGTTACTGAACCTAACTTGCTTCACCAAGATAAATAACCGAATGGCTTTGTCACTAAACAGATTCTGTGATGATTTTTTTTTTAACTTATAAAAACATAATGTTGCGAATACAGTATAGAATCCGTTAACAACAAGGGGAAGTGATTAAAAACACAGAAGGGCAAGTTACCGAGAGTTTAGTGAGAATTGCTGTTTTAAAAAACAAACCAGCGGAAATTGCCATTGTTATTGCGTGGCGAGTTAACGTGATTCTACTGTAAGTCAATTAAGTTAAGCCCGGGCTTAACAAGAATGTTGGTGATTTTTTTTGTTTTACTGTGGCAGCGATATTTTTGTATAACTTTTATTAGAAACTCAACTCTAACCCTTGCGTGAGCACGGCGAATACGCTATCCACTGCACTATTCAATCGACCTCCACCATATAATTATGACGAGGAATATTGCATCGAAAACGCTGGAAATAGCGTTTCAGAGCTTGAAAATTTCAACAATTTCCCGCTTGTTTGGCTTGTACCTTCTGGGCTTAAAGAGGAAAATGGCTGGCTACGCCCGTGGTAATGTTCAGTTTGCTAGACGTGCTTTCTTAGCAGGAGGCCTGTCTTCAGTGTGGCAGTGCACATGGCGGCGGCGTGGAAATGGCAAAATCTCTCCACTCTTTCTCGTAGGTATTTTGAATGTCATCTAAGTTCACGAATAATTCAGTGCTTAATATATCCCGTGTAATTGTGTAATTGGAAAACTATTAACAAAACCTCGCGATCGAGTAGCGAGTATAGTAGGAGGCAGCTGAACAGGTTTAAGCTTATATAAACTTTCACGCGCTTTATTAAGAAAACTTTGGTAACGACAAACCTGTAAATTGCGAATGAGTTGAATTGAGTGCAAAGTTTATGTTGTAGACGTGAAGCACGCGAAATCCAGAACCATTAAAGAGCGTGAATGCGTGAATATAAAGCACTAGGCTCGATTACCAGCCGTTTGTGTGAGCCTGCGTTCCAACTCCACACCACACCACACCACACCAATTCCGATTTCCCAGCTAGAGCAGATTTCGTACTTATAATTATTTCGTCAAAGTGGTTGTCCCGTTGTCCCAGTCTCTCAGCTATATCATTAGTATGCATAAAGAATGGTTGTCCCGTTGTCCTTGGACAGTGGGACAACGACTTGAGACTTAGAATTATTTCGACGAAGTGGTTGTCCCGTTGTCCCAGTCTCTCAGCTATACTCATTAGTATGCATACAATTTCGTTGTCCCGACTTGAGACTTATAATTATTTCGTCAAAGTGGTTGTCCCGTTGTCCCGTTGTCCCAGTCTCTCAGCTATACTCATTAGTATGCATACAATTTCGTTGTCCCGTTGTCCCCGGACAGTGGGACAACGACTTGAGACTTAGAATTATTTCGACGAAGTGGTTGTCCCGTTGTCCCAGGCCAGTGGGACAACGACTTGAGACTTAGAATTATTTCGTTAAAGTGGTTGTCCCGTTGTCCCGTTGTCCCAGTCTCTCAGCTATACTCATTAGTATCCATAAAGAATGGTTGTCCCGTTGTCCTGGGACAGTGGGACAACGACTTGAGACTTAGAATTATTGGGAAAGGTCTTCCTATTTTGCTGGTGTATCACTATACTCAACACACGTGATGTCATTTGGTGCTTTTCAAGGAATATTCAAGAGAGGGAAAGAATGACGTCATGTGGTGCCTTGCTACACCAAGAAACCCCCAATATCTCGTATCATTCTGTTATTTGTGTGCTCCACAAAGCTAATCAGAGCTAGCAAACGATAAATGTACGCAGATGAACGGAAATATTTAAATTCTGTTTCAATAAATTACAGCTGTCTAGCGTGTAATTCTGTGTTACATTAAGCTCTATATTTGACTCTTTCCCTTCTTTTCTACCATGTGACATTCTGAGATGTGAGACTCGTTTGATAATATTACGGAGCACTTTCAATTGTTCACTTCGGAAGCCCACAAGATTACATCAGTCCAGGACTGATTGTTTTTTGTAAATACAGCGTGGTTCCAGTGCTAAATATTTCTTTGCACTGGATGCGTCAGAATACAAATAATGCAGATCAGTTAATAGAATACTGCTATCGAAAATAAGTAAAATTTGGTGAAGTTATATTTTTAAAATGAAAATTCGTGTGTTTTGCTTGACATTTATAAATTCAAATCGAAACCACGGCAAACACACCAAATCGCCAAAGTATTCTATAGACTAGTATTAATACAGGCTCTGAACGAGTTGCATTCTGTGTTTATCTTCCATACTATTTCTTGCAATGATAACGAAGGATTCTCTAATATTTGTTCCATGGCCATTACAACCAGCTGTTCGTGTGGCGAATATATCTCTCTTTTTCTTTCTACAATTATTTTCCAACTGAGCTGTTGGAACATAAACGGACTCGGTAAACGTTCTATTTTTGAAAATCAGCTACTGCATAATGATTTTTTGAATAGTGTAAAAAAAATCTGATTTCATAATTCTTTCAGAAATTTGGGGTCATGAAGCTCTAAATATTCCAGGATTTGATATTATCGCCATTAATCCTCCGAAAAAGTTAAACACTAAAAAATCTGGGAGATTTTCTGGGGGTATTTTGATTGCAATTGCATCCTCTCTGAAGGGAGGTGTGTCTGTTATCAAAAGCTCACCAGATTACATTTGGAGCAAGCTAGACAAGACCTTTTTCCAATTGGAAAAGGATATATTTTTATGTTCATGTTACATACCTCCATGCGATTCTCCCTATTTTGATTCCGATGTTTTCACAAATTTAGAGAACGACATCAATATGTTTCAGAGAAATGTTTCCGTTATTTTAGCTGGGGATTTAAATGCCCGTACTGGTAATTTGTTCGACTTTATTGATACAGAGCGGTCAAGACACATTTTGGCAGACTGCCTTCCCATGCATGCATGCATGCAGACGCATCTCGCTAAAAGGAAAAATTTAGACAGTCAAGTGAACAGTCACGGAAAAGCCATACTGGAGATAATTTATGTAAAGCCTTAGACTTACGTATCCTTAATGGAAGGCTTAAGGGTGATTCTCTCGGGAGGATAACATTTAATGGCCGTCAGGGTTTTAGTACTGTAGATTATATTATAACTAGCCATAAACTACTTAACTCATTTGACAGTTTTATCGTGAAGCAACCTACTCCATTATCAGATCATTCTCAGCTGATTGGCTGGTTGAAAATATTGCCCCCCCCCCCCCTCTAATGAATGATTTCGACAAAGCGGAATTATTTGATCTACCATTTGATCTATTTGATCTATCATCTATTTGATCTATTTGTGTGGAAGTCTGATTCAAGGGATAAATTCATCGATTCTTTACAATCTGATCGCTACGGTGGCCCATAAGTGCCATTATAGGTAGGATGTTTTTTGGAAATTCTGTAACTACGGATCCATAGTTGTAACTGCGGATCCAAAGTTGTAACTACGGATTCAAAGTTGTAACTACGGATCCAAAGTTGTAACTGCGGATCCAAAGTTGTAACTGCGGATCCAAAGTTGTAACTGCGGATCCAAAGTTGTAACTGCGGATCCAAAGTTGTAACTGCGGATCCAAAGTTGTAACTGCGGATCCAAAGTTGTAACTGCGGATCCAAAGTTGTAACTGCGGATCCAAAGTTGTAACTGCGGATCCAAAGTTGTAACTGCGGATCAGTCCAAAGTTGCAACTACGGATCCAAATCTAAGCATACACTTGATTCATCACGTGATAACATTGTGGTCATAAAGTTTACGTGCAGCAAAAACTGATAACGTAAATATTACAAAATTGAATGTGGACGGAAAGTGGTATGAATTTCTATCAGTCCTGTTCTTGTGCAGTATAATCTTGACAGAAATTCACTAATTGCACATTATTTTGCTAAATATTATGAGATTCAAGGCTTTCTTTTCCGTGGTCATTGTATTTCGATTAGCGTTCGTCTGATTAAACGATTTATTATAAGACTCAACCCGGTTGGCCAGGGGTTTTGGGTATACTGGTATCCAATGGTTTCAAATTGGATATACGGTATTTTTACATTGAAATATTGGTATTTAGAATATTATATTTTTTGGATTTTCTGGTATAAAGTAAATGGCAAGATTTTGACATATGATTTCAAGGGCACCCAACGAAGTTTTCGGTTAAAAAGCTGTTCGGGAGAGTTAAGTTAGCCTAAAACTTTCGGATTTGAAAAAAAAGTCCTAGGAAATTGTTTTCTGAAATACTGGCTAGAAAATGTGTTTTCAATCCGTAGAAAATTATAGAAGAAAAGGGAGACTAAGAGGTTTCCCCTAAAATATTCGTACGTATTCGTCTGATCCTGATAGAGTCAGAACGATCCGGAAAAAAACATTGGTTGGAATGGAAAAAAAAAACATTATCACAAATCATTTAGTGAAGCGGCCACCTTAAGTTTTCGAGAACACATTTTCATTCCCTAAGAAATTCTGACATCTAAAAACCGAAAGAATAAACCTTTAGCAAAAGGAGGTCACCGAGGAGGAGACCTTTTAGTCTCTCTTTTCTTCTATAATTTTCTAGGGATTGAAAACAAATTTTCTAGCCAGTATTTCAGAAAACAATTTTCTATAGGGACATTTTTTTCAAATCCGAACGTTTTAGGCTAACTTACTCTCCCGAACAGCTTTTTAACTGAAAACTTCGTTGGGTGCCCTTGGAAAATCTAAGGTCTCTGAAATGGTATGATTTCCTGCATTTTGGGGACCACTTTGGAGCAAAGTTAAAAGGTCTTAATAACAAACATACATTCCTGAAGCCTCACACGCGGGAAATCCGCAGTTTGGTTGCAGAATGGAGTTCTGAAATGCAATTTTGGTGCCCGTTGTAAGCATCAAATTTGGGTAATTTAATTCATTCAAAGCTAGTGCGGGTTGTTAACAGAAATGCGGATTTGCGGCTGGTCAGCGCCAGGGTTTGGGAGTGCAAATAAATCGAAACTTCTGAAAATTTAAAAAATTCTACTATATATAGTAGGCTTTCTTGAATGCGTTTCTATCTATTAGTTTTGGGCTCAAAGAAATGAAATGTATAAAACACGCCGAGATTCTATCAATTCCTACAAGTTCCCTATAATAATGGAGTTTGCAATATCTGTTTTTCTTCGGTTTGTTGTGAAGGAGTTTTTTCTCTTCCATTCCTGTGCAAGAGTCTCTTTTTTGTTATTTGCCCAACCCCGCCCCGTTCCTTGCAACTTTGGATCCATAGTTACAACTTTGGATCCGTAGTTACAACTTTGGATCCGCAGTTACAACTTTGGATCCGCAGTTATAACTTTGGATCCGCAGTTACAACTTTGGATCCGCAGTTACAACTTTGGATCCGCAGTTACAACTTTGGATCCGTAGTTACAACTTTGGATCCGTAGTTACAACTTTGGATCCGCAGTTACAACTTTGGATCCGTAGTTATAACTTTTGACCGTAGTTACAGAATTTCCCAAAAAACTACCTACTTACAATGGCACTAATGGGCCACCGTAGATCGCATACAACTATTGATGCGTGAATTTCAACAAACAAACTTTAATCATAATCATATGATCTTGAAGAAGTTAACAAAGCTATATCTCAATTTAATAACATAATTGAATCGGCTGCTAAAACTTCCTCTTAATGTTACACTAAGACAAGATTACAACGACACCAATAAACATTACAAATCATTCTTGAGACAAAAGAAACAGGGATTCTCTAATACCAACATCGATTCTTTTGTTATTGAAAAAGCCCGAGGAAATTTTGGGCTACATTAAAGTCGCTTAACAATGCAAATGGTAACCCTCCCAAACAACCAATTCCGTTAAACAATCTCTATAAACACTTTAATGAGTTACACTCTTCTATAGACGAGAACAAACTCTCTCAAGACCCAAAAAATATCATCGAGATAATTAATAAACCTGATATATCCAATAGGCATGATACTGCTATGGATGTGCCAATATCTAATGCCGAGTTAAGAAAAGCTATTAAAAAACTAAAGAATAGCAAAGCACCAGGAATTGATAAAATCCGCAATGAGATGTTAAAATGTGGGTGAATATATTAATTCCCATAATTTCTAAACTATTTAATCTTATTTTGAGAGCCGGAGTTTATCCTGACATATGGACAAAAGGTATAATCAGTGCAATTTATAAATCAGGTGATAAATCAGATCCTTCAAACTACAATAGAAAGACGTCATTCGCAATTCTTCAAGTATTATCTTGGGCTTAACAAAATAGCCCCTAATGTAGCTGCTCGTAATGAAGTTGGAAGGATTTCTTTAAAGTCTTTGATATATCGCAACATATTACATTTTTGGATGCACCTTCAGAATCTACCTGAAAATAGTATCGCCAAACAATGTTTTCTTATTTCAAACGATCTAGCATCGTCCAATAAAACGAGCTTCATGACCTCAATTAACAAACTTTTATAGCTTTTCGAAACACCAAGACAAGAAAGCTCTTACCATCCTAATGATAGGTTTAATCCAATTAAAAAGTCTTTATCTGATATTGAAATGAATATTATAAAAGAATCAAAGGTACATCAAATGAAACTCATTCGATTGAACAAGAAGCTCGTCTTTTATTCTACATTTAAACATGATACCAATAGTTCCGATTACCTTGACATGATTAAGAATATGAAGCACAGACAAATGGTAGCGAAATTACGATCAGGAAATCATAACTTGAATATAGAAGTTGGTAGACATACTCATCCTAACTTACCAAGAGAACTAAGAATTTGTCACCATTGTTCGTCATCAGATGTTGAGGATGAAACTCATTTCATGTTCAATTGTGCTTCATATGCTGACATCAGGAAGGTACTAATTGATGAGATCAGTACACATTATCACACTTTTCTACAGTTAGATAATGATCACAAGATTTTGTTCTTATTCAACAATGTTGATCCATTTGTATGTAAAAAAGTAGGATACTTCATCTTTGAAGCATTTGATCGAAAAAACCGATCGCTTACACGTACCACAGAGATTTAAAACCGTTCGCTTAGTGACAGCTCATTTACTTGTAAAGCAATACCATTTATGTACCTTAAGGCTACTATTTATTGCGACACTTAAATTTTGCGATTTAGGAAACTGCGTATTTCGCGAGTGTTTTAATTTTGCGATTTTGCAAAGGAAAAAATGGCAAATAAATATCAGTCCTGAGTAAAGACAAGTTAAGCCTAAGGAGTACTACTTTTCAGCTAGATTTTCCTTCGCGCTACGCGCTAAATCATATAAACGAACGCGGAAAAAGGTTCACGCTTAACGGTAGCTTGCAAATGGTAGTATTAAACAACAAAACGTGCCACATTCACAACAAAACAATAACCGTTTCTTTATTGCTTAAACTGCAAAACAGGCTAAATTTTGCGAGTAGAAATTACTGCGGCAATTAATCTTTGCGATTTGCCGGCGAAAAATCGCAAAAACCGCAAAGATTAGTTGCCGCAATAAATAGTAGCCTTAAGGTATATGGGAATGCTAATAAAGTTGTATTGTATATATTTTCTTGTGTCGGTTATCTTTAAAAATTGTGCAAAATAAAATGAATTTGAACTTGGCAGGAGCCCATTACCAGCACAGAGGTAGATGAGTCTATTTTTAGCATTGCGTTTCGCGCGAAAAAAAACAAAGGTAGGCTATTCTTAGCCAATCAGATAGCTAACGTCACTTCTCATTATCATTCTTCTCACTTTCAACGCGGGAATTCGAATTGCTGGTTTTCACTCAATCCCCAGAGATTCAAATGTTGGTGCCCCAACAAAAGAAGCTAACGAGGAATCTATTGTTTAAGGGCACCAACATGGCGGCAACCTCTTTTCGCGGGAATTTAGCCTCATCTACTCCTGTGCTGGGGACCCAACCCATAACAGAGGAACGCTCCTGGTAATGGGCTCCTGAACTTGGCGTAAATTGAGGCAGTTTCTCTGGTTAAACTTTTTCCTCGTGTTTTGTTATTTCACATTTTAAGAGTTTGCGTTAGAAAATAAATATATGTATTATCTAATTATATGGGAATCTGTTAAAATCTAATATAGAAAAAGCCTTGGTTAAACATTTGGTCTGGCTACCGGTCTGATATCTCTACATCTCGTAAACTGGTACTCAGTGCTGAGGCTCGATCGGCAGTCATTTACCCACAATGCACCCGATATAGTTGGGGGGGGGGGGGGGGGGGTCAGAATTTATGAAAATTGCTGTATATATATATATATATATATATTAAGTATATAGAGAGAAGAAACCCGTCCCTAATATTAATAATCAGAATAAAGGTGAAAGAGAAAATATGCCCTGAATGGGATTCGAACCCACGGCCTCGGTACACTAGTCCGATGTGTTAACCACTACACCATCAGGACGACCACGCTGGAAACGCAGCCGACTTTGGTTATTTGTGGTACCGTGAGTTTTCCCAGGCTTTTTCTCTTTCGGGTTCGGGACGGGAAAGCCCATAACTTCTCAACTAAGCTTTCAACCTAAGGATCATTATTGATTCACAGGCACATACGTCCAACTTAGGAATTGCATAGCCAGAAGGATCCGAATGGATACGAGCTTATTTTAAATATATATTAAGTATATAGAGAGAAGAAACCCGTCCCTAATATTAATAATCAGAATAAAGGTGAAAGAGAAAAATATGCCCTGAATGGGATTCGAACCCACGGCCTCGGTACACTAGTACGATCCATTCGGATCCTTCTGGCTATGCATATATATATATGTATTTTAGTGATTTGATTGGTCGAGTAAGGTCAGCCAATCAAAATCGGGATATCGAGCCATCCATATCTCCGGCTTGGCGGATCCCGATATATTCATTCAAAGGCTTAAAATCCAATTCACATTGTAAATTATACACCTTTCTTTCCCTTTCGGCTCAGCCCTAATCTCTGAGACCTTGGTGATATATACTTTCTCGATTTAAGATTTCTAGCGTTACATCACCCACAGGGAAGCTTTTTGCACTTGTCTGAACTGTGCAATTTGTTTGAACGTTCAAAACTGTCGTGCCTAGGCCTTTAGATATATCTTAATTACTATGTTTCCCCATTTATCAAGATGAGTGTTAGATTTTCGCGGTTCTTGGAATTGCAGCTTTATATCCGATCCTTTCAGGGTGCTGTATAGTGAATGATTAATATGCATAATATAATTGTAAGTTTGGTGTTCGTCTTGGATATATATAGATCTCTATTTAAACACAGGAGCTTATACGAAATCAAGATATATCAAGCTCTTATATATAGCCTAATTTTTAGACGGTACAAGGTCGTCCGCTCACTTCCTCCCCCTCCCCGTCTGATCACAGGAAGCCCAAGCTCAATCGGTTGATTGTAGCTCGGCAAATACAGATATCTTCGTTTGGTTGGCACAGATAGACTGGAAATTTATCACTGCGTATGCTGATGGGGATAGAATGTAAAATCGATGCGATTTTCGTGAAAAATTCGACCCAAACGTGAGTGGCTTTGAACCCGAGATTTGAAGTTCGTTTCCTACCTTTCATTTCTTCTATAGTATGAAGAGTAAGGGATTCAAAATTCGCCCAAATTCGCTGAAACTACGCACAGACACAGCCAAGACACAGATCATAGACACCAGGTAAGTTTTATTCACTTTATTACAGTATATTTATCGAAAAACCAGATTTAAAAATTCCCATACAAACCCTTATAAATTAAATTTACATAAACAGAGCTTGGGCTTCCTGTGGTCTGATGGACTTCATAGACTTTCGTGTTCCTGACGTCATAGTTTCAACCAATCAGAGCGAACTTTACACTTTTGGCAAAGTCTGGCATTTAAGGAATGTGCTCGCATATTTTTCTAAATGGCGTTGGGAAGAACTTGAGCAGTGTGTCGATCGAAGTTGTAAAGTTTTCAGGATTTCGAAACTATATCCAGAGCAGAAGGAATCGTTCATTCATTGAAACGATGTGTTTGTGAATCTACGTACGGGCTTTGGTAAATCACTAATCTTCCTCCGCTTTATATATATATACATTGAAACAAATAAAACTCTGCAAAAGACTTACATATATCATAGTATATATCCTTTATATTTCCATCAAACTTTCTTGACAGTTGTTGCTTTGGTAGACACAAAGTGACATAATAGGCTTTGTTTTCCTTTGTGTTTGACGGTAACGAAGTAGCAAGTTCAACCGTGATTTTGGCCTGCAATGTTTTGATCACACATTTTCAAGGGCAAAAGCGGTAGCCGGTCAGTCGCCTTTCTTTAGTTGCTCAATAACTAAGGGCCGGTTTACACGACGCGTTTACTGCTCCCGGGGCAAGATGTGTCACGAGTTGAAAATGAGTTATTTTGTGTATGACTTTATTCCTCATAACATTACACTTTTTACAGGGAATGATCATAATCCAACTATAAAGAAATTTGATAAGAAATATGGCCGCGGGTCATGTAAACAGGCCCTTAGATGAGTACCACTGACTAGCATTTCTGCGAGTTTAGGACAACTCATTTGCTTAACGCCCTTAAATGACGTCATTTCAAGGATATGTAATGCTTTTTAAAGCAATACTACGACCATAAATCGCCTAAAAATGGTTGAACAAGATTTAAGACACTTTACTGCGTCCAAATAAATGATTTCTGGCTAGGGCTTATAGGCACTTTAACTCGAGCTCCGAAGCCACTTCAAGAATTTAAACAAAATGTCATAACTTTTAAGAGTTTTGCCAAATTCTGCTCAAATCTTCACAAACAGCTAGTACACAATTTACAGATACAACTGATAATGTCAAAATTTGACCCGATCACACATACTAATGACGTATTGTGACGTAAGTCAACCCCACTTTTTTGACATTTTGAGCCGGCAGTACTCGAAATCTAGTTGAACGATTTTTTTCAAACAACTGGAAACTGTTCAAACTTATAACACACATTTACAGTGCAAATTTTATCGAAATCCCTTGGCCAAAATTTGGGCTCTGAATTTCTCACCTTACTAACGTTGTCAAAATTGAAAGGACCGTAGCTTGCTGTCAACGGAAGTGATTAGAATCCAAGCTGGTTAACAGTATTTCCCAACACGGTGGGCATAAATGACCCCGAATTCGAAATCGCCAGGGGTGAGCGTGACCAAAATTAGATAAAATGGCACAATTTCCTAAATTCTCTCTGAAATTGAATACAATTTTCACAGTTTACTATGCAAGTTATATTTAAGGTTCTGGTTAAATTAGTTTTAGATAATGACATTGTGACGTCATAAGAGTAAGCTCCTTTTTTGGTCAAATTCCTTTTTAAATAGTCGTTTAAAGTAAAGTACGCTATAACGAAGATATGGCGATGCGTTTTTATTTGGCACAATTTTGAAGTGTCTGATAAATATTCCCGAAGTTATTAAGGATTTAATATTTTCATGACGTCATATCTGTGACGTAATGTGTTTTACATAAATGGGGCTTTCCACTGTAAAAGAAAAAGAAAAACTCGATATTACAACTATTTAGTGCGTTAGAAGTGTATTGGTAAAAAAATATAGATACAATGGTCACTCGCCTATATTTAGAGGGCGTTTCCGAATACTCATGACGTCATACTGACGTTTACGTTTTTTCAATGTAACCTTGAAAGCATTTATCCATTAAAAATTACAATTAAAAAAACATACGATTTTAGGTACTAAGGTCTTCTTAAAGTTTCTAGATTGTCTAGAAAATTCAAAATTAAATAACTTTTCTCCCTCTTAACCAATCGAAATAGGGTTTTCGATTACTTTGTTCCCAACAAGAGGAGAATTGAACAAATTAACATTTAGTATCTTACGGCTACTTGAAAATATGGAGAAACCTATTATAAATGGATAAATGACGTCATTGTGACGTCATTAAGATGTTCGCGTTAACACAAAACACAACATTTTATTTTGTTTAGCGCTCTAAACCTCTCCATAAAAAAAAAATCATTATTGTACTGTTGAAAGTCTTGAAGATATAGCCAAATAAACTAACCCTGGCGATTTTGGGATCATTTATGCCCACCGTGCAAAGCTTAGTAAATCTTGATAGCAACAAAAGTGTGCTAGAAAAGTGGAAAAATTGCAAAAAATCTACAAATTTCAGGTTTTCAAAAAGCCGCTCAAGAGAATTTTTTTAACGTTTCTGAGCTATAAATTCAATCTTTCATAAGAGTAATACACCAAATCATATCGCTGAGAAATATCTACCGATTGGAGATATAATTTTTCAAAGAGGAGTTTTTCTGGATTTTTTTTTTAGGAAATCTGAAATTTGTAGATTTCGAGGTTTTGCCATTTTTCGACTTTTTTAATCTCGAAACTAGAAATATTCACAACCCTTTTTCTGTTTTCGCTAGTACAATTATATTTGGCATCAAGATTTTGTAAGCTTTGGGGAATACTTTTAATCAGTTTGGATTCTAATCACTTCTATTGACAGAAAGCTACGGTCATTTCAACTTTGATAACGTTAGTAAGGTGGTGAGAAATTCAGAGACCAATTTTGTGTTGTTTTCAAGAAAGAAATCATTCGACCAGATTTCGAGTAATGGCTCAAAATGTCAAAAATTGGGATTCACTTACGTCACAATTACGTCAATTGTAGGTCAAGATTTTGACATTATCAGTTGTATCAATAACTTGTGTACTATTTGTGAACATTTGAGCAGAATCAGGCAAAAATCTTAAAACTTATGACATTTTGTTTAAATTCGCAAAGGGGCTTCGGAGTTTCAATCGAGAACATTAAACGCTGCACCGTTTTTTGACGAAATAAAAACTAAAATATCCTTCGTTCATTTCTATATTATTAAATTATGGGTAGATGGGTGCAAAAATTAGTGTAGTCGTACTAATAAAAAAAATCAAACTAATTATTTAGGTTCAACACGGGTATTTTGAATCAGTTCAAAAGCCGCAATTTTCTTGCAATAACGATTCGGATATACTTTAAAGTCATTTCTGTATAAAAAGATAGAAAATAACTCATTTTCCTCTCGTGACACATTTTGCCCCAGGATCAGTAAACGCGTCATGTAAACCGGCCTTTAGATTATTGAGCAACAAAAGAAAGGCGACTGACCGGCTACCGCTTTTGCTCTTGAAAATGTGTGATCAAAACATTGCAGGCCAAAATCACGGTTGAACTTGCTACTTCGTTACCGTCAAACACAAAGGAAAACAAAGCCTATTATCTTTCTTTGTGCCTATCAAAGCAACAACTGTCAAGAAAGTTTGATGGAAATATAAAGGATATATATATGATATATGTACAGAGTCTTTTGCAGAGTTTTCTTGTTTCAGTGTATATATACAGTCAATGCCAAAAAGGTTGTCCAGCAGAACATAATATAATACTATAATATCCATTGTTTTGGGCTATTGTCTAGACCAAGACAATAGGCCAAAACAATGGATATTAAAGTATTATCATTATGTTCTGCTGGACAACCTTTTTGGCATTGACTGTATATACATGTATATATATATACAGTCGCTGCCAAAAAGGTTGTCCAGCAGAACATAATATAATACTTTAATATCCATTGTTTTGGCCTATTGTCTTGGTCTAGACAATAGCCCAAAACAATGGATATTATAGTATTATATTATGTTCTGCTGGACAACCTTTTTGGCAGCGACTGTATATACACTGAAACAAAAAAACTCTGCAAAAGGCTTACATATATAATATATATATAACCTTTATATTTCCATCAAACTTTCTTGACAGTTGTTGCTTTGGTAGACACAAAGAAACATAATAGGCTTTGTTTTCCTTTGTGTTTGAAGGTGTTCAACCGTGAAAATCTGCCATTTTGGCCTGCAATGTTTTGATCACACATTTTCAATAGCAAAAGCGGTAGCCGGTCAGTCGCCTTTCTTTAGTTGCTCAACAATCTAAAGGCCGGTTTACATGACGCGTTTAACTGATCCCGGGGCAAGATGTGTCACGAATTGAAAATGAGTTATTTTGTATATCTATTTATACAGAAATGACGTTAAATTATATCCGAATCGTTATTGCAAGAAATTGCGGCTTTTGAACTGATCCAAAATACCCGTGTTGAACCTAAATAATTTGTTTTGATTTTTTTTATTAGTACGACCACACTAATTTATGCACCCATCTACCAATAATATAGAAATGAACGAAGGATATTTTGAGAGTATTTTAGTTTTTATTTCGTTAAAAAACGGTGCAGCGTTTAAGGCGTCTCGATTGAAACCCCGAAGCCACTTTGCGAATTTAAACAAAATGTCATACATTTTAAGATTTTTGGCTGATTCTGCTCGAATGTTCACAAATAGTACACACTTTATTGATACAACTGATAATGTCAAAATCTTGACCTGGATCACACATACAATTGACGTAATTGTGACGTCAGTTAACCCCACTTTTTGACATTTTCAGCCATTACTCGAAATCTAGTCGAATGATTTCTTTCTTGAAAACAACACAAAATTGGTCTCTGAATTTCTCACCTTACGTTATCAAAGTTGAAATGACCGTAGCTTTCTGTCAATAGAAGTGATTAGAATCCAAAGCTTACAAAATCTTGATGCCAAATAAAATTGTACTAGCGAAAACAGAAAAAAAGTTTGTGAATATTTCTAGTTTCGAGAGAGTAAAAAAGTCGAAAAATGGCAAAACCTCGAAATCTACAAATTTCAGGTTTTCTAAAAAAAAACTCAAGGAAAAAAACTCAATAATTTTTTTTAAAGGTTGTGAGCATTAAATTCAATCATCCATAAGAATAATACACAAAATCCTATCGCTGAAAATGACTACAATTGGATATATGATTTTTCAAAGTGGAGAAATCAGAGCAAAGGTTTTGGAGAGTGTTTTTGTTTACATCTAGAGCGGCCACGGCTGACTGACGGAATATGCACGTCCATTCAAAAGTTTACAAACATGATAATTTCTCGACTTTTGAATGCACGTGCACGTGCCTATTAGTCAGCCGTGGCCGCTCTAGAGGTAAACAAAGCACCATGTAAAACCTCGGCTCTGATGTGCTCCTCTTTGAAAAATTATTTCTCAGCGATAGGATTTGGTGTATTATTAAGCTTTTTTGAAAACCTGAAATTTGTAGATTTTGAGTTTTTGCAATTTTTCCACTTTTCTACTCTATCGAAAGAAATATTCACAACTTTTGTTTTGTTTTTGGTAGCACAACTTTGTTTGCTATCAAGATTTACTAAGCTTTGGGAAATACTTTTAACCAGCTTGTATTCTAATCACTTCCGTTGACAGAAAGCCTTTCAATTTTGACAACGTTAGTAACGTGAGAAATTCAGAGCCCAAATTTTGGTCAATTTCGCCCAAGGGATTTCGATAAAATTTGCACTGTGTATGTGTGTTAAAAGTTTGAACAGTTTCCAGTTGTTTGAAAAAAAAATCATTCGACTAGAACTCGAGTAATGCCGGCTCAAAATGTCAAAAATGTGGGGTTGACTTACGTCACAAACGTCATTAGTATGTTGTCGGGTCAAACAGTTGTATCTATAAATTGTGTACTGTTTGTGAATATTTGAGCAGAATTTGACAAAAATCTTAAAAGTTATGATGATATTTTGTTTAAATTCACGGCGCAGTAAAGTGTCTTAAATCTTGTTCAACCATTTTTGGGCGATGGGTTAGGGTCGTAGTATTGCTATAAAAAGCATTATAAATCCTTGAAATGACATCATTTAAGGGCGTTATGCAAATGAGTTGTCCTAAACTCGCAGAAATGCTAGTCAGCAGTACTCATCTTAGGGCCTGTTTACATGACGCGTTTAATCCCGCGGCGATATTTCTTATCAAATTTCTTTAAAGTTGGATTATGATCATTCCCTGTAAAAAATGTAATGTTATGAGCGATAAAGTCATACACAAAATAACTCATTTTCAACTCGTGACACATCTTGTCCCGGGATCAGTAAACGCGTCATGTAAACCGCTTTTGATATTGAAAATGTGTGATCAAAACATTACATGCCAAAATGGCGTTTCATGGTTGAACTTTCTCCTTCGTTGCCGTCAAACACAAAGGAAAACAAAGCCTATTATGTTTCTTTGTGTCTATCAAAGCGACAACTGTCAAGAAAGTTTGATGGAAATATAAAGGATATATATATATGATATATGTAAGTCTTTTGCAGAGTTTTTTTGTTTCAGTGTATATATATATATATATATATATATTAAGTATATAGAGAGAAGAAACCCGTCCCTAATATTAATAATCAGAATAAAGGTGAAAGAGAAAAATATGCCCTGAATGGGATTCGAACCCACGGCCTCGGTACACTAGTCCGATGTGTTAACCACTACACCATCAGGACGACCACGCTGGAAACGCAGCCGACTTTGGTTATTTGTGGTACCGTGAGTTTTCCCAGGCTTTTTCTCTTTCGGGTTCGGGACGGGAAAGCCCATAACTTCTCAACTAAGCTTTCAACCTAAGGATCATTATTGATTCACAGGCACATACGTCCAACTTAGGAATTGCATAGCCAGAAGGATCCGAATGGATACGAGCTTATTTTAAATATATATTAAGTATATAGAGAGAAGAAACCCGTCCCTAATATTAATAATCAGAATAAAGGTGAAAGAGAAAAATATGCCCTGAATGGGATTCGAACCCACGGCCTCGGTACACTAGTCCGATGTGTTAACCACTACACCATCAGGACGACCACGCTGGAAACGCAGCCGACTTTGGTTATTTGTGGTACCGTGAGTTTTCCCAGGCTTTTTCTCTTTCGGGTTTTGGCCTAGACAATAGCCCAAAACAATGGATATTATAGTATTATATTATGTTCTGCTGGACAACCTTTTTGGCATCGACTGTATATATATATATATATATATATCATGCATTAGATCTGAAACATTCTCCTAGGTTTTTGGCTTTTAGAAGACCAAATCTTTCATGGAATATCATGATTTTTCTGCAGGAGTGAACACATACTGAGTATGTTATGGAAAAAGTTTTATGGCACTTGGGTGAATATTTTTGTTTTCAGATATAAAATTATTATGAACACACTTCCGTAAGTTCATGTACGGCAATGACATCTAAACGTTGCACAAAAAGTCCGGTTAAAACAATCTCTGATACCAACTGAAACTCCCGGGGGGGGGGCTCCCCATAAAAATAGACGGGGGTGCTCGACCTATCTTTTAGGGGTTAAAATCGTTAGCAGTGCTATCTCTTAGGGGTCTTCCAAAGGTCTGCTATCTTTTAGGGGTCTCCGAGACCCAAATTGTTTGTGGCAAAGAAAAAAATAGCGCTGGATCCTCGAGCATGAGACCCCACAAGTTGAATCGGTATTTACGGCTTCGATATAGAGTTTGATCCATCCGAATATTAAAGACGAGGTTATGGGGCAGAGCTTTGTCTCTTATTTCCTTTAGTTTGCACAAATTTGTCCTTTGGAGTGCTATCTTTTAGGGGTAATTTTTTTGTGAGCCACGCCCATATTGCTATCTTTTAGGGGTGAATTTCATTTCTCACGTCGAGCACCCCCGTCTATTTTTATGGGGAGCCCCCCGGGCTGAAACTACACTAGGACAGCTTCAGGGTCTTGTGTGACTAATCGGCATACATATCAAGCCTCAAAACGTTTTAAAAATAAAGGTAAAAGCGTAAAAGTCTGAAAAGTTCTAAGATCACAGTAATAAACTTTACGGCATGGAATCGAGTCTGATATTTCTTGTATGCATTCTCATACACTGTCGTGCAAATACTGCACCCAAACTTCCGTTTAAAAATTTCCTGCTCTCCAAAGAACCACAGCAGCTCCGTGAACAGGATACCATTCTGAGAAATCCACAGAAGTTTGAAGCTGTAGAATGTTTTCTCCAGTGCATGAAAGCTGATAGATCCAACTAGTAAAAGCCTCTACTGCACGACTGTTCTACACTTCACGCTTCAATTCATACGCGTGTTCGTATTGGCTTATTGTAAAAACAAAGGTTGATGACGTCAGAAACATGAAAGTCTATGAAGTCCATCAGACGAGGAGGGGGAGGAAGTGAGCGGACGACCTCGTACCGTCTGAAAATTAGGCTAGCTCTTATACGACTCTGCTATATTTATAATTTAAACCGCTGACCAGTCAGGAGGAAGATGTGACTGCCACGAAGAAATGTATACAGGGGGGTTTCCATTCAACAAAAAAAACGGTCAAAATTTCGAAATTTCCGGCATTTCCAGAAAAGAGGACTAATTCAAAAGGTATTCCTCAATTAACGAAAATTTTACCGGAAACTTTTCCATTCCATTTGATTTCTAACCGGAATTTTCGGAAATTTTGGTCGAATGGAAATCGCCGGACATCAGTTCGTGGATGGAACACGATAGACCGTTTATAGATACTAGCAGATACTAGGTAACAGCTCAGCTAAGGTTAATATCTCACACATTGCTGTAGGCGGTACTGCCGTTGTAACATCACCCGGTTGTTATATAATTACTGAGAAACCATGGCTCATGGTTTGACGCAAAGTTGACCATGGATACACCACATATTACCATATATAGACCGTATGCAATACTCTAGTTCATGTTTTATTTCAAGCCGATTAAGTTTTTGTAATAGCTTAGTATTATGTGACTATTCGGACTAAGGCGGTTTGAGCGAACGAACGCCTAAAGACAGGAATCGTTCAATATAGACTTCACTTTCACCCTAACCCGGGTCATACTCAAGCATGTTAAGGCATGGTTTGAGCATGAAGTCGAGGCTAAAGCTATTTTATTGAATAGGGTGGCTTATGTCTGCCTGAATTCTACACAAATAGTGGATATCACTCATCTCAGCGTTCTAAGTCTTTGGAACAGATTTTGTTGTAAAATATCTATCACATGACCAGCCACGTGATTGCAAAATCTGGAAATTTCATCTCAAAATGGGCCGGTCACACTATCGTTCAATATAGACTTTCAAACCCCTAACCCGGGCCATATAAAGTTACCCTAACCATTTCAAAACAAGCTCCAGATAAATGATAAGTTCTCTCTCATATAGGGCTAGGGTTCGCAGGTAAGGGAACGTTCATTATTTATGGGTGGTGGGCTGGTGGGAAAATGAGGCGGTGGGCAAATGTTTTTCAACTTTGAAAAGGGGTTCAACATTTTTCACCCATTTCAAGAGGGGGCCAGACTTTTCATATCATAATCATTGAACACAGAATAAGACATTTGGTATTGGTGATCGCTTGGCTACCCTATTGTTCAATCACCAATAGACCAGTTCGCGGTTAATTCCGACATTTTGAAAGGGGTGCAAACATGGCGCGAAATACAGTGTTTGTATGGGAATCCGATGCCTAATAAAATCCGTAAAATCGAATTCAGATACAAACATAAGATATCAGGTAAAAGATTAACTGATCGAAATTTGAGGGATGTAGCTGTGCTGGGAAGCGTGCAATCGTGTTTTCAATTTTCCATACATTGTCTGTAAATTTTACCGCGGACTTTGACTCGTTTTTACAGACAAATGTATCAGTGGAAAACTGAAAACACGATTGCACGCTTCCCACGTATAACAGCTCTTTTCAGCAGTATCGACGGTTTTGCTGTTATACGTATATATCAAAAGTTCAAAAAACCCGTGGAAGGGTCTATCAGAACCGCGAACTGGTCTATGGTGTGGCTCGTTCAGAGCATTAGGTACTGACCCGTAATTCCACGTTAAATTGCACGAGGAAAAACGATATCGAACTCATCGATATCGGGCGATATTGGTTTTCTCGTGCAATTTGTAAAATAAATCTTATGGTTTCGAGTGCCGATTCGGGATAAATCTACCCGGGTTCCAGAGGCCACAGTGACCGACGTAACCGAGTTAGACGTTCTTTATTCGTCTGTACCGTACGGATCCTCCCGCACCAACTAACTGACTAAATTTTACAATGCTACTGCTCAAATAGTTACATTCATACACGTGTGTGCAAGCGGGCAAGTCATGCTGGGAAACAGGTTTACATCTGGTTTTACCTGGACCCGTGACTAGAGGGCGGAGGAACAGAACAGGGAGGAGGGAGAATTGGAAATGAAATGTCCAGAAAAACTAGGGAGGAGGAAGAATTTAGCATACAGGGAGGAGGGAGAAAATGGGATCTACATACATACATGCTCTAGAGATAAATTTTAAAACTCACTAGGGAGGAGGGAGAAATGTAGGAAAAAAAATAGGGAGGAGTGAGATTTCACTACCCGTTCCTCTCCACTCTGACTACGTGGTCGTAAGTAAAAACTAACGCCCAACATTAAGCACTTTGAAAAAGAATTTAAGCTACTGCTAAAGTACAAAGTGTACGATGTTACTTTTACAATGTGAAGCGAGGGTGATAAAATGCTAACAGCCTGTAAATAAATATCTAGGTTCTAATCGAAAATTAGTGAGTTCGAGAGGAATAAAGTTATAGTTGCGTAACTGATAAATATTCAGATCAACATGAGTTGACAAAGAAACTTCCTAAGTTGTTCTTGCGTGGAACCCATAAAGTACACGCAGATAATTCTCCCAAAACGGTTAGGTGTTCCGTGCCTGTAATAGATTTTGGTTCAATAAACACTAATAAGTAAGCCTTAAAGTTCCGGCTGAATTAAAAATAACACCTTGGCATGGCTGTTACCACTTCGAGTTCAGAATAAATTCATTACAAACTAGAAAACACAATCAGTAAGTGTGTTTCTAAGAGTCAACTCATTTTGTCCCTAATCCTATTTTTGTCTTTTTTTGGGGGGGGGGGGGGGGGGGGTTAATTTGGTTTTACTACAAATTACGTGCACGCTTGCTATAGCGGCAATTAGCGCCTGATTAGTTCTGAGAAGGTTACTAAATCTAAATCTAAAACCCAATAAATAATAGTTTTTGAAATGGTTATATTTTACCACTTTTAGTCGTGTAATAACACTTTCAGTTGTATTTGGCGTTTTCGATCCTGTAAAGTATCTCTTGTGGCTACTGAGTGAATTTATTTCTTTAAACGGCAGGCAAAAATATGTTAGCAGGCTCGTAGGCCGCCTTTGCCCTTTGGTTTTACCTCCGCGAAAACCTTCGAGAGATTTTTTAAGCTCTTTCGTTTATGCATTTTTGTTCTTTCCAGGATCTTCGCAGACTGATTGCCAATGGAAGGTACTTTTGATTTAGTACCGTAGTCGGGAAATGTCATTCAGCTAGAAATCTGCCATTTTGGATGGGAGTTAAATATTTTCTGGGGGGGGGGGGGTACTTACATGAAAAATGGGTATGTATGTGAGGCCAAGAGGCTCAAACCCTGACCCTGTTTGACCCAATCCGAGCTCCAAAACCCTAATTGCTCCCTTTTTGAGGGAAAAAGCCCTGATAGCCCCTTCTTTAAATTGTTTTCAAAACACGGTCGGATACATACGGCGACGGCCGGTATACCGCGTATCGGGATTGCATGCAAAATAAGGAACATTTCAAGTCGGGACGTGTCATTGGGTAAACAAATCAGCAGATGAAGTACATAGATAAGTACTGAAGTACGAATTAGCGGCGTCACGATGTATGGGAATCTGCGGCAACAGAATGTCTTTTTTGACATAGTAGCTAAAAAACCTGAACCCGGTCTAAAAAATACTGAACCCCGACCCTGACTGCACCCAAATTATACTCAAATCCTGACCCTGATCTGCCCAAACCGAGCTCAAAACCCTGACCCACCCCGGCATCACATACATAATACGTCACAAACAGGAGTACCTCCCGGGAATTTTCCGCCTATCTGTTTCCATAGAATCACTCTAATCTGATTGGCTATTCCCACTTTTCTTTGTAATTTTGGCCAATCAGAGGTAAGTGTTTCAAGATTTTGCACTGGTGTTTCAAAGAAATTGCACTCCTCTTAACCAATCAGATGTTAGAAATATTTAGTACTGTATTATTAAACGTATAATATCAAGACAGTGTCTTGATATCGCAGAATATCGGACATCAGATCTGGCTTCTGAGTGGATAATGACGAAAAGTGGGATGAAAATCTCGTCAAACCGGTTCTGGAACCAATGGCCGCACATCACCTATACCATTAATCAGGTAGTTGAGTACCTGTTAGCCAACTGAACGAGGTGCGTAATGCCATGAACTGACATCGCCTGTATAGTCCTACCTGCCAGGAAATGTTCAGTGCTAAAAACTGTCTAGCGGACTACATATCTTTTAAACTTAAAATTGTTTTAATCCAACGAAGAACCCTCAGCCTGGGTATTTTGTGCATTGCGATATGGTGTTCAACTGAAAGGTGTGTTGTAACTGGATGGTAAATGTCCAATTTTCATGAAATCATAGAATGTTATATTTAAACTCGAATTTACAGTATAACTGAATAGTAAGCTAATATCAGTCTCTGAGAAGAAAACTGATAAATAGAAAACTAAGTAAATTAAGCAACTAGGGTGATACATTTTGAAGGAAGACAAATTGAATAGCCGATTTCATCAAACGTACTTCAAGCTTTAAGACAAAGAATCGAAATTTTATTTTTCAATCTTTACTGACCTTAGCCGAAGACACTTCAATGCGCTTGAATCTAATTATTTATTAATAAAATGTAGTACCACAAATTGTAGCGGCGACGTGTTCACAGCAGGCGTTTTATTCCATGACTCAATCTTCTTTAAAGTTACCGTATACCTTCGCAGCACGTATTCTTAAAAAAAATTAAATACATTTGAAGTTGATGGATTGATCTTCAATTATCCGAAAAATATATTTAAAACATGCAATAGTTTGCGAGATATTTATAGAAAAAACACCATTTTGAATTTGTGTCACAGTCCCCGATGCTGATCTGCGGTTTAGTTTTCGCTATTCGGCCCTCTCCCTTCTTGGTACAACCCGCACTTATACCTTTTTGCTTATTATCTCTAGTTTTGGCCATGCATATAACACAACGCTCTTTCGAATATTTTTGAAACGCCACTAGTACGCGAGAGCGGAATCCAGGATTCTTATGCAATTTGAGCCATTTTCTAATTTCCCGCGAATTTCTGGACTATTCATAAGCTCCGGGAGTCCTTACATATAATTGGCAAGTTGGTTTTAGTGTTGACTTTTGCTGTGTTTACTAACCTTCAGAAGCCAAAACCTCCGCTAGATTTTTATGCGTATTCGCTGTCTTTGGATGAATTGACAGGGTATGAAGACTTGTCAGATCTTGATGAAACTTGGCCTGAACGGTTGGAGGCGCTAGCTACATACGAACCAAAGTTTGTGAGCGTTTAGCGATATTTTAATTACTTTACTTATAAGCAAGAGTACTTGCCGTGATGAAACACAGAAATTATTTCGATTGAAACTTTGAAGATGAATTGCATTTGAACAAAGTAAAATATTAAAAAACGCTCACATTCTTTGACAGGCCATCTTATGCTGATTGACATTATACAGCCGAATCGTTCGTACGTGCGAACGCCGAGTCACATAAATTCTCTTCTTTGAGACTCGTCTATTTTTTTAGCTTGTTTCCTTAGCGCCCCTTAGCATTCCCTGAAAATATAATATTTATGTGTAAAAACTATTTCAGCGCATTTTTTCCAGTGATATATAGGTTTCTATAGTTTCCTTTGAAACGATGAGCGTACGATTTTATTTGCGAGAGAAGGTATTAAAATAGACCTTATTAAAATAGACTTAATTTCAATTATTTATTTAAGGCGCTATTGGAACTATTTCACTGAAATTTTCCAGTTTGTTTGTTCTCTTTCTTCAGTGTCAAAGCTGTGATTAGTACTAGTTTAGGTATATCCTGTTGTTTATACGAAGAAATTTCCTTCATAACCAAAGCCACTAAGCTGACTAACTACTACATTCACCATTAGACCAAACGTTTCGGGATTCCTATTGTTTTACATCTCCTGCCGCGAGTAAAATGAACATCTAAATATAACCCGGTCTGGAAAAACGCTGCATCACGAATATATGGGCACCGTTGGCTTCAAAGCAAGTTTTTCATTTAAATGGCCGTTTTTGTACAACAGACGCATTATGTGTCCAGACGCATAATGCGTCCACCATCTTAGTACGACTAGTATAAAGACGGGAAGAAGTATCAGACGAACTTCATGATAAATCGCGCCATATTTTCGAGAGGGAATGGATTCTACTTGTTGTTGTTCTTTTGGGCAAACTTAAGAAGACTTTAGTTAGTGCGACTTCTTAGTTCGTCTGGTATAAAAACGGCTACAAGACGCATTATGCGACTGGTCGAAATACGTTCCACAGTGTGTCGTTTTGAATGCAATACCAAACTTAGTGCGTCCAGTCGCATAATGCGTCTTGTGCCCGTTTTTATACCAGACAAAATAAGAAGTCGCACTAAGTTTTCTTTGCCCAAATTAAATACGTCTAGACGCATTATGCGTCTGTAGTATAAAAACGGCCAATAAAATCGTCCCTCTCTTTCCGAAAGCAAAATAAATGTACCCATTTCTTATTTGTAGGATAATATGATTTTCTTATGAAATACGCGCGAAAGTTGTACTCAAAATTTATATTATTTTGGTATGCAACTTGCCTGAAGGTTCGTTCACTCGTATTCAATAGAAAATCATGAAATAACAGGAGGTATTCAGATACAGTCTAGATTGGCTGTAAAGAAATTCATCTAGCCATGACGTCTCGGTATACCGTCTCGGTATACCGTCTCGGTATGCCGTCTCGGTATGCCGTCTCGGTATGCCGTCTCGGTATGCCGTCTCGGTATGCCGTCTCGGTATGCCGTCTCGGTATGCCGTCTCGGTATGCCGTCTCGGTATGCCGTCTCGGTATGCCGTCTCGGTATGCCGCCGTCTCGGTATGCCGTCTCGGTATGCCGTCTCGGTATGCCGTCTCGGTATGCCGTCTCGGTATGCCGTCTCGGTATGCCGTCTCGGTATGCCGTCTCGGTATGCCGCCGTCTCGGTATGCCGTCTCGGTATGCCGTCTCGGTATGCCGTCTCGGTATGCCGTCTCGGTATGCCGTCTCGGTATGCCGTCTCGGTATGCCGTCTCGGTATGCCGTCTCGGTATGCCGTCTCGGTATGCCGTCTCGGTATGCCGTCTCGGTATGCCGTCTCGGTATGCCGTCTCGGTATGCCGTCTCGGTATGCCGTCTCGGTATGCCGTCTCGGTATGCCGTCTCGGTATGCCGTCTCGGTATGCCGTCTCGGTATGCCGTCTCGGTATGCCGTCTCAGTAAAACCTTTATTTTCGTTTTCAGTGAATACAGCTCTTCCCTGATAGCTATAAACTGACAGCGATGAGTCGCAAAACAGGTTTGGCTTTCTCCGGTGGTGGGATCAGGTCAGCGGCCTTCTGCTCTGGTGTCCTGCGCAGAATGCTGCAAAAATATATCCCTGTGGACTACTTGAGCTGCGTGTCCGGGGGTGGTTACACGGGAACAGCTTACCTGGACTGGAAGTACCGCAATGAGCTCAAAGATGATCCGGCGTGGCATGCAGATTTCTTTGAGAACATGCGCAGAAATCCCAACCCAATATGCAACTGTGGAAATGCTCTCCGAGGGATTGTTGACACCGCAGCCATTATCTGCCTGATTTTAGTGATCTCATTGATCCTTCCAGTTGTGATAGGCTTCACTTTTGCCATCCCAACGGCTTATCTGGTTGACTACTTCTTTGGCGCAATTCTGCGCTTGCCGTTCACTTGTCCTCAAGAGAATACTCACAATTTTACAACTTCTCAAATTGCCAAGAATCCGGAATTTATGCAAGCAGTTAGTACCGACACCGGAACCGTCGAGTGTGTGCCCAAATTTGGTCCTCACGTGTATCCCACATTTCTTCTTTTCGTTATTCTGTTTTCTCTTTTTCTGTTTCTCTACTTCCTCAAGGGAATCATGGTGAAACGACGTACATTTGTTCGCTTTCTCTTTAACTTATCCTTCTTTATCTTAGCCATGACTTTCTTGCCTTGGCTTATTGAGCAATACATAGTTGTGACGCCACTCTGGATCAATGGCTTGATCATTGGTCTCAGCATTTTCCTGTGGTTAGGATTTCCACCGCTAAGAGATAAAGCATCATTGGTAATGATTATCTACTTCTATGCCTATGCCATCAAGTGGAAGGTGTATAAGACAAACGTACTTGGGTTTGTCTACACACACACGCGGTTCGCGATACTGATGTGGGTCTCTGGAATTCTGATATGGATAAACCCGTTCCTTGCACTTCTGCAGCAGAGAGCTGTGCAAATGTACAACCAGTAAGTCCCGTTGTCTTAATTTGATAGAATAAGCATTGGGAAACGCATTGGGAAACGCGCGCTCTGATTGGTCGAGTGGTGTTAGAGCACATATGCACAGATGACGTCTCGATTGATAGGAATCAATTTGTATCGTCCCTTTTCGTTAATTATTGATAAAACAAATAGATGATTTATAGATCTATCATTACAATACACTGATGACGTCAAAACGTATCAAGAACAACAGTCATGGTGCTCGACTGTGCCTCGTGGCGTACGTATTTATTCTCATTACGTGCTGACGTCATTTGTGCATATATAGCAGGACAGACACACGGCAAAATTATATCTTTTACAAGAACTGAACGTGTATCATATCAGTCCTAATCAAAGTTAGTATGGTTTTACTCTCTCTTTACAGGTGGAGACTCCAGAAATCCTTCTTCTCCCCAGAAAGCACCAGTTTGACGTCATGCCCGAGGATCACGTGCTGCCAACCAGCGGGGAAACGCCTCAACCGACCCCTGACATTGGGCGATCTTATCGTCATAAAGCCCCATTACATCTGTAACGTGACAGTTCATCACTGGCGCAAGTCACAATCTACTGATAAGCGCAGCTTTGAACTTCTTACCATGTCCCCATCCACCATAGAACGCATCGATCATGTCTCCGAAGAAGAGGAATTTGAACCCGACTTTATAAAGCCTACAGAAATCAAGCTATCGGTTGCTATGGCAACCTCAGCGGCTGTAGTCTCGTACAACCTCGGTACCAGTAATGAAATAAATGAAGGAGTTCGTGACTTACAAATCCTCATGGGACTCGGACTTGGGAAGTTCCTGTCAACCCAAACGAAACGAAACGAAAACTGTATCATGAAGGTAAACTGAAACTATATTTTCACTCGATCAATCAAAACGGTTATAAAGGTTGGGCATAAAAATTCTTTACCTGCGAATACAGCCGTCTCGTCTCGCATCGGGAGCCACAGTTAAAACGCGTCTCCCGAGAGAGACGTTTGCGAGTCGAGGCCAAAAATTCCATAATGATGACGTTTGCGGCCAGGATCTGGTCGCGGACATTTGATTGGCTCATATATGATAATTAGGCATACTAGCCAATCAGATGTCGCGACCAGAACCTGGCCGCAAACGTCATCAGTATTTTTTTTTTAGCCTCGACTCGCAGACGTCTCTCTCGGGGGACGCTCCAGATGCGAGACGGTTGTATTCGCAGGATAAAATACTCTTGAAGTTGATTCAACAAGAAAGTCAACTGAGGCTGTGTGCTTTACGCAGCAAGCAAATATAACGGGATTAAACCCTTCGCATACCTTGAACTTTGATCTATAAACTGGATTGTTTTTATATTGTACGCAAATAATAAGAATCCTTGACTACTTTCTTCATCGTCAAGCTTTATAATCTAATTTAAGGTATTCAAAACAATGTTATCGTTTAAGACAAAACAAAAACGCTACTGCATTTGCCAGTAGGTCAGTTAACATATTTAGGCTTTATCCATACCGACCTCTGGCTACCTTAAATCCTTCAGTGGTACTTCTTGGGAACTTTGCGACATTCTCTTTGACTTTTCGAAATAGATTACGTGTTATTATATACAATAAACAGTGTAAACGATAGCCATGTAGATGCACAGATGACGTCATGTTTATCATGTAATTATTGTATAAAACAGATAGATGTAATTTGCCGTGGATCTGTCTTCTTGTAGATGCACAGATGACGTCACGTTTATCGTGTAATTATTGTATAAAACAGATAGATGTAATTTTCCCTGGATCTGTCCTCTTGTAGATGCACAGATGACGTCACGTTTATCGTGTAATTATTGTATAAAACAGATAGATGTAATTTTCCCTGGATCTGTCTTCTTGTAGATGCACAGATGACGTCACGTTTATCGTGTAATTATTGTATAAAACAGATATATGTCATTTGCCGTGGATCTGTCCTCTTGTAGATGCACAGATGACGTCACGTTTATCGTGTAATTATTGTATAAAAGAGATAGATGTCATTTGCCGTAGATCTGTCTTCTTGTAGATGCACAGATGACGTCACGTTTATCGTGTAATTATTGTATAAAACAGATAGATGTAATTTTCCCTGGATCTGTCCTCTTGTAGATGCACAGATGACGTCACGTTTATCGTGTAATTATTGTATAAAACAGATAGATGTAATTTTCCCTGGATCTGTCTTCTTGTAGATGCACAGATGACGTCACGTTTATCGTGTAATTATTGTATAAAACAGATATATGTCATTTGCCGTGGATCTGTCCTCTTGTAGATGCACAGATGACGTCACGTTTATCGTGTAATTATTGTATAAAAGAGATAGATGTCATTTGCCGTGGATCTGTCTTCTTGTAGATGCACAGATGACGTCACGTTTATCGTGTAATTATTGTATAAAACAGATAGATGTAATTTTCCCTGGATCTGTCCTCTTGTAGATGCACAGATGACGTCACGTTTATCGTGTAATTATTGTATAAAACAGATAGATGTAATTTTCCCTGGATCTGTCTTCTTGTAGATGCACAGATGACGTCACGTTTATCGTGTAATTATTGTATAAAACAGATAGATGTAATTTTCCCTGGATCTGTCTTCTTGTAGATGCACAGATGACGTCACGTTTATCGTGTAATTATTGTATAAAACAGATAGATGTAATTTTCCCTGGATCTGTCTTCTTGTAGATGCACAGATGACGTCACGTTTATCGTGTAATTATTGTATAAAACAGATAGATGTAATTTTCCCTGGATCTGTCTTCTTGTAGATGCACAGATGACGTCACGTTTATCGTGTAATTATTGTATAAAACAGATAGATGTAATTTTCCCTGGATCTGTCTTCTTGTAGATGCACAGATGACGTCACGTTTATCGTGTAATTATTGTATAAAACAGATAGATGTAATTTTCCCTGGATCTGTCTTCTTGTAGATGCACAGATGACGTCACGTTTATCGTGTAATTATTGTATAAAAGAGATAGATGTCATTTGCCGTGGATCTGTCTTCTTGTAGATGCACAGATGACGTCACGTTTATCGTGTAATTATTGTATAAAACAGATAGATGTAATTTTCCCTGGATCTGTCCTCTTGTAGATGCACAGATGACGTCACGTTTATCGTGTAATTATTGTATAAAACAGATAGATGTAATTTTCCCTGGATCTGTCTTCTTGTAGATGCACAGATGACGTCACGTTTATCGTGTAATTATTGTATAAAACAGATAGATGTAATTTTCCCTGGATCTGTCTTCTTGTAGATGCACAGATGACGTCACGTTTATCGTGTAATTATTGTATAAAACAGATAGATGTAATTTTCCCTGGATCTGTCTTCTTGTAGATGCACAGATGACGTCACGTTTATCGTGTAATTATTATATAAAACAGATAGATGTAATTTTCCCTGGATCTGTCTTCTTGTAGATGCACAGATGACGTCACGTTTATCGTGTAATTATTGTATAAAACAGATAGATGTAATTTTCCCTGGATCTGTCTTCTTGTAGATGCACAGATGACGTCACGTTTATCGTGTAATTATTGTATAAAACAGATAGATGTAATTTTCCCTGGATCTGTCCTCTTGTAGATGCACAGATGACGTCACGTTTATCGTGTAATTATTGTATAAAACAGATAGATGTCATTTGCCGTGGATCTGTCTTCTTGTAGATGCACAGATGACGTCACGTTTATCGTGTAATTATTGTATAAAACAGATAGATGTCATTTGCCGTGGATCTGTCTTCTTGTAGATGCACAGATGACGTCACGTTTATCGTGTAATTATTGTATAAAACAGATAGATGTCATTTGCCGTGGATCTGTCTTCTTGTAGATGCACAGATGACGTCACGTTTATCGTGTAATTATTGTATAAAACAGATAGATGTCATTTGCCGTAGATCTGTCCTCTTGTAGATGCACAGATGACGTCACGTTTATCGTGTAATTATTGTATAAAAGAGATAGATGTCATTTGCCGTGGATCTGTCCTCTTGTAGATGCACAGATGACGTCACGTTTATCGTGTAATTATTGTATAAAAGAGATAGATGTCATTTGCCGTGGATCTGTCCTCTTGTAGATGCACAGATGACGTCACGTTTATCGTGTAATTATTGTATAAAACAGATAGATGTCATTTGCCGTGGATCTGTCTTCTTGTAGATGCACAGATGACGTCACGTTTATCGTGTAATTATTGTATAAAACAGATAGATGTCATTTGCCGTAGATCTGTCCTCTTGTAGATGCACAGATGACGTCACGTTTATCGTGTAATTATTGTATAAAAGAGATAGATGTCATTTGCCGTAGATCTGTCTTCTTGTAGATGCACAGATGACGTCACGTTTATCGTGTAATTATTGTATAAAACAGATAGATGTCATTTGCCGTGGATCTGTCCTCTTGTAGATGCACAGATGACGTCACGTTTATCGTGTAATTATTGTATAAAATAGATAGATGTCATTTGCCGTGGATCTGTCCTCTTGTAGATGCACAGATGACGTCACGTTTATCGTGTAATTATTGTATAAAACAGATAGATGTCATTTGCCGTGGATCTGTCCTCTTGTAGATGCACAGATGACGTCACGTTTATCGTGTAATTATTGTATAAAACAGATAGATGTCATTTGCCGTGGATCTGTCCTCTTGTAGATGCACAGATGACGTCACGTTTATCGTGTAATTATTGTATAAAAGAGATAGATGTCATTTGCCGTAGATCTGTCTTCTTGTAGATGCACAGATGACGTCACGTTTATCGTGTAATTATTGTATAAAACAGATAGATGTCATTTGCCGTGGATCTGTCCTCTTGTAGATGCACAGATGACGTCACGTTTATCGTGTAATTATTGTATAAAATAGATAGATGTCATTTGCCGTGGATCTGTCCTCTTGTAGATGCACAGATGACGTCACGTTTATCGTGTAATTATTGTATAAAACAGATAGATGTCATTTTCCCTGGATCTGTCCTCTTGTAGATGCACAGATGACGTCAATGTAACGAGAACAACTCGCGCCTATCGACTGCGTCTCGTGGCGTAGTCACACGTCATCTGTCAGTTATATAAAAGGACGGACGCACGGAAAAATAAAAGATATTTGTTAACTAAAAAGTATATATATATGGAATAAAAAATCGGGTGAATTGTCCAATCGATGTGCTCCCGGTAGAAGAATCTAAATGGATTCCCAGTCTGCTCTCCAATATGTAAGGACGTATAATTTGAAAGATAGGAGGCAGGTAAATTCAAACAGTCCAGAAGACGGAAACCATAGAGGAAAGAAAATACATTTATTTTTATTTTTATATATGTTTCTGCAAATATATATATATATATATATATGGCTTGACTATGAGCCATTTCTTATTCCTCAGTTTATAAATATTTTATGAGGTATTTGATAATCGTCTGCAGTGCCTTACATCAGTTCTCTTGCATAACAGGTAATTCCAGTGTTCATCCAGTTTCTACTGGCTCTCCCCATCGTAGTCCTACCTATAATCCCCCTTCTGGGAGGCAGTGCAGTCTGGGACCAAGTGGCGGTGATTGCATTTATCACATTCCTGGGTTTGCTGACATTCATAGCTATCCTACCTACAGGCCAGAAAGACCCCGGATGTTTTGAACAATTCGTCAGGTGATTAATCGATGAATATGCTGTTCTGTTATCAGTTTTGGTTCATTTTGTTTAAGGAATTCACAATTTTGTCCAACTTAATTACCTTCACAGACGTTTTCTTTGAAGTTTTAATGTTAAATCAAATGTATACGGCGGTCGTCACTAAAGCTCTTTAAGACCAACACTTCTAGTCCATAGTGAAGGGTTTTATCAGCTGTTTCATTTTTCTACATTCCCGCGAGTTGCGTTGCAATGTGATGAGGAACGTTCCCGGACCCCAAATGTATCGTCCAAATTGCTGCGCCAACAGATTCGTTTCTAATACGATAGTTTTGACCTGCAACAAGTTTTGACCTGCAACAAGCTTTTACTTTCGCTGACCAACACTAACAGCAAGTCTAAGAGTATACAGGCCATAGCCCCCCTCCCCCACTTTTTTTGCCAAAAAATATCGATACTGTATTTTGGGTAGTTACGTTAAAATGCGTTCTCGTCACCATGGTAAATAATAATAATAATGGCTATATTTATATAGCGCCATATCACCAGTTTCATGGCGCTTTACATATTACTGACATATCCCGACAGTGAATTATTTCGGACTGCTTTACGGCGCTAATAGCTGCCACGCAGTTTACAATGTTGAGTGTGTGGTTAGTGCAATGGCCAGGCTGCTGTACCGGGTGACAATCCCCTGCTCTTTTTCGAGTAGTACTATACAGGTTCTTTCACGTCCCCTTCAAATACTGATTACTGAGTAGAAGGAGACAAGCCCAACGGCTTATAAACGTCCCTGCCCAAGGACGCGGCCGGGATTCGAACCCGCGACCTCCCGCACTCTAGACTGTGCTCTACCAACTGAGCTAACCAGTGAGACAATTTCTCGAGACTGTATTTAGAGTAGTTACGTTAACATGGCTTCCCGTCACCATGGTAAATCCCATTTCTCGAGACTGTATATTGAGTAACAATGGTATGTAATCAACTAAAGTCGATTGAGGTATGCTAACCGCCGTGGAAAGCGAGTAGCAGCTGACGTTTCGAGCGCTAGCCCTTCGTCAGAGCAAAAGAGGGAATTGTGGATGGGGAAATGGTTTATAGTGTCGAGTGCATGCTTACCGCTGAGGAAATATGTACTCGGATCAATTGGGATCAAAGAAAAGTGCGCCAACAATAGAAATGCTAATAGTTGTAACAGCAAGTGCTGATGAGTAAACTAAGGAAACATGCCGATCTAAGTGTGAGTGAATACATGAATTCTGAAATTAAATGAACGAAAAGCGTTCATTAATACCGTGAGGTGACAAAGTTCCTAATTTGAAAATAAAGTTCTGTTCTTTGCGTTTACGAGTATCGGTAGTACCTTGATGCAGAGAAATGCCGCATACAGTGATGTGATCAATGCAATGACCAGGAAGGTTAAAGTGACGAGCTACAGGTTTGGCGAGATCCTTGCTGTTAGTTCTAACATCTAGCAAGTGTTCGCGGAATCGATCTCCTAATCTTCGCCCTGTTTCTCCGATGTAGAGTTTGTTACAAAGTGTGCAGGTGATGCAATAAATGACATTACTGGAAGTACAATCAAAATGATCACTGACTTTAAGAGAGCTTTTCGGTCCTGAAATAGATGTCGTAGGTTTAGTGTAAGCACAGGTATTGCATCGTGTCCTAGAACATTTAAAAGTGCCTGGTTGAAGATCAGGTTGTAGTGATCCTTTGACTAGGGAATCACGGAGATTATTGTCACGTTTGAAAGAAATGAGAGGAGGCTGCGGGAAAATAGAGGCGGTCTCTGGATCACTCTGTAAAATCTTAAAGTTCCTCTGGATAATTTTCTTGATAGACAGATTTGACGGATGGTAAGTTAATGGAAACGGAATCCTATCTTCAGTCTTAGGTTTGGACGGTAGCAGAGCCGTGCTTCTGTCGATGTCACGGGCGCGGTTCAATGCAGTTGTCACAACAGCGTTAGGATAACCGCGCTCGACAAAGAACTGGTGCATCTCCTCGGACTTTGAATTGAAGTCGGATTCATCGCTGCACAAACGGCGAAGCCTAAGGAATTGAGAATATGGGATAGAGGTTTTAACATGTGTAGGATGAGAAGATGAAAACAATAAATAACTGTGCGAATCAGTTGGCCCTCCTGAAGGTCAATTCGCTTCAGTAGACCTTTTCGTTAGAAAATGTCGTCGGGACATTCAAAACCTTAATTTTAATCAGGACATTAAGTTTTCTAACTTGACTACAAAGGAACGCCTATCACTTAAAACTCTTCGCAATCGTAAAGATGTGGTAATCAAACCAGCCGACAAAGGCGGTGCCGTAGTTGTTTGGCGCACCGATCTTTACAAACAGGAAGCTTTTCGGCAACTCGCCGACACTAACTTTTACACTAAGGTCAAAAAAGATCTCACTTCGGCTAATCAAAAGCTCGTCAAGGAGACCATTAATGGTTTAATTTCTAAACAGGAACTCCCGCATACTGCTAGTAACCTTATCGTTACTACTCCTAGAACTTCACACATATACTTTTTGCCTAAGATCCACAAAGCTAACAATCCCGGCCGCCCTATTGTTTCTGCTTGTAGTTGCCCTACTGAATTAATTTCTAGTTACCTGGATAAGCAGATGGCTCCTTTCGTACGATCTTTACCTTCCTACATTAAGGACACTAACCATGCACTCCAGATTTTTGACCAGTTTACATTTCATACCGACAATAAGTTCCTATTCACAATGGACGTTAAGTCTCTGTACACTGTCATACCCAATGACGAGGGACTTAAAGCACTTAAACACTTCTTTGACCGCCGAACTAACCTGGAACCTAACACCGAAACTCTTATTCGTTTAGCCGAGCTCGTTCTTACTCTCAATTGCTTTTCATTTTCTGGTGAATTTTACAAGCAGACTAACGGCGTAGCTATGGGCACTAAAATGGGCCCCAGTTATGCTAACCTTTTTGTTGGCTATGTAGAGGAACACATTTTTGATCAGTACGACGGTCCTACGCCTGATGTTTTCGGTCGTTACATCGATGACTGCATCGGTGCAACTTCTTCTAGTAAACGGGATCTAGAACGGTTTATTGATTTTGTTAACAACTTTCATCCGGCTCTCGACTTCACATGGGAGATTTCAGATGTTTCTATCACTTTTTTGGATGTCAATGTTTCTCGGTTAGCGGCAATAGTCTAACCACTACTGTTCATTACAAGCCAACTGATTCGCACAGTTATTTATTGTTTTCATCTTCTCATCCTACACATGTTAAAACCTCTATCCCATATTCTCAATTCCTTAGGCTTCGCCGTTTGTGCAGCGATGAATCCGACTTCAATTCAAAGTCCGAGGAGATGCACCAGTTCTTTGTCGAGCGCGGTTATCCTAACGCTGTTGTGACAACTGCATTGAACCGCGCCCGTGACATCGACAGAAGCACGGCTCTGCTACCGTCCAAACCTAAGACTGAAGATAGGATTCCGTTTCCATTAACTTACCATCCGTCTAATCTGTCTATCAAGAAAATTATCCAGAGGAACTTTAAGATTTTACAGAGTGATCCAGAGACCGCCTCTATTTTCCCGCAGCCTCCTCTCATTTCTTTCAAACGTGACAAGAATCTCCGTGATTCCCTAGTCAAAGGATCACTACAACCTGATCTTCAACCAGGCACTTTTAAATGTTCTAGGACACGATGCAATACCTGTGCTTACACTAAACCTACGACATCTATTTCAGGACCGAAAAGCTCTCTTAAAGTCAGTGATCATTTTGATTGTACTTCCAGTAATGTCATTTATTGCATCACCTGCACACTTTGTAACAAACTCTACATCGGAGAAACAGGGCGAAGATTAGGAGATCGATTCCGCGAACACTTGCTAGATGTTAGAACTAACAGCAAGGATCTCGCCAAACCTGTAGCTCGTCACTTTAACCTTCCTGGTCATTGCATTGATCACATCACTGTATGCGGCATTTCTCTGCATCAAGGTACTACCGATACTCGTAAACGCAAAGAACAGAACTTTATTTTCAAATTAGGAACTTTGTCACCTCACGGTATTAATGAACGCTTTTCGTTCATTTAATTTCAGAATTCATGTATTCACTCACACTTAGATCGGCATGTTTCCTTAGTTTACTCATCAGCACTTGCTGTTACAACTATTAGCATTTCTATTGTTGGCGCACTTTTCTTTGATCACAATTGATCCGAGCACATGTTTCCTTAGCGGTAATCATGCATTGGCGCAATTTCCTTTGATCCCAATTGATCCGAGTACATATTTCCTCAGCGGTAAGCATGCACTCGACACTATAAACCATTTCCCCATCCACAATTCCCTCTTTTGCTCTGACGAAGGGCTAGCGCTCGAAACGTCAGCTGCTACTCGCTTTCCACGGCGGTTAGCATACCTCAATCGACTTTAGTTGATTACATACCATTGTTTATCTTCCCCGCCGACGCAGACCAAAACTAGTTTTTACAGGAACTAGTTGCCTATCATGTATATATTGAGTAGTTACGTTAAAATGCCGGCTTCCCGTCACCATGGTAAATCCCATTTCTCGAGACTGTATTTAGGGTAGTTACGTTAAAATGGCCTCCCGTCACCATGGTAAATCCCATTTCTCGAGACTGTATATTGAGTAGATACGTTAAAATGGCTTCCTGTCACCATGGTAAATCCCATTTCTCGAAACTCTATATTGAGTAATTACGTTAAAATGGCTTCCCGTCACCATGGTAAATCCCATTTCTCGAGACTATATTTTAGGTAGTTACGTTAAAATGGCTTCCCGTCACCATGGTAAATCCCATTTCTCGAGACTGTATATTGAGTAGTTACGTTAAAATGGCTTCCCGTCACCATGGTAAATCCCATTTCTCGAGACTGTATTTTAGGTAGTTACGTTAAAATGGCTTCCCGTCACCATGGTAAACCCCATTTCTCGAGACTGTATGTTGGGTAGTTAAGTTGAAATGGCTTCCCGTCACCATGGTAAATCCCATTTCTCGAGACTGTATGTTGGGTAGTTAAGTTGAAATGGCTTCCCGTCACCATATATGGTAAATCCCATTTCTCGAGACTATATTTTGGGTAGTTACGTTAAAATGGCTTCCCGTCATCATGGTAAATCCCATTTCTCGAGACAGTATATTGGGTAGTTACGTTAAAATGGCTTCCCTTCACCATGACTGTATTTTGGGTAGTTACGTTAAATGGCTTCCCGTCATCATTGTAAATCCCATTTCTCGAGACTGTAATTTGGGTAGTTACGTTAACATGGCTTCCCGTCACCTAGCCTGCTATGCAGACGTATTTTTTCACTCTCATAAATTCGAAGAAAAAAGTAACGTCTGCTTACCCGAGCGCTTAATTAGTTTCCAATATCCAAGCATGACGTCACCACGTTTGTTTTATATTTCTGCCCAATCAAAGCCATTGTTAGCATTTTATTGAATTGGCGCGCAGTGAACACTCTCCTATGACTGGTCAATGGCAAATGTATTGTCTGGAATACCTTTTAAGTGTGACATTACGTCACTTTCAAGGATATGGAAGGTAAAATCTGATTGGTCCATAACACAATGAGGTGTGCTTATTGGAAACTAATTAAGCGCTCGGGTAAGCAGACGTTACTTTTTTCTTCGAATTTATGAGAGTGAAAAAATAAGTCGGGCTATCACCATGGTAAATCCCATTTCTTGAGCGCACGCGCAAGGGTGTTATTATGGAAAGAAAGTTTCGTTTCATTGCAGAATTCATGTAATAAATAATTTATTAGTCGGTGAAGCATCTATTAAGGCTGTAATTTTACTCATCGTCCATTAAAGGCTCTCCAAAATACGCATGACTCGTAAAAATACACAGCCGTTAGATGCTTAGTCGACTAGTAACTTCTATTTAGTATTCTGTATCAACTACTGCAGAATACTAAATAAACTAACTTGAATCCTGTATCAAATGATACAGAATAGTAAGTATATAAGGGAGGTCTCTTAACTGATCACGTTGTTTCTGGCAGCTGGGCTAGAATGCCCGGCTTAACTTTATTTACTTTATTTACACGTGTATGGAGCGGATTTCAATTTAGAGTGTCGGAAGTGTTTTGGTTTTGCGTTTACTAAGCTCTCCTATTGGCTGAGAAAGTAAACCAACCAATCAGAATCCAAAGTAAAACCAAATGCAAATTAGTTTTGGTTTGTCATTGGTTCACAGGGAAGCTATTTGTGAGTTACTTGTGATTACTCGCTCCTATGATTGGCTGGCTGTGGGTAGTTTGTGTTTAGTTTTACTATACTCAATTGAAAACTGCTCTATGTAATCTATTCTGGTTATCGACGTGACACAGTAGTCTATTATAAGATCAAATAAAGGCCTATTATACGTTACTTTGTTTACTTGTACATAATAATCTCTTCTGGTAAACATGACTATGAAACCTTTCAAGTACTGGACGATATTATTTACAACCGATCGATCACTGACCTCCACCATCCTATGACAAAATGACAAGGTATAGAACTTCTCTCTTGATGCAAACCAACAGACCGTCTCTCCTGTTTCTGTGCACACTGCGCAAGTCTGTGACGCAAACTATAGCGCCCAACTCGGGGAGCCGGGGTGGCGCAGTGGTCCCAGTGGTTAAGCGCTTCGCCTCTCACCTCTGTGGCCCAGGTTCGATTCCCGGACGCGGCGCCATATACTAGTTGAGTTTGTTGGTATCTCGTCCTTGCTCCGAGTGTTTTTCTCCGGGTTCTCCAGTTTTCCTCCCTCCGCAAAAACCAACACGCTAAATTCCATTTCGATCTGTGGATTAGCACATTACCAGGGCCGGGTTGTTCGAAGCAAGGTTTACTTTAACCCTATGTTAGCGCTAAATCTGAAACTGCAATCTGTACAGTTTAATCCTGGGTTAGCGCTTAACCTTGCTTCGAACAACCGGGCCCAGGACAATAGCTTTTTAAATTGGACGCCATTTTTCGAATGGGTCTATGGTTGTTTCAGGTCTCGTTAGAAATTCAGAGTTTTTATTTTTCGCTTTTCAGATCATCAAAATTTCAGAACGTTTTTTAATCTTTTATAGTTCATATCATAGGTACATTACACGTGTCCGAATTGTATTGGATATACGATGGCGAGCCTTTAGGCTCATTTACATATAGTCATGTCTTTCCATAGAAGGATTTGTAATTCCATGGTCATGTTCCTGGTAACTAGGTATCATTAGTGAGTATCATCAGTTACTATGTTGCTGTAAAAGCATTCATTTGTTCAATCTATTGATCTCGATAGGTGGTGCATTATCCACGTTTACCATGTCAGAGCCATCAGAGAATTGATGAGCATCGTAAACACTGGTCCCAAGCCTCCTCCAATTATGTCCCTTAGCGACGGAGGCCATGTGGAGAACCTGGGTCTTCTACCCCTACTCAAGCTCAGGCTCCCACGTATTGTAGTCGTAAATGGTAGTTGTCCTCCTGGTGGAACAAAGTACGACATCGACCTTCTTAATACGTTAAACTTAGCAAGAGAAAAGCTCCGTTGCTCCTTCAGTGGAATGAATGGTCGGGACATCAGTGAAGACGTCAGAGTCAACTTCATTGAGAAACAGCCTCGCAGCTACAAATTCCGCGTCGATTACTACGAGAAATTGAGCATAGATGAGGAAGAGAAGAAAGTTGGCGAGGGAGAAATAATTCTTCTAGCACCCAGGTACCCTGGTCCACCTGATAAAATGGAGACCTGGTCTGAGTGTCTAAGTGATATCAAGGTCGAGCTTAAAGAGCCGGCATGGGGGTCTGGGCCGGTTTTGGAGGAGGCCGAAGTTGATCGCTTAACTGGCTGCTGTTGCGAATGCTGCCACTCGAAGCCATGTAATGTCCTGTTGGGTAACCTGTGTGGCAGGTTTCCACTACACCTGACCGCTAATCAGCTTTTCACTCCTGCCATGTTTAGTGCCTATCACAGGGAGGGTTATCGCGCATGCGTGGAAGCAGCAGCAGATAAATTTCTAGCTGGAGGAGCAAATTAGTACTTTTAGGGAACTGTGTCAGCTGTGTCACCTACTATAAGTATTCGTAGAAGGGGTGGAGAACAACGGCAGCCATGTTTCAATTAGTTCTGGTCCATTGGCACGGCTCGGATAAAGGTGGTACGGGTACCAAAATATCGGTTCGCTACCTCGTTTACACTATTTTGTTTTGCCTTGCCAAATAACCATTTGGTACGGGTGCCAAAATTTTGGAACTGAATATTTTCTTCCGAACGCATGCGCTGTTCGTCCATCCAAGATGGCCGATAAAGCCTTATTGTCAACAGAGTCAATGTAAGCTGTAGATTTGATAAAGGTATGAAAAAGCGAAACCAGGGCCGAAAGAAAACGGATTATTGTTCATGAGGTTAGCGGCTACGCTGATCTCTCCTTCTTCCGTGTTTTTGTGTTTTCAGGGCTTCATATTATGGTATCTTCTTTCATTATTGTAAGTAGTTCTCTAATGTCGCTTTCTTTCCAAGCATGGGCGCGCATTTTCTTGGCTGTGACTGCGTTTGTCCGCCATCTTGAAGTGTACAATTCTGAGTTTGACCGTTCGCCAATACGAACGAAGGCCATAGAATAAAAGCGCTTTTGGCCCGGATGATCGTGTACACTACGAATTTTATCCGAGCCGAACCAATATTTGTGGTACCCGCGCCGTGCTTGGACTACCTATTTAGAAGAGCCAGGCACGGGAAAAAATGGTTGGTTCGGCACTGGTAAAATTAGGCGCGGCAAACCCTTTACACTGCAAAATTTATCTGAGCCGAACTCTTTTTTTTTTTGGTGTGCGTATACCAATCTTATCCGAGCCGTGTTAAAATTCCACTGTAGTGTACATGGGCCTCATTCAGTAGAACAAAGACTTTCATGTTTTGAACCAATCAGAGTTGCTGGGGAATTAGGTGCAATATGCTTGACTATCGATTTAGCGAGAATCGTTTTCTAAAAATAGATTATACTGCAAACTGATGGGAGTAGTATTACATGTATGGAATGATCCCTAAAATAGGGAGCAAAGAGGGAGCAGGAAGCAAATAGTGAGCAATGAATAATGAATGAGAAATAATAGTGTGCAATGAATAATGAATGAGTAATAAAGTGCGCAATGAATAATGAATAAATTAATGGAGGTGAGGGGAGGGGTTCTATTTCAATCTCCTCTTCAACTGTTTCGGAGCACTATAATAGTTTCCCGCACAACTCTCACTGATAGAATGATGAACACCAACCATTCGCATCCACTTATTACAATACCAAGGGAAACTGCGTGGTCAGTAAGACAAGACCTAGAGTTTGTTAGCGGTAGTGTTGAAATAAACTTTTTCAGACTAAAACCCATTTTTTATCGCACTTTACGGGGACTCTGAGTACAAACACCACCTCGAAAGAGTCATGGCTATAACCTCTACGTTTCTCTTTTTATGCTCACTTTTATTGCTTTTACTTCGACAAACGTCCATCACTACCTCGCACTACGAATTTAAAAACTTCAATAACATGCTTTGGTACCTATGATTCTGACTTAGACTTTTATATTACCTGAGGAAAATTACGTATTTTCTCTTCTCAAGCCAAAATGACACCCTTGACTTCCCTTTAATCTTGTGAGATTTGTACAGCTCAGTAAATGCTTGGAAGTTTTCGGTGAATATATTTTCCCGCGATAAAAGTTCTCAGTGACAGAAGTACTGGTACGTTTATGCCACCCTGGTGTGACACTGTCTTTCCGTATTGGGTTAGTTCTCTAAATCTATCCCCTTCAGGACCCAATTGTCCGAAGCTAGGGTAACTTTATCCCTAGGATAGCGCTAAAGCTGTAATTGTATTCTGTACAGAGAACTAACCCAATACGGAAAGACAGTGTCACACCAGGGTGGCATAAACGTACCAGTACTTCTGTCACTGAGAACTTTTATCGCGGGAAATATATTCATCGAAAACTACCAAGCATTTGCTGAACTGTACAAAACACACAAGATTAAAGGGAAGTCAAGGGAGTCCTTTGGGATTGAAAAGAGAGAAGACGTTTTACTCACCTATGATTCTTACTTAGACGTTTATTACCTACCAAAGCATGGTATTGAAGGGGAATTTCACCACAAGTTAGAACACAACCGGAGTCGGATTCGAAAATTAAGATAAACGTTTTTCACGAGTTCACTAACGAGTCAGTAAGAGTATCTTAACAGACTTGACCAGATCCAACGCTGAGAAGATAAATTATATGCAGTTATTAATCCCGAAAGATCAACCCATTTCCGTAAAACTGTTCCAGCATTTAGATATTTTTCCTAAGTATGGACACCGTTTCCAAGAACTGCAGAATGGTAGAGGGGGAGGGGGAAGGGGGAGAAAACCACTTAAACTGTATGGTGTAGCTTCCTGTTTATATTGCTGGGTTCAACGCTTAACCCTATGGGGAGAGCGCATGATGCAACTTCGCGGTGTAAAAAAAAAACATCCTTAAAGGGGAGCGGAGCTATCGACTTTCAAGTCTGACGCAGAGCCAGAGTTTCATGCGTGGATGGAAGACTGATGAATATCAAGTTCTGGCGGATCGCTTCTTAGAGTGTGTATCTAACGGAAACGTGAAGCATAAAATCGATCATTGCACAGCTATTATAGGGAAAGAAAAGAGCCTGATGAAAATAGTGCTACACTGTTATCTCATAACTCTGGTTTGCCCCTATGATCTGGTAGAGGGAGGGTTCTATACGACGTGTCTAGAATCACTTTCAACTTTGCCTAGATTATTTAGAAATTCTGACTGGGGTTTTTATGAGATGTTACAATTGTGTCGGCGCGGTTCTGTACGATCCAAATACTGACGACCGGGAAAAGATCCAACACCTTTGTGCATTACTTCCCAAAGGAAAGATAGATGTGAAAACTTTATGCAAGCCCTAGTGAAAATCCTAGGCAGGATCCTACATGGGATCCTGTACAAGATCTTGATGATCTGTACAAGATCTTGATGTAAGTTGAAAAACACTGAACTCAACAAGTGACGTTCAAGTTTATAACCAATGAATAAATTAAACTCCAACAAGTACCCCGAAAACCATTTTATTAATTTCCCTAGCACTTACAGTTCAGTACTCATTAGGCCCTGGACTCAGGTCATGTTCGAAGCATCTTCAGTGGGTTATATTTTGGGATTTTGTTTCAGTTGAGTTTTGTTTTTGTTTTTTAATAGTTAGTTTATATAAAAATGTCAGAATTAGGTGTATATGATTTTAGTGTTCGCGCCAACGGCACAGAAGCTCATCAAAAGGAGCTACGCTCTATCCCTTTATATCGCCCTTAAAAACTCTCCCATCACCTACTTTAAATTTAAACTAATATTTACCAGCGTTTTAGGTCCATTATTAGGCCAACTAGGCCGTCCAGTCGCGTCCTCTCTTTAGGCCCCTCCGTACAGTAGACTGGAAGGTCGCGGAGTCCAGTATATATTGTATGCGCATGCTCAAAGCTGTCCAATCAGACACGTTGCCGACTAATTTGACAAAATACAAAATAAAACTTTGCCTGTTCTTGAAAGACAATGGTTCATTACGAAAACATCAAATCAATACAATGAAGCCAAGAGGAACATGAAGACTCTTGTGATTTACTTTAGTCTCAGCTTTCCGAAATTGGAAGATACATCTAGTGGAGATTACACACCAGTAGCAAGACTTATTTTAACGCGCCTTTGACAAACCAAACTTGTCCTGTTATTGCTGCAGAAACTATATGTTCAAAGCAGCGCTAATGGTTAAAAACATCAAAATCCAACAGTATATTCCTTTGCCTTTGCGCCACTGTTATTATTCCTGTGCTTATTATGAGCTAACAAAAGTATGTAGCCAGGCGACCTCTGTATTTTTACGGTGTGGCCTGGTTGCATTTCTGACATGCGCATACAATATCTAATGGACTCTCTTTGCCGCGACCTCCAAATCTACGGAGCAACTGAAAGAGGGGCCGTGATTGGACTAGGTTCACACTAGTGACATAAACATAAGCGCAAACAACATACGCAGACGCAGTAAAGCATTGATCATCAGCGGCGCTTGTTCTTATCTCACACTAGCGACATAAGCATAAGCACCAGCAACATACGCAGATTGAGAAAGGAGAATTTTTTTTTTTTTTTTTTACTGGCTTGTGTGGAATCGAACTCCAAATCGTTGAATTCGAGGCGCGCGCTCTTAACCACTTTGCCATAGAGCCGATTCACTTGTAGACAAGTTTCAAAATAAGGTATATAATGTATAAGTTCTGAGCCCGTGATCTTTGGGAACTAGCCGTCGTCAAGCGTTGTCAACTTGTTTGAAATTGTAGCCACGCGATTGGCTACTCAGTACAATAGGCGGCACGTTAGACCCCGTGGGGAGAGAGTAACGTATCTGGCAATTTATTGACTGTCCCTCTGCCGGTAAGAGGAATTTTGACAGCATGCCCGAATTGATGCTAACACGTAGTTTCTGACGAAGAATGAGAGGGCTTTTTCAAAGAAATGAGTTCGTTTGGAAGAGTTAGGATAATGATTTCTCAAGTCTGAAAACTTCTGGGGTAAGAAAAACTATCTACCTTTCACCTGACGGAGGAAATTACGCCGATCGGACGGGTTTTCGTGAGAAAAATCGGCCTCAAGTGCCTCGTGGTTTGAATTTGAGTGTGCAGCCTTTCCTTTCTTTTAGACAGAGAAGAGAGAAAAACCCAAAGTGAGAGAAATTCCCCATAACCGCCATTTCTAGACCCCAGAGAAACAACAGGACAACAACAAACTCTTAAGGTAAGTTTATTTTCTTTATCTGAGAATTTTGTGAAATAATAGTCACACAGTACAAATACAGAGCTTGGGCTGCCTGTGCAATAATCAAATAAACCGTATCTCAGCGGGAGTACACCACAAGGCTTCGCAAAAAATACACGTTCAATAAAGTGAAAAAACAAACCGCATTAAAGGTTTCATATTTTACAACATGTAGAACTTTGAATGTCTGTAAAATGTTGGAAAATGTAAGCATTTCACAGACGACATTAAATTTTAAAGACTTTGTCAGCCTAGTGCTTAATTAGGCTCTCGCGTGGGTTGAAAAAATATTTATCTAAATTTATTACGCTGTGTAACCTGGGTAATATCCCCCCCCCCCCCCACCCCCCCCCCCCCCCCCCCCCTCCCTCCCTAAATCCCGAGAATTTGTTATCATTTGCATTTTCGCGCCACACTTTATTCACGAGGTTATTTATTTATTTTACTGTCACCAATTGGTGCACCCAACGATAACTTAGCTGCCTGGCCTTTCCTGTCCGTTCTCGGTTCGCTGCTGTGTTTCTGACATTACCGTTTTTTGTACGAAATGAAGATCGAGGAGGTAAAAAGCACCACCAAAACCCAGAGAATAGCAGCCCACAGCCACATCAAAGGGCTTGGACTGGATGAAAATGGATTTGCACACGCGATGGCGTCGGGTTTGGTGGGACAAGAAACAGCACGTGAGGTGAGTGATAGTCCATGGTTACCGGCAGGTATTACTAAAATCAACCAACTTCGAACTGTGTAAAAGTATGTAGCAAGCATGGTAGACGGAAATTACAGCAGATGACAGTAACAAGTCATTTTCGAGGTGTTTTTTTCACAATCTGACTCTAAAATATTCTGCCATGACAGATGACAGATGTACATATAAAATGTGTAGTGTCTGAAGCTTAAGTACAGTACGTATCCTTTTATGCATGTGCACGAGAAGGCAGTTCATGCATCTTTATACTTAACTTAATTATTAGTTAAGTTATCTATCGAGATCATTACTTGCTGCTTTCAGTTACTATTCTGTTTTCACCATACTAGCTACCCAGTTGCCACAACTAAAACTCTGTAATATGATTGAATGAAAGACAATAATTGTTATTAGGAAAGTCATTTCAATATTATACTTATAGGTAATCACAAAATTATGACACACAATGACATAATGCATTTTTATCATTCATCAAGCCATAAATACTGGGTTTTATGCATGTTGTGCATAAAAACCCAGTAACTTATAGCTAGGTGAATAATAAACAGAATATTCAGGGATGCATAGATAAATTAGCTGGTCAATGGGTCATCGCCCCTCAGACTTGTATTCCCAGTGCTATTTCTCATTCTTCCAAACTCCCACTCATGCTTCTATAACTCTATGAAAAAGTTTTATATTTCTTAAATAAAATGGCCCCTCTACATGTACGACTACGTTTGGTCTTGTTATCTGTAAATTTATTTGTACAACTCATTAATAATTCATAAGGGTGCTAGCCAATCCAGACCCAGCATTTGGGTCACGTGGATACACTGTAAACCCCATACAAAATTCTAGATAGCCTTCTGTATCAAATGATACAGAATGCTAATAAGCCCTATTAGTATTCTGTATCAAATTATAATGATACAGAGTACTAACTATAAGCCAGCTAGAATCCTGTATGGAATGATACAGGATGCTAACATGCCAGCGTTAGTATGAGGAGGTCTCACGACAGATAACTGACTTCCCCTATCCTGGGCTGAGTGAAATGACAATTAAAGTTCATCTGCTCTCATTATTGCGTACACACTGTCTCTTCCATGTGGGACCTATTTTTCTGCATGCTACACTCTGTTCTCTTATTGAATACACATGTCTCTTCGATGATCTGGGACATGTTTTTGTGAGAAACTAATTCATCCCACATCGATAGCAATTAAGGTGGGAGAAATCAAAGCTTAAAATTTGATGTGGTGCATATCATAAGTATTTTACAATAGTTGTGGCAATGTAATACAGCACACAAAACATTAGTTGATCTGTTTTGTCTTTAGCAATTTGTCTTCATTGCACAAGAACATTGTTGCACAAGAACATTGCAATATTGTATTGGATATACAATGATACAACATCACCACTCATATTGTAAATAGTACATACATCTACATCACTGATTTACATGTACATGGCAGTTTAGAGATATGGTTTTATCTTCTTTTGGTATTAAAATTTGTTGAAGAAATTGCATGAACACAAGTGCTATACATGTACATGATGTACACTGTATGGGCAGTGAGTGATATTTTGAAAACGAGCCATAATTTAGGCAAGTGCAATTGGAGAACTTTCAAAATATCACTCAGTGCCTATAAATCAAGTAAAGCATCATGCAGTCTTGTTTATAATATATATACATGTATACATGATCAAACTACCATAAGATAAAATAGAATGTGTTTCACTTGATAATAAACTTAAACTTAGGCTCCAAGGTTTGAAAGCAATTTAGTGAATACTTAAGACTGATATTTAGGGAAATAGAATTAACCTAATTAGTGTGACGTGGAGATCAAAGTAAAGTTCAGAATAAAATAGAGTTCCTCGGTCGACACGCCCAGTGGCAAATGCATGGAATAAATTAGTACACCTAAAACTGGAAGTAAAACTTGTTTTCTTCAACTTATGGCCCCATATGATCTATAAATGTTTTACTCGTACAATTTTCATTCCTGCCTGATATATTTTTTTGTTAGAAAAATGTCTGAGAAGGACATTTTTGTATTACCTATGATGCAATCAATATAAGTACAGTATATATAAGTATCCAGAATTTTTGCACATGGCTATATAAATATAGTAATTTACTAAATTTACTTAAAGGAATAAAACATAAAGTAAATAGGGATACTTTAAGTAAGTTATATAAATCTCTTATTCAACCAGTTATGGAATATGCGGATGTACTGTGGGATAACTGTTCAGAAACTGAAAGTGATCTTCTCGAATTTGTACAATATGAATCGGGTAAAGTGGTAACAGGGGCAATGAAAGGCACTAGTAGATGTCAATTAATACAGGAACTTGCTTGGGAAGATATGAAAATTAGATGTGCCACTCAAGCTTATTTTGTACTATAAAATAGTTAACAACTTAACACCTCCCTATTTAAGAGATTTGCTTTCCTCTAAAGTTGGTCAAAGAACACACTTTTCTTTAAGATCTGTACACAATTTTACTTTATTTCCTACTCGTACGGAAAGATTTAAGAAATCATTTTTTCCATCTGCAACGAAACTATGGAATACAATTGATATCGTGACACGAAATCGAGATTCAATTGGTTCATTTAAGAGTGCTTTAAAAAGTCATTTTGATATTCTGCAGTACAATAAAATTTACGATTATTCTCTTGATAGGAACTCCTCTATACTACATACATGTAGATAAGCCGCACCCCAAGTTTTGAAATTTGAATTTAGGAAAAAAACTTGTCCGAGTTCATAAATGCTTGTTCATGTACATGATGCCAAACTTCTTCCAAAAAAAAAGAATAATCTTTTGTTGGAGTTCACAAACGCTCGTACTTGAAGCAAAACTTCATCAGATTGTCATAAATACAAATCGCAACTTTAATTCGATCGAATATGGTTCAACTTGCCTTGTCATTTCTTGTGTATATTTTAACCTGCAGTCTTTAAATCACTCCAGAATTCTTCCGCTTTTATTCTCCCATTAACTAACAACAATTCCAAGGAACTGCTTTCCTTTAATCGCTAGAGCAAGAAAGGTTTTCTGGCGAAACTATACTTGCACGAGTAGGTCTGAGGTCCGCCATCTTGGATTTTCATTAACTAGTGCCAAATCTCCCACTTGTAAAATTGCAAAGAATGCCTGGTTATTTAGAGGCATGCTTTGACAAGCGCCGCGAATCAGCATGTTTTGGAAGGTAAACAAGCTTAATCACGTTTAAATGTTCACGAAATTCTAATATATTAGGTCTAAGGTGGGTCTTTCTTTCAAACTGTTTTTTTTTTCAATGATTTCCTTAAATTGAAATATTACACGATCGGATGCGATTTGAACCTGATTGTAATATACGCACCGTCACATAATAAAAGCTTCATACAGGTTCATGATAAAATTATGTTAATATATGTTAATGTTGGGTGTCCTTTCTAGGTGTTCCCATAGATAGGCCGTACCTCCGATTTTGAACGAAAATTTTGGGTGAAAAGGTGCGGCTTATCTACGGGTGTTTACGGTACCCATCTTCGTCTGAATACTTGCTCACTTAACTACCATCTTTTTAGAATCAACTGTAAACCAACTCCAATATGTGATTGTGGTTTTAAAATCGAAAGTATAAAACATTTCTTGTTTAATTGTCCTTGTTTTGTTGCCCAAAGAGTAAAGCTGCTTTCCTCTGCTGCACATATTCTTGCTGACAGATGGTCTCATTTATCTGAAATTCAAAAGAATGGTATATTTTTGCATGGTTCATCTTATTTAACACCGAATCAAAATTCTGATTTTTTTTACCATGTTCAATACTTTATTAAAGACTCTAAATGTTTCCAGTGATTTAAATTATATAAAATACCAACTGTATTGCCTTCTGTCAGCCTATATAATTTCTCATTGATCTACAGTGTACATTATTTTACATCAATTTTTTTTTTGTAATATGAGTTGAGTCATATTTGTATGTCCCTTTGTCACACTTGTAAATAAAATCGGTGTAAGTCCCCTAGATGAGCTCCCATGCTCTTGGGGCAAATGCCGAGAATATATATGTTTAAATAAATAAATATATATACATATATATAGTACAAATTTACATGTATATTATAGCCGCATGCAAATATACAGTCACTTGCAGAAATGTTGTCCACTCAGATAGCCATACATGTATATGTTGTAGGTCAATTTGACTCCTCAGGTCAAATTGACCCCGAGTCAATTTAACCTAGGTCAAATTGACCCTTCAGGTCAAATTGACCCCAAGTCAATTTAACCTACATGTAGGTCAAATTGACCTTGAGTCAATTCAACCTAGGTCAAATTGACCTTGAGTCAATTCAACCTAGGTCAAATTGATTCAACCTGGTGATTGTGTTTAAGGTAATCACTGTTTTCTTCAGGTAATTTTTTCAAGATTCTAAAAAGGGAACTTACATTAAATGTTCATTGATATTAGGGTTTTTAAATGTAAGGGTTTGGGTCAGTTCACAAGGAACATTTAAGAAGTATTATATTTCTGTGTTGTTTAGTGATTAATAGCCCTAAAGAACCCTACATTAGTGAGCACACGTTGTTGACGGTTAGGGTCTTCTTAAATGTAGGGTTACTAGGATTTGTATTAGATCTCAGCATAATAGAAGAAGGATTACAGTCTGTATTATTTAGTAACTAATCGTTCTAAACACGCTAAATAAATTAGTGACTATATATTTATAGCTCTAAACACCGAAATTCCCTTCCTTTTCCCTTTACTTTATCTGTCAGTGATCTGAGTGATTACTCTGCAAAAGACAGTTTGTTTTGAAGAGAAGTACGAGTGGAGCCGTAATGAAGTACACCTGATCATCTATAAACAATGTATTTTTTCTGGATTTAGCTTTCTTACTTCTCTTGAATTGCTACATTTTTCATGAAAGAACGCAGTCAACACAAACTTCATATGTGTTACAGTTTGGACCGGGTTTAATATTGCGATCGTTTTTCAAAAAATGTTTCCAAGTCCGATTTTGTTAGCAGTACGCATGCGTGCATAACGAGAGTGGGTTCCATGATTACTCACATGGAGAATAAATGATGTGTTCAAATCAGCAAGCGCTTTCGTGGCGCAGTGCGTTAATCCACTGGATTAATATCTACCAGGCGTTCCTCGTGATTCAGCCAAGTTAAGCCCGATCGGGTGAGGTAAGTAAATGGCTGGGTGACCTGAATGTAAGTGGTCAAGGGGTTAAGAAAGTGATAGAAGTAGGGGGTGGTAGTAGGAAGAGAAGTGGGGATGTAGGAAGAGGAGGGGAGGGGTGGGTTTCTAAATAATATTTTGTAAGGGAGGGGTGGTTGAAATCTTTTTTTTTTTGGATAGCCAAACCTGAGTCAATTTGACCTAGGTTGAGTTGACTCAATACCTAATGAGATGCATACTGTATATACTATCTAATGAGATTCACGAGAGACACAGACTTCATTTGCGCTTTTCTTATCAATCAAGGAGTGTGCAATAAACCTGTGAAACAAAATCAAATCTTGTGAAAAATACATCCTTGTAAAATTAATCCTACAAACTCTGCAAATTCAGCTGTCCAACATTCAAAATAAACAAATACTAGTCTATTCCTGTGAAACAGTTATTACTAGATTATTACGCACTATTGGACACTAATTCCATTGTTTTCTAGATTTTATTTCACAGGTTTATTGCTCACACCTTGATTGATAAGAAAAGCGCAAATGAAGTATGTGTGCATGTCTCATGAATCTCATTAGATAGTTTATGCATCTCGTTAGGTATTGGTAATAATAATTAATACATGTATAATGCTGTCTGATTATAGACAGCTTTTCTGCACTTGACTGTATATTTAGATAGCAGATTTTGTGTGAGTGGGACAAAGTACAGTACTGACTACAGCATAGTTACTGTACAGCATGCCATGACATTGAAATGGTTTCCCTATCGTTTTTGTCCTGCTGATCCAATCAAATTACAAAGATCCAGTACAGCACAGTTACAGTACGGTTACAGGAAGGCTAGTATGGACATGCCGTAGTCAACCCATGCCGTACTCAACCTATGAAATGCTGCTTATGGCTTGTAAACCAATAATATTGTTTTACCAGACTCACATTTTGTGACCCCCAAATTAAGAATAAGTTTGTGTATCTTGTAGGGTGCTGGTGTTATCGTGGAGCTGATCAGATCCAAGAAAATGGCAGGAAGAGCTGTGCTGCTGGCTGGGCCACCAGGAACTGGAAAGGTACAATGTATACACAAGTACTCAGTGTACTTTGGACTATTTTTGCTGTCAAAATATCATGTAATAATGCAATAAACTAGCAGTTAATATACATGTATCATCAAGCTCTAGGCCTTGACAATTCAACAGTTACATGTACTACATGTAGATGTACGAACAATGATTTCATCTTATTTTTAGACTGCACTAGCTCTTGCCATTGCCCAAGAATTAGGTCCAAAGGTTCCATTCTGTCCCATGGTTGGTAGTGAAGTGTACTCCACAGAAGTCAAGAAGACAGAGGTTCTGATGGAAAACTTTAGAAGGGCTATTGGTCTGAGGATTAAAGAAACTAAGGAGGTGTACGAAGGAGAGGTCAGTTAATAGAAATTTGATCTGGTCACATTTTTGCGACTTGGTTAAAAAAAATTGTTTGCATAACTGAATATTTTAGTCGCAAAAAGATTGTGAATAGTTATGAAAATTTAGTTGCAAAATAAAAATTGTGCCCACAACACAGTTTGAACAGAAAATAATATCACTGGTGGATAGCATTTTGTGTTGAAAAGCAGCCTCCCAAAGAGAAGAGGACAAACCTCGCTTGTATCACTTGAGGTACATGTAGTAAAACTTATTTCTATATATAACAAAACATGTATATATAATGACTGGAATCTCGGAAAACAAAGATTCTTGGGAAACAAAGTCACTGTTTCCCTCGGGGTTGGCCATTAAGTTTATTATTACATGTGCTCTACATGTAACTGTCTTATTACCACATGTACATGTATTAACAGCAATATTGGTACATAATATGTTTTATCAAACCCATTAGGTGACAGAATTAACACCCTGTGAGACTGAAAACCCCATGGGAGGTAAGATGCTTACATGTACATTGCTTTCCAGAATGAAGTTCAATATCCATATCACATTCAGTGGTTTTTAGATTTTGTCCAAACTCTAAGATTTTTCACAAAAAAAAATCATTTTTGAAGTAATTAATTATTGACATTAATTATTGAACCTCACCATATGGACACCTCCCTTATGGATACCTCCACCATATGGACACACCTACCATACATGTGTGGACATCTCCACCTTACATCTATGGACACCTCCACCATGTGGAAACCTCCACCAAAAATATAAGCATATTTTAGACAGGCATACCCTTATCACTATAATCAATGCTTTGGTTTTCAGTAAATTATTTTAATATTAATAATAATAATAATGGTTTATTCAACAGTATATCCATTACACTGGCTCTTCACCTGTTGAAGAAGCTAAGTCTAGATATAATTAAGATACTACATGTAACTATTTTGAGATACAAGTCATTGTATATACATATGTAACTTGTATTTGAATCTCTCTTTTCCTGTCAGGCTATGGGAAAACAGTGAGTCACGTGGTGATTGGTCTCAAAACAACCAAGGGAACAAAACAGCTGAAGGTCAGTGGTAAAAATCATTTGATATATTATTAAAGAGAATGAGCTGTTGTACTTGTACTGTACAGAAGCATTACACTGACGACTCAATTCTGAAGCGCTGGCTACTAAAATTGACAACAATATTATAATATATTGAGTGTATTGGTACTGGCAACATTTACTGTATCACTCTATACTGAAAAATATCTGGAGAGCACTATGTACTGTTCTAAAATGAAACCCAGAGAAGCAAGGTTTAATTCCTTTCTCTGAAGAGATGGTTTTATCTAGTACATTGTATGTATGTGTATGAAGCAGGTATTCACTGGCATTTATCTTCAGATTTTCTTGCAGAATCCCACATTTTTGCTATGAAACTTTAGATATTACTTAATCTTGTAATCATTGTGATTTTAACCAAATGTTTAAAATATATTAATATTGTTTACACTTTAGTTGGACCCATCAATTTATGAGAGTCTTCAGAAGGAAAAGGTGGAAGTAGGAGATGTGATCTATATTGAGGCAAACAGTGGAGCTGTCAAGGTTGGTCTCATGAATTCACTAGGACTAATTGACGGGCTGTGTGTAACAAGGGCGTAAGTGCCTTCTGATCATATTCTAAATTCTCCTTCAAATTCTTTGTTTTCTAAGGGACATACAGAATTTAGAACATGATCCTGAGTCACTTATTCCCTTCTTACACACATGCAGCCCTTCAATCAAAGCCAATAAGACACGTAATAACACATACAGTTCAAAAGATCTCTTGAAAGTTCAAAGAAATTTCAAGACAAGTCAATCGAACAGTACTGTATATATATGCAGATGTTTAATGAATCATTGTTATTAAGTTATGTCAACCGCAAAAAAATGCCAGTTTTCCTTCACCCGACACGATACATTTTACCAGATTTCAAATGTGAATTACTTTCAATATTCCAGCGTCAAGGCCGGTCTGATACATTTGCCACAGAGTTTGACCTTGAGGCAGAGGAGTATGTTCCACTACCCAAGGGAGATGTACACAAGAAGAAAGAGGTTGTACAGGATGTTACTCTACATGACCTGGACATTGCTAATGCCCAACCACAGGTACAAACTGTACTGCATAAAGTACATATAGCTAGACCTGGACACTGCTAATGCCCAACCACAGGTACAAACTGCACTGCATAAAGTACATATAGCTAGACCTGGACACTGCTAATGCCCAACCACAGGTACAAACTGCACTGCATAAAGTACATGTAGCTAGACCTGGACACTGCTAATGCCCAACCACAGGTACAAACTGCACTGCATAAAGTACATGTAGCTAGACCTGGACACTGCTAATGCCCAACCACAGGTACAAACTGCACTGCATAAAGTACATGTAGCTAGACCTGGACACTGCTAATGCCTAACCACAGGTACAAACTGTACTGCATAAAGTACATGTAGCTAGACCTGGACACTGCTAATGCCCAACCACAGGTACAAACTGTACTGCATAAAGTACATGTAGCTAGACCTGGACACTGCTAATGCCCAACCACAGGTACAAACTGTACTGCATAAAGTACATGTAGCTAGACCTGGACACTGCTAATGCCCAACCACAGGTACAAACTGCACTGCATAAAGTACATGTAGCTAGACCTGGATATTGCTAATGCCCAACCACAGGTACAAACTGTACTGCATAAAGTACATGTAGCTAGACCTGGACACTGCTAATGCCCAACCACAGGTACAAACTGCACTGCATAAAGTACATGTAGCTAGACCTGGACACTGCTAATGCCCAACCACAGGTACAAACTGCACTGCATAAAGTACATGTAGCTAGACCTGGATATTGCTAATGCCCAACCACAGGTACAAACTGTACTGCATAAAGTACATGTAGCTAGACCTGGACACTGCTAATGCCCAACCACAGATACAAACTGTACTGCATAAAGTACATGTAGCTAGACCTGGACACTGCTAATGCCCAACCACAGGTACAAACTGTACTGCATAAAGTACATGTAGCTTGATCAGCAGTCAATACACAACGTTCCTACAACTGAGTTCTCACCACACAATGGGTCATAGGATTGTCATTAGCAATAAATATTTAAGATTATATTTATTTTAATTGTTTTCCTTTTATGACTAATGTTAACAGGTACATGTATTTGTTCTGCTTTACACCGTAATTAAGGGCCCTTGAGTACATTTTTAGTGCACCATTTCGAAAAAAGTGAGAATTCTGCAATGGTACAATCTGGTGAGACTCTGAGTATTTAGTGCAATCTCCCATCTAATAATGCACACAGATAACAATTACATAAATATTTTGCTAATTAGCATTTCTGTACTTCACATTGACATTAATGTTAAATTATTAATTACATTTGAACCACCTAATAAATTCAATCCTCATTTGTTATTTAACACAGGATTTGATGACTTATGACATACCATATCCTACATGTGACAATTGTCCATTGTTTTTTACTAGGGAGGCCAAGACATTCTTTCCATGATGGGACAGCTGATGAAACCAAAAAAGACAGAAATAACAGGTAAGGAACAGGTGAACTGAGTAAGGGTCCTTTCAAGTTAAGGGGAAAATATTAAATAAATAAATTGGATATAACTGTATTTGCTGCTTTTGATCATGTTTAACAAGAATGTGTGTCTTTTCACTGCACTTATTCATATTTCAGAATATGCAAAAACCTCTCCCAAACAATTGAAAACATTATGCAATAAACAGTGAAACAGTGCATTCAAATTAGCCATGACATGGGTTATTATAGCACAGATGATGTCACATTATGCAATAAACAGTGAAACAGTGCATTCAAATTAGCCACGACATGGGTTATTATAGCACAGATGATGTCACATTATGCAATAAACAGTGAAACAGTGCATTCAAATTAGCCACGACATGGGTTATTATAGCACAGATGATGTCACATTATGCAATAAACAGTGAAACAGTGCATTCAAATTAGCCATGACATGGGTTATTATAGCACAGATGATGTCACATTATGCAATAAACAGTGAAACAGTGCATTCAAATTAGCCATGACATGGGTTATTATAGCACAGATGATGTCACATTATGCAATAAACAGTGAAACAGTGCATTCAAATTAGCCACGACATGGGTTATTATAGCACAGATGATGTCACATTATGCAATAAACAGTGAAACAGTGCATTCAAATTAGCCATGACATGGGTTATTATAGCACAGATGATGTCACATTATGCAATAAACAGTGAAACAGTGCATTCAAATTAGCCACGACATGGGTTATTATAGGACAGATGATGTCACATTATGCAATAAACAGTGAAACAGTGCATTCAAATTAGCCACGACATGGGTTATTATAGCACAGATGATGTCACATTATGCAATAAACAGTGAAACAGTGCATTCAAATTAGCCACGACATGGGTTATTATAGCACAGATGATGTCACATTATGCAATAAACAGTGAAACAGTGCATTCAAATTAGCCATGACATGGGTTATTATAGCACAGATGATGTCACATTATGCAATAAACAGTGAAACAGTGCATTCAAATTAGCCACGACATGGGTTATTATAGCACAGATGATGTCACATTATGCAATAAACAGTGAAACAGTGCATTCAAATTAGCCACGACATGGGTTATTATAGCACAGATGATGTCACATTATGCAATAAACAGTGAAACAGTGCATTCAAATTAGCCATGACATGGGTTATTATAGCACAGATGATGTCACATTATGCAATAAACAGTGAAACAGTGCATTCAAATTAGCCACAACATGGGTTATTATAGCACAGATGATGTCACATTATGCAATAAACAGTGAAACAGTGCATTCAAATTAGCCATGACATGGGTTATTATAGCACAGATGATGTCACATTATGCAATAAACAGTGAAACAGTGCATTCAAATTAGCCATGACATGGGTTATTATAGCACAGATGATGTCACATTATGCAATAAACAGTGAAACAGTGCATTCAAATTAGCCACGACATGGGTTATTATAGCACAGATGATGTCACATTATGCAATAAACAGTGAAACAGTGCATTCAAATTAGCCATGACATGGGTTATTATAGCACAGATGATGTCACATTATGCAATAAACAGTGAAACAGTGCATTCAAATTAGCCATGACATGGGTTATTATAGCACAGATGATGTCACATTATGCAATAAACAGTGAAACAGTGCATTCAAATTAGCCACGACATGGGTTATTATAGCACAGATGATGTCACATTATGCAATAAACAGTGAAACAGTGCATTCAAATTAGCCATGACATGGGTTATTATAGCACAGATGATGTCACATTATGCAATAAACAGTGAAACAGTGCATTCAAATTAGCCATGACATGGGTTATTATAGCACAGATGATGTCACATTTTGCACAAAATCAGTGTGGCCTACCAGTAAATTTGTTGTCAAACGTTGTGGCATACTTCTGTGTTCTTATCATCTGTGCATCTATAATATAAGAGGACAAATGGCAAAATGACATCTATCATGTTGGCCATGTGTGCCCACGAAATTGACAGGGTTCATATCACTTATTCAGTTTTAATCCAGTTTTTTTCCATCAGTATAGCTACCAGCTAGCCATGTTATTTCAAGGAATCATCAAATATATCACAACGCAAAATGTAAAATTTGGTGCCAACTTTGTGACATCATCTTCCTGTCAAAATCCATTAAAATTTAAAAACAAAAACATAGGATTTGTTGGTATGAGGAGAGCTTTTATGTTGTAAAGTATGATGCCAACTGAATTACAACTGAAGCAGTTATATGAACCCCATCAATTTCGTGGTCAAACATGCCCAGCAGTATTTGTTAACTGGAACCATGCTGTTGGTTAACATTTGACTTAATTACTACAGTGTAAATAAAATAAGAATAATAGCTGTTGCCATCTACAACATAGCATATTGATTAGTGTTAGGAACAACTGCAATATTGGACAAATTGTACATTAATATTGAACATGAGGTCTAGAGATAACTCAATTGTTTCTTTATTCTAATTAATTCAAGATGTGTTTGTTTTCAGATAAGTTGAGAAAAGAAATAAACAAGGTGTGTGTATTTGATTTCAGATCAGTGATGACATATTTATGGAGAGATTGATTAAGTAACACAATGGTTAATGCAGGTGTGAGACGCTGCAGTAAATACTCATCACTAGTCACCATATTGTGCCCTTGCCCACAAGTTTGCTGTTTGGGTCCTCCTATTCTCCTCCCTTTCATAAACTAACAGTTCAAAATTCCATTTCAATCTTAAAATCACCCATTGGTGATATCCTATCGGAAATACATTAATTGCATTGGATACATCGTACCTGTTTTACCTGTATACCGTACTGATATCATGGTTTTTATCAGGTTGTCAATAAGTACATAGACCAAGGTGTAGCAGAACTGGTTCCTGGTGTACTGTTTGTGGATGAGGTAAGTTAAAAACTCTTTCATGTGACACTACGAGATATAAAGGTTATATTTCCAATATGCTAATGATGTGATGTCATCACCGACATCACTTATTATACAGACGCATGCTGGTAGAGACAAATTACCTATTTTTAAATTCTAAGTTATATTTGAAGCTTATATGTAATTCACAAACACAAAGAAATTCAGCAAATTTCGGTGATGACATTACATCATTAGAATATTGGAAATATAAACCTTTATATCACGTAGACGCAACACCCAAATCAAGAAATATTGTACCGTTGGACTATCCACTTCATGTAAAATCGATATCAAAGATAACTGACTAGGGCTTATGTATATGCACTTTAAAATGGTTTAAAATTTGCTCAACAGGTTCACATGCTCGATATTGAATGTTTCACATACCTTCACCGTGCCTTGGAATCCACTATTTCACCAATTGTCATCTTTGCTACCAATCGCGGCAACTGTACCATTAGGTGAGTTGAACCCATTGATATGCTCGATATTGAATGTTTCACATACCTTCACCGTGCCTTGGAATCCACTATTTCACCAATTGTCGTCTTTGCTACCAATCGCGGCAACTGTACCATTAGGTGAGTTGAACCCATTGATATGCTCGATATTGAATGTTTCACATACCTTCACCGTGCCTTGGAATCCACTATTTCACCAATTGTCATCTTTGCTACCAATCGCGGCAACTGTACCATTAGGTGAGTTGAACCCATTGATATGCTCGATATTGAATGTTTCACATACCTTCACCGTGCCTTGGAATCCACTATTTCACCAATTGTCGTCTTTGCTACCAATCGCGGCAACTGTACCATTAGGTGAGTTGAACCCATTGATATGCTCGATATTGAATGTTTCACATACCTTCACCGTACCTTGGAATCCACTATTTCACCAATTGTCATCTTTGCTACCAATCGCGGCAACTGTACCATTAGGTGAGTTGAACCCATTGATATGCTCGATATTGAATGTTTCACATACCTTCACCGTGCCTTGGAATCCACTATTTCACCAATTGTCGTCTTTGCTACCAATCGCGGCAACTGTACCATTAGGTGAGTTGAACCCATTGATATGCTCGATATTGAATGTTTCACATACCTTCACCGTACCTTGGAATCCACTATTTCACCAATTGTCGTCTTTGCTACCAATTGCGGCAACTGTACCATTAGGTGAGTTGAACCCATTGATATGCTCGATATTGAATGTTTCACATACCTTCACCGTGCCTTGGAATCCACTATTTCACCAATTGTCATCTTTGCTACCAATCGCGGCAACTGTACCATTAGGTGAGTTGAACCCATTGATATGCTCGATATTGAATGTTTCACATACCTTCACCGTGCCTTGGAATCCACTACTTCACCAATTGTCGTCTTTGCTACCAATCGCGGCAACTGTACCATTAGGTGAGTTGAACCCATTGATATGCTCGATATTGAATGTTTCACATACCTTCACCGTGCCTTGGAATCCACTATTTCACCAATTGTCGTCTTTGCTACCAATCGCGGCAACTGTACCATTAGGTGAGTTGAATCCATTGATATGCTCGATATTGAATGTTTCACATACCTTCACCGTGCCTTGGAATCCACTATTTCACCAATTTTCGTCTTTGCTACCAATCGCGGCAACTGTACCATTAGGTGAGTTGAACCCATTGATATGCTCGATATTAAATGTTTCGCATACCTTCACCGTGCCTTGGAATCCACTATTTCACCAATTGTCATCTTTGCTACCAATCGCGGCAACTGTACCATTAGGTGAGTTGAACCCATTGATATGCTCGATATTGAATGTTTCACATACCTTCACCGTGCCTTGGAATCCACTACTTCACCAATTGTCGTCTTTGCTACCAATCGCGGCAACTGTACCATTAGGTGAGTTGAACCCATTGATATGCTCGATATTGAATGTTTCACATACCTTCACCGTGCCTTGGAATCCACTATTTCACCAATTGTCGTCTTTGCTACCAATCGCGGCAACTGTACCATTAGGTGAGTTGAATCCATTGATATGCTCGATATTGAATGTTTCACATACCTTCACCGTGCCTTGGAATCCACTATTTCACCAATTGTCGTCTTTGCTACCAATCGCGGCAACTGTACCATTAGGTGAGTTGAACCCATTGATATGCTCGATATTGAATGTTTCACATACCTTCACCGTGCCTTGGAATCCACTATTTCACCAATTGTCATCTTTGCTACCAATCGCGGCAACTGTACCATTAGGTGAGTTGAACCCATTGATATGCTCGATATTGAATGTTTCACATACCTTCACCGTGCCTTGGAATCCACTATTTCACCAATTGTCGTCTTTGCTACCAATCGCGGCAACTGTACCATTAGGTGAGTTGAACCCATTGATATGCTCGATATTGAATGTTTCACATACCTTCACCGTGCCTTGGAATCCACTATTTCACCAATTGTCATCTTTGCTACCAATCGCGGCAACTGTACCATTAGGTGAGTTGAACCCATTGATATGCTCGATATTAAATGTTTCGCATACCTTCACCGTGCCTTGGAATCCACTATTTCACCAATTGTCATCTTTGCTACCAATCGCGGCAACTGTACCATTAGGTGAGTTGAACCCATTGATATGCTCGATATTGAATGTTTCACATACCTTCACCGTGCCTTGGAATCCACTATTTCACCAATTGTCATCTTTGCTACCAATCGCGGCAACTGTACCATTAGGTGAGTTGAACCCATTGATATGCTCGATATTGAATGTTTCACATACCTTCACCGTGCCTTGGAATCCACTACTTCACCAATTGTCGTCTTTGCTACCAATCGCGGCAACTGTACCATTAGGTGAGTTGAACCCATTGATATGCTCGATATTGAATGTTTCACATACCTTCACCGTGCCTTGGAATCCACTACTTCACCAATTGTCGTCTTTGCTACCAATCGCGGCAACTGTACCATTAGGTGAGTTGAACCCATTGATATGCTCGATATTGAATGTTTCACATACCTTCACCGTGCCTTGGAGTCCACTATTTCACCAATTGTCGTCTTTGCTACCAATCGCGGCAACTGTACCATTAGGTGAGTTGAACCAATTGATATGCTCGATATTGAATGTTTCACATACCTTCACCGTGCCTTGGAATCCACTATTTCACCAATTGTCGTCTTTGCTACCAATCGCGGCAACTGTACCATTAGGTGAGTTGAACCAATTGATATGCTCGATATTGAATGTTTCACATACCTTCACCGTGCCTTGGAGTCCACTGCATGTATTTCACCCATTGTCATCTGTGCTACCAATCGCAGCAACTGTACCATTAGGTGAGTTAAACCCACTGCCTCAGCATCAAAACATGACATCAGTAGAGCCTAACTTGACTCATCAGCTCGGTTACATGACAAGCGTTTCGGGCACGGCAAGTGCTGCTAATTTGGGAACGGCATTCCAAACAGGCGGGCCGAGACTAGCTTTTCACAGGGTCTCAGAACCCCAAAATGTTTGGGCATTTCCATTTATAACACAAAAATAAGGAGTGCCGTGCCAATTTTTTATTGGCATACCAAACATTTAAGAGTGCCGTGCCCAAGTTAGGAGTACCGTGCCAAAGGTAGGATTGCCGTGCCCAAAATACTTGGCGTGTACACCGAGCTTGAGTGTTAATGAAATATTTCTAAATACTGGGGAATACACCAAACCGCCACATCGTACCACTTTTGACTCTGGCCATACTTGGGACTAGCGAATGGTAATCTGATCATTTGCGAGAAGTAGAGCATTTTTTTTCACGGCGAGCTCGACCAGTTGTAGCGAAGCTCCTGCACGAGCGGAGCACCGTACATTTGTACACTCCATAGCGAACGATCAAAAAGTTGCTGCACGTGCGTCCGTCCGTTCGAATCCCGAATCCTTCGCCATGCGCGCGCCCCACCTCTAGTTGGCTCAGACGGCAGAGCGCGCGCTTAGTAATCGTGAGGAGGGGGGTTCGAGTCTCGAAGAGGACTCAAAACCACCGCCGTCTTCCTCTCTTCTCCCGTTATTCCCCTCTTCTTCGCCCTTGATGCCGCTTCGCAGGCTATTTATTTTTTAACTGGCAAACACTTTTAGCTCTCCTATATTCGTTCTGGTATTTTTCTTCCTTTGCAAATTATCATTTTAATAATAACCGAAAAGTGAAAAAGCGATCGAGCGAAAAACTTGCTTCAACCCCTCTGTCCGAAATATCTCTCAGCTAGTCAATAAAACCACAATTCCTAGAAATCAGCAACTCTACTGTGATCAGAAAAATTGAATCCTCAAGTTTCCCTAAACCATAATACAGAAATCACATCCTAGAATATAAGGGTGTATGTTTTGTGACAATACAATACATTTGTTTTTATTTCACTCCAGATGTCAAGGTATAATGTGTAGTACTAGGTATGATTTACAATAGGAATGTGAGTTGAGCTGGACCTGAAAAAAACTGAGAAGCTATTTAGTCAGGAACACTCATGGCCATGCGACAGATACTAGAACTTTTTGTGACTGTGCTGCTGCGAGCAGTCACTCCTTTCCCTCCGTTGATAGTATACGAGATGAGCGAGCCAAGAGTATTGACCAATCCGTTTTAATAAAGATTTGCAGACTGTGTTGTTACAAGACCCCTTCACAGTGTATTTACTGTAGTTATTCTATGTAATCTAACGTAGTCTGGTATGTCGTGCAGGGGAACCGAGATAGCAGCCCCACATGGTATCCCACTGGATTTATTGGACCGTGTGATGATTATACGCACCTTACCCTACTCTCAAGAAGAGATGGTACAGATTATTAAGATCCGTGCGCAGACAGAGGGCATCCAGTTAGACGACGAGTCCTTAGAGCTTCTGGGAGAGACGGGCACCAAGACCACACTAAGGTAGTACACTGCTGTGTCGTGTACGATGACGAACGAGTCACTGTGCATGTAATATATAGCTATAGACCCTTTAAATAAATGGTTGGAATTTAATTATAGTGACGTCAATCGCGGAAATGTGAACAAATCGCGAATGTTGACCTCGAGATTTTCTGAATAAAAGATAGAAATTAAATTCAGACTTCCCAAGATGCAGCAGAGGCGCTGGTATCTACATGTCAAACTGACATTCAAGTCCTGAGACGTACGCGTATGACGTCATTGATTATACTTACAGTCAGACTTATTAAAATGTTGTATATGGTAACTGGAAGAGCTATCTTACAAGTGTGAAGGGAACTTGGTAATACCGTAGTCGTAACGTTACCATGTTGTCTTCTTCACACTAGCGACGTAAGCATAAGCACAAGTAATATACGCAGACGCAGGGCCGTGTTTATCATTAGCGGTACTTGTTCTACTCGCAGGTGTGAGATAAGAACAAGTAATATACGCAGACGCAGAGCCGTATTTATCATTAGCGGTACTTGTTCTACTCACAGGTGTGAGATAAGAACAAGTAATATACGCAGACGCAGAGCCGTATTTATCATTAGCGGTACTTGTTCTACTCGTAGGTGTGAGATAAGAACAAGCAACATACGCAGACGCAGACGCAAGGCCGTATTTATCATTAGCGGTACTTGTTCTATTCGCAGGTGTGAGATAAGAACAAGCAACATACGCAGACGCAGGGCCGTATTTATCATTAGCGGTACTTGTTCTACTCGCAGGTGTGAGATAAGAACAAGCAACTTACGCAGACGCAGAGCCGTATTTATCATTAGCGGTACTTGTTCTACTCGTAGGTGTGAGATAAGAACAAGCAACATACGCAGACGCAGGGCCGTAAGCGCCGCTATTGATCACAAAAAATCGTATTTTTTTTAAATCGTATGATTTACCCAAATAGCACCAGGCCTATCGGATTTTATATTCCAATGGCATATTAAGGGAGAGGCTACACCTTTTATAACAAGGCAGAAACTGCTCGCTTTACCTTGTCTATTTTATTAGCAGCGCAGGATAGGTATAGGTGTGTAGGTACATCGAAGAATGGCTACAAGCGGAGATGATACAGATACAGTAGAATCTCGATAACTCGAATTTTTCGGTAACTCGAACTAAAGGCAGTTTGCCCTGGACTTGCTTCACTCTATTACAGTAATTTAACACCGGATAACTCGAACTCGGATAACTCGAACTTTGCGCAAACTCGAACAAGATTACGATTCCCTTGAGGCCAATTTCCCAGTAATTTACCCCCGCTTACTTGAACTCCCGGCATCGTACAGCCGGCGTACTTTGATGAACTGCAATTCCAGATCAATTTTTCAAATCGCTGTAATCATATGAAAAAAGGTAAAGTAAATACGCGTTAGTGATATAGCTTTATTCATTAAGTATTGGCAAATTGATTTCCACATTCCTGCTTTTCAATCCTCTTTAATGATCACGTAGTGTTCTTACATAGTTCCGGCAATTTTTTGAAATTTGGACCCACATTCAATGACTACTCTACTGAACTCCCGATAACTCGAACTGTTTTTCGTTTCCCCTGAGGGTTTGAGTTCTCGGGATTGTCTGTATACAGGATTGAGCAGTTCCTATTCCTGTACGTAGCCGCTTTCTTTTGTAGTAGAACTCCCGGTTTTAGTCTGTTGTTTAGTGGGCTGTACATCGCCGTCATGGTTTCACTAGATCTCTAATAATGTTTGCATCAATTTCTTTCTCCACTAGATATGCTGTTCAGCTTCTAACACCGGCCAACCTGTTGGCTCGTATCAACGGTAAGTTGAGATACGATGCTCTTATGTTAATAACAGTGTCTTGAACCTTACCGCCATGGAACGTACGCCTTATTAATGCGCGTCAAATCCAAGATGACGTGTTAGGGCGCATTGGATTGGCCGTATTCCGGAATAAGAATAGATGGAATAGTCTCTGGAAATGACTGTCTGGGCACATGTTGCACTGTCAGTAAGCTAGAAACACTTGTTGACATGATATTCTGGATACATGCAGTGTTTCAGTGCATGGCTTATAATATCGGCCGAGATATGTGATTTGTACTGATCATTCCGTGTGTTCTTATCCCGGAATAGACTCGTTTCTTATTCAATAATAAATGCTGGATGCGATGACTACAGATTTACTCAACGTTAGTCTCATTCTGATGTAAAATATTCACAAATACCAGCGAGAAGGTGCAGAAATTCAAACTACAACATTACATAGAGTTGTGAATAACCCATCTTGCCGTTGGTATTTATGAACATTTAACATCAGAATGATTGCATACAGCGGTAATTCGTGAATGCGAAATTCTTCTATTCGCACCCTTACCCAGACCCTATGTTTCTTATTGCGAATACTCGACGAAAATATAAGATACGCGGGCTCTGAGAACGAGATTGACTATGGCTAGCTATGTTTAAATTCTAGAGTATTGAAATTGGTAAGGCGCATGCGCGAGTAAGTGACTCGCTATTGATAGCTGTATGGCAAGTTATCTGATGAGAGTGCGCGCGAGAATTTCCACACTTTTACCCATGCTATCTTCATACCAGTCATCCCATCATTTCCGATCTAGTCCACATAAAAACAAAATCGACATTCGCACGCTGCAATCCTAAAGTTTCAATGTTATAATCGTTTCAGGACGTGATATCATCAACAAGCCCGACGTAGAGGAAATTAACGAGCTGTTTTATGATGCTAAGTCATCAGCAAAACTCTTGGCTGAACAGGCAGACAAATACATGAAGTAAAACCCGTGAACATTGCTGACATCGCGCCAACAAACGTGTTGGTTGTTTCCTGCTGGCAGAGTTTGCTTCCATCCCAAAACGAAGGGAGAGAGAGAGAGAGAAGAAAGGGTATATACTTCATGGTAGTGTTTCGTTCCATATAGTCTCCCTGCATAATCATTTTCTCTACTGTTTTACAGTATTATGCAAGGAGACTATATGGAACGAAACGCTACCATGAAGTATATACCGAAGAAAGGAGAACTCTGCCGGTGTAGGACGCTTTCTTGTCACGCATGCGTTGAGTTAACAACCCTGTCATAATCCTGCACGTGACTTTGAAACCATACGTCAATCAAATAACTTGGGCTCATATAGTGTAAGCGACGTGTTTTTTTTCAGAGAGTAAAAACCGGTTTCAAAATTTCTTTTGTTCGTCCTTCACTTTCTCTTCACTCTCACTCTTCCCTTCGTTTTGGGAAAGAAGCAAGCTCTGCCAGGAGGGAAGTTTGCTCTACCGCAGAGACAACACGACGAAGTATTGTAATCGAACTTTGCTGTTGTGGAAGCTTTAAAGTGCAGCCAGACAGTACGCCCTTAGTCGCTTGTGAAACAGTGTCGCATGCATTTTGTTGTAGTTTGTGTAAGATGATCATATAATCGGGATAACTTCTCGACTTCGTTTGCTTGCACTACTTATGGATCTTCCAGCTCATTTTTGTGTATTAATACCGATAAACTATGCGTTCAGAAGTGTAGATATTCAGCAATATACGCCCACATCTGTACATCCAAAATGGCGTTACTCTAGCTGGCTGGTGGTTTGAAGCCAGTTTTTACAGTAAAATAAACTTTTCTTCAAAACGCGTCTGTTTGTGTATTTTCATCTTCTTCTGTAAGGCAAATAGTGTAAGAAATACTATCAATATATTAAAATGGAAACTACAAGTTTAAAGGTTGCGTAAATTGCCAGTGTGTCCTTTCTCATAGTTGTTCGCTACTTTTTTGCTAACCCTTCGTTACCCCTTCGTTACCCCTTCGTCAACCCTTCGTTACTCCTTCGTTAGCCCTCGGGTCTTTTGCTGAGCTCATCACACCTCCTCGAACTCGTTCAAAGAGTTTAGCAAGTACACAGAAGTTCTTTTCGACAAGAAAGGGGAGCGACGGAGGAAACCGTCCTCAAGTTTCTGACTGAAGCTGCGTGGCCGGCAAAAAGGAGACTACACTGTGGCCGTAATTCGTGACTGTTTGAAGACGCTTTTTCCGTTAAAAAATTTTCCTTTCTCAAACTTTTCATTACATTTTGATAATAAGATTATAATTTGAGTTGCTATTTGCTCTTAAAAGCCTTTAATCGCACTCGAAAAATCCTTGACAATGAACGAGTTAGTCAAGTCTTGCTGGTAGGATTTATTTTAATGTAACGACTTTTCTCTTAACTAAAACAGAGTTGCAATGGGTGAATTAATATTTCAAAATAGAAGTAATTAATTGGGTGTCATGTAATTTTAGGATGAAATCGTAGTTTCTTACATTTGATAGTTCTCGACCCCAGACCTCATTTCTTACTGCGCATGCTCTCGAGCATGCGCAGTAAGAAATAAGAGAAGGGTCTGCGGTCGAGAATGACACGATTAAAAATTGCACGACCGCTTACTCGCTGACAACTGAAGCCAAGGGCGTATCAGTGTTCTGGGTGTTCCAAAAAAGGAATAAACCGAAACTTTCGATATATGCTTCGCTTGTCACGCGCAAAGGTTTGAATACGAGGCTCTGGGGTAATTTTTCTTTTCTCGAAGAATAGAATAAATCTAATGTACGCCGGGGTCTCTTATTGAAACGTTTGTGTGTGACAAGTGATATCATTTTCACACTGGCCATCTTTCATTCAAAAGCGAGGCAATCCTTTGTTTTTGCTAGGCTAAACTCGTTCTGACAGCGGTTTTCAATTGAGTGTCGAAAAGTAATTGCTTTCGAATTTGATTGGTTAGTTATCCATGATTGCATTTACTTTGCCTCGTGATTGGTTGAAGTAAAACCAATCGTGAATTACTTCAATTCGTGATTGGTTCATCGATGTTTTTACTTTCTCCTGTAATTGGTTCACTGGTTTTGGTTTTACGACACTCAATAGACCGATTTAGCTTGTACATTTGTTGTCCCAATTCAGGTCACCTAACTTTTCCCTTGAGTAATGTTTTCTTGTTTTAATGTATCCCAAGATGAAATGTATAAATTTCTCTAATTGGACAACAGCACTGAATCCTCTGGAGAGCTATCACATGATCTGAATTGGGGCAACAAATGTACAAGCTAAATCGATCAATTGAAAACCGCGCTCATTCGGTGCGAGGCTTAACCTAGCAAAAACAGGATTGCCTCGCTTTGAATCCAAGATGGCCATCTGGTGAGAAGAGTGAAGGTTGTGTACATTAGCAAACAAAAATTAATTTTCAAAGGACGTACAAAAAGTAGCCGACTACTTTCTATATTTTCGAGAACGGTTATCTGCAGGATTTCAAAGTATTCTGATTTCTTATTCTGATAGCCAGAATAAGTCTTTATAAAACTCCTCCCAAGTCATCTCGCTTTTGCTTATAAACGCTTCCAATTATGTTTGCTGCAAATAGAGGTATTCGATTATTCGGCTAACGCTGTTGCCACCCAATAGCCCACTTCCGCGATATGCTTTACTTGTCACGCACAAAGGTTTCAATTCACAGAGAAAAGAATAAATTTAATTTAGCACGGAGCCTCGTATTGAAACCTTTGTGCGTGACAAGTAAGGCATATCGCGGAAGTCATGTGATGTAAACATGCTACTCTGGAGAATTATTCCTTTTTCATTCTAATCACTAATGCGTCATGCCTATCTGAATAAATAATTTTCAAAGAGTCTATTCTCCAGAGTAATGTGTGTTTACATCACATGATCTGAATTGGGTGACAACAGAGTTAGCCAATTACCTCTATGAGGGAATAACGAGCCCAGTTTCTTGCCGGCAGCGATTAAATGCCCGATCCTCGGGTGACCTCGGGTCGATATAACATTTCAAATGCCTTACTCCCGGGATCTATATCAAACACATGCCCCGCGTTGACCGGGTTAATTAATTGCAATCCATAGTTACATGGCACTACATATGTATACGACTCCAAATAAAAATGTCCTCCGTCTGCATTAACTGCTCCTCTGCGAACACATACCTCGCGCGATTGAAGAAAACGACTGAAAGTAGAATGTCATTTAAAGACGAAGATAAGTTTAAACACTACTTTTAATTTCCTTCCTCAAACTAAAATTATACATCCAGCGTGAAAGATATTTTTCACGGCTGATACAGCATCCCCCGCCAGCGTGAGATAGACTGCGGATAGCCTCGATCAACCTGATTGGATCTGCAGTTAAACCGGTAATACAGGTTCCCCTTGAAGAAGTAGGTGTGGCCGTTACTCCATATAAACACGGCGTCTATATCTGGTGGCACTCCCGTCCAAAAGGCTGACATGGGTTGCGGGTAGCCTTCGTCTACCCTGAGGCTAGTGTCGTTAAACCGGTAGTATTGCGAGCCTTTGAAGAAATACGTTATGCCATTGACATACCTGGTATACAATAACATCAAATTAAATTAATGTAAGGGTTGAGTATATCGCAGTCACTGTGTTCACGCAACACTGCGCTCTACCAGCACCACCAGCCTTGGTGCATAACAAATAATAGGGATGTATTTTGTCTGAGTGGGTTAATGGATCCCTGTGGTTTGTAATGGCTTGTGACGTCACGGTTGACAGGGAACCATTAACCCACTCGGACAAAATACCAAGCCAGAAGGCCTAGGGACTAGGCTGAGAGATGTGATGCCACGTTGGCTCCAGTTGCACCGCGGCAAAATGGTATGCTCCGCTGGCCAAAAGAACAAAGGCTCTGCTATCAAATACGAATTACCGAGGGTTTCAACTTTTTTAGGAAATAATTTTATAACTTAGTAAACTCACAGTGAATTACAAATTAAGAGAGTCGTCTATAACCTGGAATTCCACCTATTGCTAGGCAAAATCCCGACCCTGAAGTCTGGTTCAAACCCAAACCCTGTACCGCCGCAAATACATAATACGTCATAAACATGAGTGTCCCCCTCCCCTCCCCCCAGGAGCATGTATAGTAGACCCTAACTAACTTTCGCGAACGCTTGACAGGAAACGTTTACTGTAGACCTGATTTGTGTTTGAGCACATCCACTAAACACACCCTAGTCACGCCGCGTCATTGCCGTATAGTTTGCTCTTTTCGTAAATCACATAGACCCATTCGAAATGGCGTCCAATTTAACTAACTATTGTTTAGGACTGACTAGCCTCGCTTACACGTTCAAAACTTTTGTGTGGACTGACTAGCCTCGTGTTCACGTTACCAGGAAAATAGCTTTTTAAATTGGACGCCATTTTTCGAATGGGTCTATGTTCTTGCATCATGCAGTTACAGGAGTACAATAAGGTTTGTTACAAACATAGTATGGTTATATACACTGACTTCTTTCACGCGTAAATCCGCTCTATTTAGGGGCCGGTCATTAATTAGAGGGGGGAGGGCTGGTGGGATAGGGTCCCCAAATTTCATGCAGCAAATTAGGGAGGGTGGGTAGGAGGGTCACCCCCCCCCCCCCCCCCCCACTAATTAATGACCAGTCCCTTACAGTATCACGCCGTGTATTTAGCCTCAAGACAGTGCGAGGTATATACCTAAAAACAGCGTCAAAGTCATGAGGAACTCCTTTCCAGAAAGCATCAATGAGCCGTGGATAACCTTTGTCCACGCGGCCAGCGGTTACATTGTACCGGAAGTACTGGCTGCCTTTGAAGAAATATATCAGGCCGTTACTCCACATAAAAGCCGCTTCTATGTTAACCGGAACGCCTTTCCAGTCCTCTGTTAGAGACTTAGGGTACAGGAAGTCAACGTGACGCAGTCTGTCATTGAATCGCCAGTATTTGTCGCCTTTGAAAAAGTACGTGAAACCAGTACAGTGCCTGAAATAACAACGAAACATTGAAAAGCCATTCACGAGCAAGATGACAAAAACAACCAATCACGCGGTACATAGAAAGTTGCAGTTTTTAGTGACGTCATTCGTTTTTTTCCTATATAAAAATCGGTCGAGAACAAGAGGGTAAAGTTATCGGGCAAACAAAGAATTTGTGCAAATGTCTGATCCCTGAGAAATAAAAAATCGATGAAGGCTGGATAACACAATCGACTGACTTTGAAGAACTATGTTTGTTTGTAAAATGTTTGCAAAATGTCTGTGAATGTACAAATTTACGGAAAAAAAAAATTACAAACATTTTCAGTACAGAGTAGAAAAGTTCTCTAATTTTGTACATTCACAGACATTTTGCAAACAATTTACAAAGTCTATAAATGTCTATAAATGCTCACATTTTACAAATATTTACAAATATTTAAGTCTGTAAATAGTAGTTAATTTCCCTTTCGTTTTCTAGTTAGGGAACGTTCACACATCGATTTTGCCACGCTTAACGTCATTGTGACGTTAAGAGTGGGTGGGTGGGTTTAGGCCACAGGCCGCCCAAGTTCTGACTGTATAACCCCGGGTGTATAACAAGGTTTGTATGGGAGTTCTTCCGATAACTCAGAATAATAACATAAATTTAGTTACAGATCTTCTGTAATACAAGGTAAATAAAGGAAGAAGGCTTACTTGAAGTAGTTTTGTTGTCCTATGATTGTGTGTTTCAGGTCGCTAGAACGATGTTTTATGGAATTCTTGAGTCATACGCTTCACCCCTCTAACCAGAGGGGAAGGCTGCATAGCTGGCTGCACGCTCGATCCAACGACGGCCTTCGCTCGAGGACGAATTTTCCACAAAATATCAATCCCATCGGCGTTTACTCGGCCGCGGTAGAATCCACGGACATCATTTATCCCTCAGAAGTTCCCAGGCTTGATAACTCCTTTCCAAACCCGTTAGATTTGAACGATATTTGAAGCAATTCGTGCAGCTTCCAACGACCGACAGTTCCTAACGTCTAGTGAATGGTCCTCTCTTGACAACGCGTTTTGGTAACCAGGTGTTTGGGAACCAGGCCGTTACAAAATGTTTCTTTCCCTTAGTGGGACGTATCAAATTCATTTCCCACCGGCGCTGTCCAGGGGGGAGGGGGGGGGGGATTAGATAGTGTCGAATGAATTTGATACGTCCCTCTCAGGGAAAGAAATATTTTGTAACGACCTGGTTCCCAATCACCTGGGCCGGGTTGTTCAAAGCCCGATTAGTGTTAATCCTGGATTAACTCTGCACAGAACCTATTGGTTGTCATGGAAATTAACCCTGGATTAGCACTAATCGGGCTTTGAACAACCCGGCCCTGGTTACCAAAACGCGTTGTCAAGAGAGGACCATTCACTAGACGTTAGGAACTGTCGGTCGTTGGAAGCTGCACGAATTGCTTCAAAAATCGTTCAAATGTAACGGGTTTGGAAAGGAGTTATCAAGCCTGGGCACTTCTGAGGGATAATTGATGTCCGTGGATTCTACCGCGGCCGAGTAAACGCCGATGGGATTGATATTTTGTGGCCGTCGTTGGATCGAGTGTGCAGCCTTCCCCTCTGGTTAGAGGGTTGAAGCGTATGTCTCAAGAATTCCATAAAACACCGTTCTAGCGACCTGGAACACACATAGGACAACAAAACAACTTCAAGTTAGCCTTCTTCCTTTATTTACCTTGTATTACAGAAGATCTGTAACTAAATTTATGCTATTATTCTGAGTTATCGGAAGAACTCCCATACAAACCTTGTTATACAGTCAGAACTTGGGCGGCCTGTGTTTAGGCTTGAGTTCGTGACGTTAAAATTTTAAAAATACCAAACATTAATTCCATCGATATTTTATAAAATTATTTGAACCAAAATCACACTTTGTGTCAGGTTCAAAGAGGGGCTGAATGGGGTTAACTGATAACTGAGAAATGGCCAAAAATATTACTGTTAACTGAGAATTTTACCTTTTTTTAGCTGTTAGCTGATATTTGTGAGATAACTGTTACCTGATATTTCATATTTTTTTATTAAAATGACGTAACGTCACTTGCTATTATTGGCTTTTCGGATGGTTTTCGACAGATTTGATCCAGTTGATAATAGTCAAATATTAAACATGACACATCAGAGTTATCTGATACTAGAAAAATCTATTGAATAGACAAAATGTAGTGTTTGATGTTGAATTAGCGGTTATTATTCATTTCATACAAGCAAATATGTATTCAAATCAGGTTCTGGTAGTCTTTTTGTATAACTTAACTGATTACAGCAAAATTTAACTGATAACTGATAAATAGCTAAAAATTCAGCCCCTCTTCAAAGAGGAAGAGATGCAGATTCAGGAGTTCATGGATGGACGACACAGACACTGAAGGCCAAGGATTCCTCTCCTCAGAGTTGTGTCAAAACAAAATGGCGTCTCGCGACTTTGTTTATGTTTTATATAAACATCTACTTTTTTTGAAGACATTTTTGGTCTTATGAATATAACATGTTTTACTAAAGCTTATAGGATATTCATAGCCGTAAGATTTGCTTTAAATGTTATTGTTGACCCAGAGTTGAGCAAAATACAGTGGATTGCAATCTGCCGTTCCGCAAACGAGTTCCATCCGTGACGTTAAGAGGGGGTGAGTGGGTGGGTATTGACCCTAACGTCACAATGACGTACGCGTTAAGCGTGGCAAAATCGAAATGTGAACGTTCCCTTTATATGCCGTGCTATTACTGAAATTCACTTGTTTTGTTGGACAGGACGTAACGACCAAAATCTGTTAGTTCGTTTGGGGTTTGTTTAAATCCAGCATAATCTCCTGGCTGTATGTCTGCGTTTACTATTTTCATTTTTAAACCCTGAGCTCTCACCTTAGGCTTTCTCAAAGTCCTCTGCCCGCCTTTTTTTGCGACTCGCGACGTCGCGTCGCCAGGATAAAAAAATCGCTTCGCCGGCTCGTCTGAAAAAAAATTGGTCAGCTCATGGCAAGTCTACTCTCACCTGTAAACCGTGTAACCAGACAGCGATACCTCCTCGCTCCACCAAACCCTTATAGGTTTAGGATACGAACTGGAAACACCAGCCTTGGTTTCTCGGTGAAGAAAGAACCAAAACTGCGCATCCTTGAAGAAATACACGCCTCCGCTGTACCAAGATATCGCCGCCTCAATGCTGCTGGGTACCCCCACCCAGTAGGAGGACAGGGGTTTGGGGTACTCGGGGTCCACACGGTGAGTCTTGGGGTTAAAGCGATAGTATTGTGCACCTTTGAAGAAATACGTATAGCCGTTGGAAGAACTGTGAAGGACAAATGATAGTTTCAGCTGGATGCCAAGTGGCGCAAAGAAACATGTGTAAGGCTATGATCACAGACTTTCTTTTTAATATAATTAAATATTTTGTCGTCTATTTTATAATTTACGGTGCCACTTTGAACAATAGATAGAATAAGACGAAGGGTAGACAAGCGAGACTTCTTATGAAAAATCACTGATTAATGTTGTGTTGTTAGTCTTTGAATTTCACCATAATCCTTTGCGCCGATAACTGATCAACCGGAAGGAAATCGACTACGAAACATTTCAGTACAATACTGATTCTTTCCGCAATCTTTGAGGTATCGTGGCTTGTAAATTCTGGAGCTTTGTTAAAAAGCAGCACGCACTTTCAATACATCCATACTACCGCAATCCCACCCACCTGATGACGTCATCGATATCACTTGGTACTCCATGCCAGTAGTCACTCATCGACCGCGGATAGCCTGGGTCTACTCGTAGTGTTGTGTCATTATACCTGTAATACTGGCTTCCTTTGAAAAAGTACGTGATCCCATTCCCATACCGGACCACCCCGTCTACATCAACAGGGACTCCGTACCAGTAATCCCTTATCGGCCGCGGGTAGGCTGGGTCGAGGCCGGGCCTGGACTCGTTGTAGCGATAGTAGTTTGAGCCCGATAACATGTAGACGAAGCCATTTGCCCAGCGGAATATTGCATCAATAGTGCACGGTTCTAAATAGAAAGCAATAGCCTCGACATTGAACATATGTTTTCGAATAGTATACAGTGTAATTCGAAAGTAACCTATTGCTACCTTCATTGTTCCTCCTGATGAATATATGCCCATATCATTTCAGATCTAGTTTAAGAGTCATATCAAAGTCATTGCGTACAAAAGCCTACATATCGATAACCGGTGACTCACTTCCGGTATCGGCCCAGTCATTTCACTCAAAAATAAAAGGATTTGGGAGATATTTTGCCTTATAAAACGAATAAAATGATATATGACTTCCACTTACCTTCAAATCAAAGTTAAGTAACATGCATCTAATCTGCAACTAGTAACTGTTTAGATTGATTATTTTAAGATTTCGACCGTACAAATTTGAATTTGCTTTCGCGAGTAAAGTGAATTTTTACAAGGCGTTACTGTTTTAGGAACTACCAAGCAGAGGAAAACTGGGTTTAGCTTGAATACGCATGTCTAGACTGACTACTTACCGCTGAATTCAGATAGAAGAATAAATTTGCAGTATTCTGGTGTATAGAACATTGAGGGAGTGGTACAAATCACTGTTAAAGTTCCATTTCGTCATGATTTCGTACTATTTTTCTTGTGTGACCTTTGTAATGACGGGAGCTGCAGTAGGAGAGAATTTGGAGCGGTCAAAACGAAAGCAGAGAATTTTGCTTCGTATAGTTCCGGTATCAACAGGTAAGCCACATTATAAACTTGTAATGCGGCTGAAGTTGTTCTCTCTCTCAAATAAAATCGCATTTACTTCAAAGCGATGACCAATAGCAAATGTCCTCTTCTGTGTGTGCAATGATTTTGATATGTATAAACTCTTATTCTCAAAAAATACCTTTACAATCTAAAAGGACAATAGTATTTTACCCAGATTTCTTCAAAGTTCATGCCCCAAAGTCTCCAGTGAACGGGTATTTTTCCTGACCAATCAGAGCGCGTAAAGCTTTTTTTATTTTTATTTAAACATATATATTCTTTGTGTTTGCTCCAGGAGCAGGAGCTCATCTAGGGAGCTTACACAACATTTATCTACAAATAATTACTCGAAACGAAAGGAGGAACTAAGCTATACATACATACATGATTATTACAAGACTTAAATTTAAACAACACAAAAAGATTAATAAGTTAGAAAATGACAAAACAGAAGGCGAGTTGGAAGGACAAATCAGGAAAAACGATTTGACTCCATTAGAAATATTTGGACTTCCTTAAAAATACATTTGATAGGCTGGAGTCTCCAAACAGTAAAGTTCTCAACTTAAATTTGTCCGTGCAAGTTTGCCAGTTACTAATAATGAGTGCAACAGAGGTAAGGAGTTTGGATCGTTGGGCAGCATACATGGGACAGTAAAAGAAAAAAATGCAGCTTTACAGTGGTACAGCTTTACAGTGGTTACAGCTTTTCAGTGGTCGGCCTCGCTCCAGGCTCTTTTTCATCATAACTGCACGGTCATTTCGCTGCCATTGTTATTAGATTGAGTTGAATGCTGAGGTATCGTGTAAAAACGCTCATGTTTATTCAGTTCTTTATTAGTTAAGCCACTAGTTTGTTGACTTAGCAGCCGTGCGATTAACCTGAGTACAAGTTATGTAATCGTTTGAAATTCTCCGTGATATAAGTTAGTACTCTAAATGTCGGTATAACTTCAATTTTGTGTAATTCTATAATCTAATTTAGTACTTGAATAAAATTGTTGTTGTTGTTGTCTTTAGGTCTTGTCTCCGAAGTCACTTCTAAGGAACATACAGGATACTCCTGTTGATGCCCTCATCTGGACGCTTGCATGTGGGCAGCGATTTCAAAATCATTTAATTAAAACGGTTAGCGTGGGTGTTAAAGAGGAAGCCATAAGTGTTTAGTTGCGTACTTACGCAAGACATTTTTCATCAGTGCTGGTCGATATTTTTCCACCACCGACTTCATCCGCCTTATCTGTCCAGGTGTGAATTTCGTCATACAGGCATCATCCGTGTCTGAACGACAATTGACACGGTTTGTCAGGATACTATACTGGTCAGTTACTGATATGTATGGTGACTTGTACTAAAGTACAACCAACTATAATATTATTATATATATATTTAGGCAAGCCTAAAAGCGGAGCTCCCAATAGCCCACTTCCGAGATATGCCTCACTTCCTACATACAAAGGAATCAATACGAGGCTCCGTGCATAATGCTCAGTCATTCGTGACAAGACTACAGCACTACAGACTACAGTTAACTTTAGGCCAGTAACTGTTCTCCCGGATCTCAACAACATTTTTGAAAGGCTACTGGCATTCCAGCTTGAATAGTTCTACGGGGAACTCTTGTCAGATTTTATCTCCGCATACAGAAAGAACTACAGCTGTGAAACTGCACTGCTGAGACTTATAGAAGTCTGGAGGACTTTTCTATTAAGTGGTCGGTAAGTGGTCGGTAAGTACCTGTCCAAAGCATTTGACACCATTCCACATGCGCTTTTATTGGCAAAGCTGAAAGCGTATGGTGTCAGCGCAAGTAGCTGTACGCTCCTCGGGGATCACCTGTCTGGTAGGATGCAGCGAGTGAAGATAGGGGATACGTACTCAAGCTGGGAAGCGGTTAAGAGAGGCGTTCCTCGAGGGAAGCGGTTAAGAGAGGCGTTCCTCGAGGGAGTGTCCTAGGACCAATGTTTTTCAATATTTTCATTAACGATCTGTTTTATCATATAAAAATGGTAAAGTTGAATGCATATGACGAGCAATTGTATGACTAAGACATGGATCCTGTTGCTCTCGATAGACATACACATGCAACATGATCTAAATATTGCGAATTTATGGTACCAACACAATGGTATGATTACAAATGCCAGCAAGCATCAAGCTATGGTGCTAGGTAGGACTGATCACGAGTTCTCCTTCCCAGTGAATAACTCAATCGTTCTATTTGGGATGGCTATAGATAACGAACTCAGTTTTGATAATCACATCTCCACCGTTTGTAAAAAAAATCAATTTAATGTAATGATAAGATTTCGTAAGCTAATTTCCACTAACACTTTGCTACGGCTATATAAGCGTTCATACTTCCCCATTTTTATTACTGCTCGGTCATATGGCATTTCTGTAGCTCTCGTAATACTGATAAATTAGAGGCCTTAAACAAGCGTATACTTAGATTTATTCTAAATGACAGAGACTATTATTCTAAATGACAGAGAATTATTGGACAAGACGGGGACAACGCCACTATACAACAGAAGAATCCAGAGCATGTTCATTATACTTTTTAAATTTTACTAAATATCCTGAATACTTGATAGATATGTTTACTCTGCGTTCTGTAAGTTACTCCTTGAGGGGCACCAATATTTTAAATTACCTAAACCATATGCATGTAACAACAACTTCTTATGGCCTTCACTCTTTCAAATACCATACTGCGAAATCTTGGAACTACCTACCGGACAATTTCAGGACTACTACTGTTTTCAATGACTTTAAGAGAATAATCCGGCAGTACAATTTTATTGATTAATAATATTTCTCATTGACATTGTAATATATATATATGTGTCTGTGTCTGTGTTTTTCTCCTCGTTTCTTTGAATTACTTTCTCGAAGATATTAGCTGATATGAGCTACACTGTAAATTCGAGGGTAAATAAAGTTTATGTATGTATGTAGTTTGTCACGAACGACTGAGCATTATGCACGGATATTGATTCCTTTGTATGTAGGAAGTTAGACATATCTCGGAAGTGGGCTATTATCTGAACTGAAAAACAACAACGATAAATTATATAAAGAAAAGAAAGAAATCAAGGCAGTCAGTGCAAAAGAGAAGATATATAACGGAAAATGAAAAAAAAAATGAACACTGCGCGCACAGGTGCAACACTCTTTCATGCACGTCCCGCGTCGGGAAGGGTTCGGGCGCGAGGGAAACCGGAAGTTTTATCGGCGGTCAGCCAATTCCTGCTCTCATCCTATATCAGCCTATGATACTCCGTCAGGGCCTTCGGTCCGCGCGGACGCTCCGCTAATACCGTTATATGGGCCCGACATATTTAATACAATATGCAATGGAAAATAATAGAGAATTAAAGAGAAACTCATCCCTGAAATATTTAAAAGTTCAAAAAGTAAGAAAACATCACCCGAAAGTGCAGGAGAAGGCATTTGCGAACTAGTCTAAATCCAAGAGAGAGGGAATATCGCGGCCGTTGTGTGGGCCTACAACTTCATCACAACCTGGCTACACCCGGCTCTGACCGTCACTGGTCGACGAGAAGGCTTGAAGATCTCTTTACATCTCCAACAAGAAGACGATAGTTCTTAATGATGGACTTCGATCTTATTTCATCCCGCAAGGCAGCCTATCTGGTGTGTCAAACCGATTACTTACATCCCATGTAGTTGTTCATGTAGTCTTTTCCTGGCTGGTCTGGACATGTGTCTTTGACCTTTGTTGGACATCCGTAAATAGGTTTGCATCGCGGTGTGTCAGTGACGTCATCATCGCGTCCCGCACATCCACCCTAACAGAAACAGGTGAGAATCGCGTGAAAGGAAAAGTTAAACCCTGACGAGGTCTGGACTTGAAATCATCATTACTGTTCAGCTGCAGTGGGCAAGTTGAGGCTAGCATGCAAATCGTTTAAAGCAAAAGAAGCTAACCAAAGCTGAGCTATAAGTTCATGTACTCAGTACCTTTGCCAGATGGAATTTTTTGTCCAATAATCTAAATACAATGTATACGAAGATTTTCCAAGGCGTATATCGGTCACATTACACAAAAAAAATCCTAACCCTTTTTGTACTAACCTCAAAAATATGGAAAAGACCAAAGTAGTGGCCAACCTATAAGAGAATCATTATGACAAAAGACCATGATAAGAGACAAGCGCAAACTCGGGCAGTATTTTATCTGTATCAAGCAATACATCACTGATCAGGGCCCGGTTGTTTGAAGAAAATGTAACTTTCCTCCTCCGCTGGGGCGAATCCAGGGGGATTCGGGGGTTACATCGAAACCCCCTTTCTCTCGCTCGCGGCATTATACGATGGTCGAACTATGTTCGATAGTGCGTCGGTTTGGAGCACTTGATCTGGTGTTTCATTGGATATCAAGAATGTGCGTCGGTTTGGAGCACTTGATCTGGTGTTTCATTGGATATCAAGAATCACAAATGATCATGTCCTTTGATTGGATATCAAGATTCATCTGTCATTTGATCGGATATCAAGATTCAGGCACGTGACAAAGTCAGTGCGACACGGTCTTTACCAGAGTATGAAACCTCATGCACGTCACAAAAGGCGTCGCCTGGGCTGTATTAATCAACTATTAATCAATTATTCATGAGCTAGATTAAGAATGAGTCTTCTTGCCTTACTCAGCGAGCACCTTTCAGCTAGTACGCACCTCATGTACAGTGTTGTCTCCCTGGTTAATGGGTGCCATACTGCCTCCGGGAAGTGTCTCTGGGTGGACAACCACCCCATGATACTCACTGTCCTCCTTGTACCACCACGGCATAGCAGCATTCCCTATCGTGCCCGGGTTACTGAACACACATGTATAAATGTTGAGGGTGGTGTTCGGTGACTGTGATAATGCACTCATGTATTCTGGTACGCGCTGGATACATCCTGTCACCCAGACATCATTCCGTGTGAAATCTACCGAGACCTAATAAAAACACAGTCTAAGGACTAAAACCTCACGGTTTTACAAGTTGAAGGCAGTGAGAGTAAGATGAATATTTTTATTACGGTTGCTTTATACGTACCATTTTGAAACGGAAGGGCGTCTTTTCATAAGCTTCTGCGATTAAAAAACAAGTGTAGTTATACGTCAGAGAGGTCAGGTTGCACAAATTACCTGACTATCTATATCTGCCGTTTGCATCTCGTTTAATTCTTCGTACAAGTGACATCTATAGTACTTGAAGAAGGCTGGTTTGGCCAGCCGAAATAATATTGTAATATTCAATATATAATCGTACGTTGTGTCAGCTTTACCGTAGTCCTTGGACTTCGTATTTAAAATAATAATGCCTGATAAGCTGCTAATCTGGCATTCCTCTCGTGCAGCTTTTTGAGATCTCGAGCTTACATCACGTGTGTGAAACAAATACGGATACTTCAACCGTACCGTTACAACACTGTAACCGAACCTGATAACCGTACTGTAACCGTTCGGTACCGTAAACTTGGCGAACCGTTATTGATAAATGTGACTCGAACAGAAGGGTCATTTCAATATCACAGTATGTGGTACCGTAACTGTATCGCTTTATTAAAACTGACAATCCCAGCCTTCGAATATTGTACTTACTATTCAAGACCTTTGTTTGTTTCTCCAGCCTGTCCTTAGACACTAGTCCCATATTACGTGAGCTATATAACACATGCCAAGCCACAGAGATCACATACACTTCCTTGCACCGCATTTTACTGTTGAACAGTGCATTCAATGCATCCTTATCACCCGCCGACTTTACGCTTGCCATCAATTTTGCATCAATGCGAGACATAAAATGCAATCCCGCGGGTGGTGGTTGGTCTGCCGCGGGATTGGTTTTCAAGGAATCTTGGACAGCGCATCTTCGCTTGAAATCGGCGTGGATAGATACGCACATCAACATGAACAGGTAACAAGCTACAAATAGGCACCTGGAGCGATGGAATGGGTAAGAATAATGAGCAGAGAAAAACATTACATTAGCTTACATCGACGAGGACAGAAATTCGTTATGATAATGTACGTGTGTATGGAGAGAGACTCCAATCTACCCTTTGACAGGCCTAAGTGTAACCCACGAGATGTTCGAAGGATCGAGGATTCTATGATTGCAAAAACCTCTTCTTTTACTGTCAGTTATGTATCGGGCACTAATTTGTGTGGCATTTGACATTTTTGAATGAGAATGCTGCAAATGCGCTACCTCCCGCAGCGGGCCGGGGTTTTGGAACAAGTGCAAATTTCTTTTGAACATTGATGTAAAATTCGCCATCTTTGACTCTCTCTGAGAAATGTCTAACAGCCTGGCTGACCGTTTGCTGGCAACCGAAGTGCTGGGGAAGGGGTTCGGCAGGTTTGGAATTGCCGGACTGATACAGTATAATTGTACTTGCAGTGTACTTTGCTAGCATCTTGCCAAAGTATCTTGTCTTAAGCAAAGAAGTATTAATATCATAATAGATTAAAGATCTAAAGCATTGGGTCACTGGTTAGCGCCTGTGAATCCTTTGTAGAAATTTAGCCCTCCCAGTATAACCGTACCTTGTAACTTTTTAATAATGTCCTACAGCATTACGCAGCAATTAAGGGAAATGCACAATATTATATATATTTATTTGTATGTTACGAGACGAGGCCAGTGCATAACCTACTAGTAAGCTATCCCTGTATATTATTCTCTCTCTCATCTTTCATTCAGCATCCACGTTTTAGCTCTGAAATTGAACAGCCGCCTTCAATCATACGCGAGACTGATTAATGTGTGAGTTCCAGCAATAGGGCAGTTTGCTCATTGTCTGCTCGTGTTGGTTGAAATAAAGCTACAATATGTACAGGCATATCACTAGTATACCGTGTTAGCAGAATCAAGGTAGTGATCTTCTTCATAGTCGTATGCATCAGTGATATTCACTTAGCTCTAATCAGTCTTACCTTTGAACGCGGTACATGACGTTGTATCTTTACAAAAGTGCGTTGTGGTGGAAATGTGATGACTAGTGATGCAAGTATTCTGGATTAGGAAAATTCCTGATGAAGTCAGTTTAAATGTGTACAGACGTGGTTTTTTTAAGGCACCCAAATCAAGATGGAAGCTTTCGTGCAACAGATTTAGAATCGGCGTCGAGTGAAGTGACCACACTGCTGCATGGAAACAGACGGCAGAGTTATTCAGTGCAGGCCACGACTATTTGCGGATAAGTGAAAAACTAATTATATGCCGGAATGTATCTTGGAGCTTTAAAATGTCAAGACTGTTTGATTAAAAAGAAGTTTGCATTCCCGGCAGACTAACTTAGATAGTTCCTTCTGTTTTTTCCCCTCTTCCTTTGAGTGTCACGTATAAAAATTATAGCTTAGCTATTATTATTTCTCTTTCAAAAAACTATTGGAATTTTGGAAAACAATAGGAATACGTTCTTGGACTTCTCTTAAAACTTATAAATAGAGATCTGGAGTTGAATTTAAAGACTGACTACAAATCATTAGACAACACTTTCCCTATGTAAATATGTGGTTCTGTCGGATGTTAAGTCACTTGTAGAAACATCACTTTTCAACAAAGAAAGAGTACAAGAACAATCAAACAGTTTTAATTTATCCAAGTAGACGTTTATGTTTTTGTCTGTTATATTTTATCCGAAATGATATATCTATTAAGGCGGATAAATTTCCATAGAAAGCGCAAACAGGAAAACAATGTTTATAGGAAAACAAATCTCCTACTAGGTTCTTTGTATACTAATATAAAGTTGCTACGATATTTTACACTCTCTTTTAATAACCGGGATTTTTGCGCCATAGACAGCAAACAGGACGCCATGGGTTCGAGACACGGTGTCATCTTGGATATATACAATGGTTTCCCACGCTTTGAATGGGAGAAGAGCAAGTCAATCGTTTGTACTTTTCTGGGAATTAAGATGTCTGCTGTGCGATAAAGGCGAATGTCATCCCTTTAGACAACAGCAATCATTCAAAAGCCTGTCAAACCACGCGCACTTCTGCACGATTTCCCAGGCGGTAACTGCGATACTTCTACCCAGCGGCGGTGAAACCTCCTCGTGGAATAGGTACTTTTCATTTACTGGTGCTAATTTTAGACCAAAAGTAAAACAATTGTTTGACAAGTCAAACAGTTACACTATTTTAGAACAGTTACGTCCATATAGATTTCTATAAAGAAGTTTATTGAATTTTGTGTACGATTAGAGTAAGTCATCCCATTTAATTGATGGTTTCCTATATATTGTTTCTGATAAATTCAAACTACAAAGTTACGGTAAGGCAAAGTCACAGTACGGCCACGGTACAGCTACTGTCTAGCATTATGTATTTTCCACTCATACGAATTCTGTTCTTCATATATGACTACAAAGTAGCAAATCGACAACTGCAGAAATAGTTCGTAGAAGGAATTTGTTCCTGGAGAACGCACTGAAACACTCTCTAGCGACACAGCTTGCAGCTTTTCTTGCAGTATGTTCTCATGTATTCCACGTAGGCCCCTCTGCAGTATCCGCTCCTGGCCCAGCTGCCGCAGTTTGGCCTTTTGTCTTGGCACTTAGCTGTAAGGAAGAGACAGAAGGCAACACTTTTACTAAAATACTTAACACTTTTACTAAAATACTTTTTTGCATCAAACTTAAATCAGTGGAATTAAATAATTATTATTATTATTACTATTATATTGTTGATGTTATTATTGGTTATTGTTATTATTATTTTACCAATTAATATATTTTACCATTTGCGCAGAGAGCACAAAAAAAAACTTGAACCTGAACTTCAACTTGAGCACGGCGGATCATTTATATATCGTACGCAGGAATGGGCCTAGTACCAACCTTTGAGGAACCCCTGACTTTTTTGTTGTCCGTCAGGTAGTATTCCTTTTCCGGTTTGAAAAGTAATTTGCAAGACAGTGCTATTCGACATCTATTATCCCAAATTACTATTTAATGCGTTTTTCATATCTAACGCTATGTTCCCATACAAATGTATTACTTACGTGGTGTACGGCACAAGCAGGTCTTTTTGCAGTTTGCGGACATGTGCGGGTAGTAGATACCACTAGAGGGACTACAATATCCCTTGGATGCCCAGTATGTACACCACTTGCTCTTATCGACATGGCGGCAACCTGCAACGCAATATTCGTACGTGAATGTATTAATTATGCATGCCCTACTGCGGAAAACATAGCTCCAAGATCGTCTGCATAATTTGTGGAAGCCGGCCAGGGTTTTGATGAACAAAACGTGCAAAATCGTGCTCTCTCTCTCTCTGACTCTCTCATTTTAACCTGCATAGCGGCGCAAAGTAAGGGGGAAGAGGGGAGGAGGGAAGGGACGCTACGTAGGCTAGCTGTTTAAATTGAATGTTTAAGCGTTGTAATGTTCGTGGTAGAGAATAAAGTTGTTACCAGGCACTGCAGCCTGCCTTTTGGAAGTACTAAGTGCGGTATTAAACATTCAGTCCGTTCTTTGTAATGTTTGTACTCGACCTAATTCAAATCATTTCAAACTACCCTGTAATTTGGGTACTTGGATTGTTTAGTCCGTATGGTTATTACCCCGTACCTGACTTAGTTTTTTTTTCAGTTGCTGTATAGTCTTGTAAATTCTGGTACCAATAAAGTTGTTGTTGTTGATGTACCTCCCATAAATTGATCTCCCATTAATCCGCATGCGCATTGAATATCTACGTAGAATTAATACAATATAAATGACTGCACTTTTGTTGTTGTTCTATCCTTCTGGGGTATGGCTAGCAGAACATCAAATCCCATTGAGGTGTACACCCTCATATGAATCAGTACCTTTAAATAAATTATGACAACTGTATATTATTAACAAGCCTTACCTGTCGGAGGTCTCGTGGGTGGACGAGGAGGCCTGGTGGTAGGTCTGATCCCAGAGCCACAGTAGAGTAACCTGGCCTGTTTTACGTCATTAGTGCTTAGTCCGCGGCGATTGCCTAGTTGTGTCCCGCCATTGATGCGAGTGATTGTTGTGCGCCCTTGACCAAACGCCCTGGAATTGTAATGCATGACGCTGGTGTAGTCGTATGGAACCCCTAAACTGTTGATACGGCCGTCCGCGTACTTATGAAATGCAAAACGAAACTCTGCATGGAAAACAAAATGAATATCAGACTAAGGTTCAATATATAAGGTCAAAATTTCAAAGCGGCTAATACAGGAATTGCTAACTTCTTTCCATGTCTGTTTTAGGGTTAGGGTTTGGGAGAGGATATGAATCCATAGATGTGAACTTGATAAATACGTAAAGGAGTTATCCATTCATTGTGTACTGGGAAGCCAGGCTGATGCAAGCGGTAAGCGCTTCGCCTCTCACCTCTGTGACCCGGATTCGATTCCCGTCCGCGGCGACAATTTTATAGTTGAGTTTGTTGGTATCTCGCCCTTGCTCCGAGGGTTTTTCTCCGGGTTCTCCGGTTTTTCTCCCTCCACAAAAATCAACACGCTAAATAAAAATTCGATTCTTGTGGCTTAGCCGGGTCCTGGCTTTGATCAGCCGCTGTGGTTGGTACAGGTCCCGTTAATATTCAGTGTTTTTTTACTTACGCGGTAGGATCCTGTTCCAGTAAATCCTGACATAGCGATCTCGATCAGGACGGGACTGCTCGTGCCAGAACCCAAGAGCGTGACCTGAGAGAGAGAAGATAAGATGACTAATGTACGTATGAGAGGGATGAAATAAAATCACTTCAGTTGACTTCCTCCAGTGGAGAGTGGTTCTATACATAACAGTGGCGTAGAGAGGGGGGCAGTCCCAGAAGAGAGATTGACAGAAGTCATCAATGCAAATGTCCCAGAATTCATCATTACCCACCCCCCACCCCCCAAGAATGAAAATGTCCCAGAATTCATTATCCCCTCCCCCCCCCCCCCCCCCCAAATAAATAATTTCAGGACCTCCGTACGTCCCTCGTACCTAAAATAAGAGACTTTAAGATATCGGATTTTAAGACCTCTTTCAATTCTGTGGTAATAAGCCATTTGTGCGATGACGTCACATACTATAACTACCAGACTCCTTTGCGGGGCTGCATTCGTTTCTCTAGTTTAGACCATTGTCAGCTGAGTTTTTAGGAGCTTGACAATTTAGATAACGTAAAGATTTCGACAGGGATTCGGATAGTTTTAGTTGACGAACTTTCTCACACTCACCGATTTCGTGTACTATTACCGACAGATGTTCACATCCTCTGCCAATGGATACTCGTTGCATCGAGCCAACGCGTCCAACATTCGAAAAGCATCTATCAATGAATTAGATATAAGAAATAAGCCATCTCACATGTCTCAATGGCCTAATCTGATATTTTGGCAAGTTATTCACAATATTCTTACCTCGAAAGATATAATTTCATTCTAATTTTCAGAATACTCACCCACCTCCCGCATAAAAACTTATATAAGCCCGCTGATTCGTTCTCGGCACGAATCGCAGGCACGAAACTTTCTGTCTCCAGTGTTGTATGGCTCTTTGAATAAGTCCACGAGCGTGATCTGATGTAGGGAAGAAAGAGCAAAGGAAAGGTTAGACGCGAACTAACATTACTGACAGGAGGCAATCAAAATATGGGCTAAATAAAATATATGAAAATGTTCATCCAGGGTGGGTATCAGTATGAATGATCAGTATGGGGAAGCTAATAAGCCCCCTGCGTGTCCCCCTGCGTAAATAGCATGCATGTTGTGTTCGTGTTCGAGAGAAGCACTAGAGCGGAGTTCGTATGAGTGGGCAAGTTGCGGCAATAACAACGGTTACGGTACGGCATGCCGTGACGTTGAAATGGTTTCCCGATTGCTTTTGTCTTTCTGGTCCAATCAAATTACAGTACGGTTACGGTAAGGCTACGGACATACCGTATTTTTGTCCCACTCATTACGATCTGATCCGCTCTAAGACCCTGCGTGAATAGTATGTTTTGTACGCGAGTGCGGGAGAAGCAGTACAAGACCTGACAGTACCGTAACTTCCAAACAAATTTCTTTTACGTGGTTCCAGGGGGTGGGTTCAAGGGGTTTCAACTCCTCTATCACTCCTGGAGATCACTGTAGATAGCATTCCAGAGTCTCTAGATTTCAAAAGAATTCTTTGTGTAACCTCCCCCCCCCCCCCCCCCTCTTCCCCTTTCACAAAATCCTGGATCCGCCCCTGAAATAGAAATGAGTAAACTAAAGTGTAAGAAAATCTTCATTTTGCTTCCCAGAAAAATGTGCTTGGTAGAAATCATGCCCGTGCATACACTATATAGCCTCCAATGGAAACACTGAACACAACCAATGCAATGAGAGCGATTGTACTATTGAATCTATTGGATAAAATCTTAGATTTGATACATAGGCATCAGTTGTACTCACAAACGCTTCTCTCTATTCTGTAGGGTATGTAAGGCCTTCCATCTCTGCCCATCCATCGCTTGTTCTTGTTTGATATGGCAGCACGTTTGGGTCGTCTGGATGTCATCTTAGATACCGACCGGTGTACGCGGTCCGAGTACGGGTACAACCCCATACTGCGTAGTTCATCTCTAATGTCCTCTGTCATCGTTATATCGCCCTGGAACAGCTCCACACCATCTACGTGATATAAATGCAACCACTAAGTTCAAATTAAAACTGGCCATCACCCCCTCTTCCCTATTCTCCAGTCCCCCACTTTTTATTTTTTATACAGTGTATATTACAACGTACATACGGCTTTCATTTAAAGAAGTTTAGCTTATTGAAATTACCGTATTAAAATGAAGGTGACTCACGCTCTCTCCTCTCCTCCGTCCTCTCTCTCCTCTCCCTCTCCTCCCTCTCCTCTCTCTCCTCCCTCCTCTCTGTCCAGTCCCCCCCCTCCCCCCCCCCCCTCCTCGTTCTCTCCTCCCCCACCCTTTGGGCCGCTACGCAGACTAGCCATCATGAGGGTCAATGCTTCTTTTAGACCATTTAGCTCCGGAAATATATGATGCGTGACGCCGGATAGAAGATATTTTTCGACAATAGACCATCGCCTTTGATTTTGGTCGGGCAACACGACAACGAAAGCTAAGAAAAGAGAGTTGTATATGTTGGGAGGTTTTTCATGATGTCCTTTAGCTCTGGAATAATGAATATTGATTTAATAAATTGTCCATATATACACAATAACACATGGTTTGCCGGGAAGGAAACCAATACTGTTAAGAAATCCACTCTATCGGACCGTCTTACCTCGACTCCTTGCCTGGTTCTGATTCGCTTGCATTATTAACCCAAAGGCACTTGGTGGATCTAGTTTCTTGACAGCTGCTAAAAAAATCACAATCACATTTAGTTACTTCAATTCATACATCTCGGCTCCCAAGACAGCCCCATGACTGTTCACGCCTTTTATTACTGTCACGTTTTGAAGATTAACTAAAGAATCCATCGAAATGCTCGAGCATGCTCTACTATCGTGGTAGGACTACTTTATCGATCATGATTAGTTTGCCTCTCGACTGCATCACCTCGCTGCGTCCGTTTATGAACAAGATCTTTATAGATTAGTCGGCTACAAATAGATACGATTCAAAAGTGACACTATTTGGTAGTGTGGAATTCTTACCAGAAATATAAGTAACTGAAATATACACCCAACGGCATATGACCGCTATTCCCGCAATTATACCAGTATATATAAACAACTGGAAACTGCTGTCATGTGTTATATCTCAGTCACTCAGGACTGAACGTAACGTACTTAGATGTGCAAACAGATCACTTACCTTGTGCAGGAGCTAAGACTGCTATGAAACCAAGCGCCACCGCAAGTACAAGGAGAATATGCGTAGCAGAAATCATGACTGATCATCAACTCGAGCTCGTAGTTTTTCTCAGTTCTATACTCTAAACGTAGTCAGAGGGCTGAGGAGTTCCCCGTACACATCAAGCATTCACTGCCTTGATTAACCTTTCTCTGTTGTTCAATTTATAAATATAAGAAATACAGGAACTCGAAACTCAATCTGGCCAGTCTCAGAATGACGTCAATCGTAATTCGAATGCCTCACCCACTCCACAGGTGACGAGTGATCAAATAGACCTGGAACTCTGACTGATTCGGTAACGCTACTCCAGTAGCCTGTAATTCCTTTCCAATGTTTTTCTTTCCCATTAATTTAACGTCGTTTGTCTTCGATTATACACAAATGACAATCCACCATGACCAAGAGCTCAATATTTTCCCATTCGGCCCGACTTAATTCAGTCATGGTTTTCTATCATATTTTTGGTAATGGCGAAACAACAAGTAAAACAATCGAGCAGGGCCGGCGGGCGACTTTTTCCGGCCCGTCACGTCAAACACGTACGACTTGCAAGGAAATCAAAAGCGCGGGTCACGTGATCAATCATCGTATTTCTTACAAGACTACAAATGCCTTTCGGTAAAGTGCCAACGAAAAATTATTTCAAATGACAGAAATGGTTGTTAGATTTAACTGTTGGTGATAGTACTTGTATATGTATGTTACTATACATAACTGTAAAATAGTACCTTTCATACGCAGAAATGGGATTGGGGAGTCAGATGTGTAGGGCTTTGCGTTTAGACTATTTTTGATACGAAAGCGACAGTTTTACAGTCAATATTTTGCATAAATATTGTACCCTTCACTTTACGACGCTGTTCAAAAGAGAGAAGAGATTTTTCTGAATGAGGTTAACTGACCACTGACAAACGGCCTTAAAAATAACTGACAAATGACGATTTTTTTACTTACAACTGACAACCGAAAAATAACTGACAAATTTGGTTTTTGTGGGTCAAACATTGTAAATATTCTCTCAGTAGTAATGATTAACTAGGGCTAACTGACAAATGGCCAAAATTTTAACTGACAACTGACATGTACACCCCCCCCCGAAATTTGCACCATGCATGGGGGCACATAATATCCATGATTAAAATTTACGCAATCCTCTTCATCAATTGTCAGGTCTTTTAAATTGTCAATCTTTTAAATATATATAAATCGCTTATCCTTCATCCTAGGCCTTATATATTTGAGAATTATGGAATACGTGCTTGGGACCAATCTAGCTGTGAAAACATACTCCTTACTTCTTTAAACCAAATTGGAACATATACCTTTCTCACTACTATACATTGACCGGCAATGTCTGCAAAATGATGCATGATATTTCAAACTTAAATGCACCAACAAATCTCTTAAATATATTTAAGAAAGTATAAATGAAGTCCACAAATACACAACTCGATCCTCATCAAAAGCGAACTTTAATGTGCAGTTTTCCAGACTGATGGAAATCTTTTTCCAGATGCCGGTACCCAAATGTGGAATGCTCTCGATCTCCGATTTGGAAGAAACATAATTTTAAAAAGGAATTAAAATATTTATATACCTGAATATACTTTCAACAGAGGATGACTATGCTGAAGTTATAAAAATAATAATAATTATATATATTTCGACAAGGTTCCCCCTTCAGTATAAAATACTGGTATCACTGGGGGCTCTGTTAACAGAAAACGGAAGAGAAAAACAGAACTAAACAAAACTACTGAGGAGAAAAGAAAATGAACACCTAGAAAAAGTCAAAAAGGGGCCCGACTCAGCGAGAGCTTGCAATGGGAAAATTGTTCAAACAACTGGAATAACTGCAGTAGTCAGATCATTTCGTACAGTTATCTTTCAAATTAGACGATATTAAAAACCGCTGGCAAATAAAAAGCTATTCTGTTTAACCAGGATGAAAATATTCGAAGACACTTTCCCAGGTAATGGGTTTATGTGTATTTTTCCCAGCTCAGAAGAAGTAGTCACAGATTCCCAGGAAAGTTAAAATTTCCTAGCCAAAACAAAACAAATCCCAGGGTGGGTCAAGGAATATTCCTTGCATGCTAAAAAAACCAGGCTCAACTTCCAGGAGTCAAAACATGTTCCTGGCATGTTAGTCGCTCCCAGGAGTCAAGGTACTTTTTTTACCATTCCCAGGAGTCGAGGCATATTATTTCTATTGTATTCCCAGGAGCCAAAAGTAACTGTGAGCGGACCCTGTGAAATCTTATCAAATTTCTAAATTCCAAAATTTAAGGATCCCAGGACTATTGATGTTTTGCAACCGGAAATCGCCAATGAGCGAGCGATATATTATTCGAATGCTCCCAGGATCTATTTTATGTCAGAAAAATTCCCCGGGTAAATACCTCTGCAGAATAGCTGCCGCATGACGTAGGGGTACTCGGCGGCGTCTGTGTAAAAGAATGAACGCTTAGCGATCTCTAGCCTCCTCCGCAGGCAACTCTTATGTGTTTTAGATCGGCTCGCCTCTCTCTTACCACAGTAAGCCCGGTTTCACATCTTTCTCGATTTTTTGATTATAATTAGGAGTTGCTTGCAGAGGAGGCTAGGCGATCTCAAGCTTAACCTTAGGTAAATGGATGCCCTTAGCAGTTCTGGTATTTAATTTAAGAGATTAAAGAAGCATAAATATGGAGGAGCTGTCTGTCAAGAGATTTTTTTAAAACTAGAATTCATTGTATGTGCCTTTCGTCGAATAGCAAGAGGCACTAATTTAAGTGTTACATTTACAAGGAAATTATCAGTTTCGAGGCCAGATTTAGGATGAAAAAGTTTTGCCGCTCTACGCTGAAGCTTCTCCAGGGTATCAGAGTTCCCCTGACATGCATACTCTTGTCTGCAGACTATATCGCAGTACTTAGTCCATGTTAGGGAGCATCATGGGCTTGATCTATCTTATTCGTTGCAGCAATCATTAGGAGCTTCGCATTCGCCTCAGTACACCCAACTCCGCAGACACTTTCTTCGCGATGTAATCTGACATAGGCTTGTTGAAAGACAATCATTTAATCTGCTACAAACCAACTACATGTTCATTATTATTGTATGTGTACTGTCTGCTATTTTGATCAATCTCTGATGTGTTATCCCTGCCATTTCCTTTTTTATTAATATATTTACACAACAGATAGATATATGTGTGTAAATGTTGTGCTTTAGTTTTCCTCTCTATAACCTTCGCCCCCGCCTAGAATAGGTAACGTTCTACAATAAATTATAACTGCATGGTGTGATAAAAAAAATTCTTACTGAGCATTTGTGCTCCAATAATAACAGGGGAGGGGTCAGTTTATTTCGCCTTTTCGACGTCAGATTTAACGTGCGTTTCACGTGACTCAAAGTGTAAACATACATAGTACATTCACGCGAGAGCGGTGAAATTGTCAGATTTAAATAATTAGGGAGAAAAGGCTTCATATAAATAAGTAAATTGTGCGTAGTAGTAGGCTTTCCCCACCCCCCCCCCCCCCCCTCCAACCCCCGATAAAATATGTACTTTCCCTTAGTGTTTTCGAGAATCTAAGGAGAGGTGGTGGGTAGCGGTAATACCCCCTACCCCTTTTTTCGAGGGCGATTTTCTCTCGTTGTAAAATAGGGATGCCTGATTTTAATGCAAACACACGTTCTTCTCTTCCTGTGGAAACTAGAAATATAGTTACTGGTTAGTGAGCTGGTTAGCTCAGTTGGTAGAGCACGGTCAAGAGTGCGGGAGGTCGCGGGTTCGAACCCGGCCGCGTCCTTGGGCAGGGACGTATAAGCCGTTGGCCTTGTCTGCTTCCTCTTCTAATCTATCGGCGAGGGGGACGTGAAAGAACCTGTTGTGTTATTTCGAGAAAGAGTAGGGGATTGTCTCCCGACACAACAGCCTGGTATTCTGAGATACTAACAATCACTCATGATTGTAAACTGCACGCGCCACAATAGCAGTCAGTATCACCAAACAATAACCTTGTGAAGTGCATTTGAATATATTCATATATAATTTGCGCTATATAAATGAATACCATTACCTTTTTACCTTTAATAAGTATTTTATTTAAGAAGATATTTGTGATCAAAATCTAGATTCTGCCAAAATAGGTGGTGGGTTCCGGGTACAACCCCCCTAGGCCCTTCCATCAAAATTGGGTCCCGCCAGAGTACCATTGTTTTGACCTCTTCCCTTACGTTTTTGTATATTATTTGTTAAAACAATGTGCAGTTATGAGATTAAAAACACTATCACTATCATTACCTACAGAGAATAGCAGTGTGACGTCCAACTTACAGATACAGTGAACTCCCTCTAAGACGGACACCCTCGGGATCAGCTCGGCTGTCCGCCTTAGAGATCGGGTGATGTAATCTGACACCAAAAAGCCATTAACTTCACAACTAAACAAGAACCGTTTACTAGAGTAAGTAACATTGAATGATTAAGGCCCGGGCGTGGCTCAAGCTTATTTTGACCCCTAAATGATAATAAAAATGTAAATTGATAACAGCTTTTTTGTTCAATTGACACCCGACCCCTAAAAGGTACCGCTTTACATAGAAATGTCTGTGTTTGATGGTGGATACCCTAAGTGGTACCAAACTCCTGATTTTGACCCCTAAAAGGTACGACGAGCATCCATGTACCCCTCACATAAGGGAGTCCCCCCCCCGGAGATTAAGGCCTCGACAAAGTCTCATTGTAAACATGCTGAACAGTGGCCCAATGTACTACAGTTCTACTGTATAGTTCTCTGATATGTCTGTATACATATACAGTACTCAGCCAGTTCGTTAATAAACAGTGCTCCTTTTGAGAAAACAATATGTAATGCTGGTCTGTGTTTGCTGCGATAGCCTCGCAAAAATAGGGCTGCTGCAGTACGTCAAAATGTAAAATGCGATAAGAGTGCCCGGGGGGGGGGGGGGGGGACTCCCTTATGTGAGGTGTACATGGATGCTCGTCGTACCTTTTAGGGGTCAAAATCAGGAGTTTGGTACCACTTAGGGTATCCACCATCAAACACAGACATTTCTATGTAAAGCGGTACCTTTTAGGGGTCGGGTGTCAATTGAACAAAAAAGCTGTTATCAATTTACATTTTTATTATCTTTTAGGGTTCAAAATAAGCTTGAGCCACGCCCATTTTAGTACCTCTTAGGGGTCAAATCGAAAATGTCCGACGAGCATCCCTACTCCTTTTATTTCGGAGTCCCCCCCCCCCCGGGTAAGAGTGCATATTTAACTACTAGATGAAGTGTCGTCTTAAAATTATCTTCGAGATAAAATTATGGTTAAATCTTCGGATTGAAAACTCAGTTACTGACAGCTGACCCTCGGGTGTCGCTATTTCAACTCAGCTTTATCTTCTTCAAAATTTTTCTGTCACTCTGACGGCTGACTATAACTACAATGTATTTATTCCTGTATAGATCGTAGATCATTCATACTATTAATCGAGATAGCGTACGCAAAGCTCAAACCTTATCCGGATAAAGGACAAACTCTAGACCTGACCCAGAGGAATGAATAGAAAAGAAGAACTGTAACGTACAACAGCTTTTTCAACCGTTTTAGTCACCTTGTCATATTTCTCATTTATATTGTATATCCGTATCCGTCACTATGATTCTCTTGGATTCTTAGTTTTCTATCACACCCACTCATTGCATCATGACCATTTGTAAACTGATGTCTTATATTCAGTTTCAGTCTAATATTCATATTAATATTGGAATTTGCAACGTTTTTTTTATATTTTCAATACTTGTAAACCCTGATAAACCGTAAGAATCAGCCTTGCATCATTCTGTTGTTACGCTACAATTTTGCTGATTAGATCCAGCCAAGGTCCTTCCACTTCGTCTGTTTGTCTGACCCGGCTTACAATATTTTTTACCGATTATAACGACGACTCACCAAACTGCTTCCCGCGTAGCTCAATATTTTAATGCCTTAAGGGTAAGGATGTTTTGTGATATTCAATAATACATCTTCAGTTGATAAATACGTTATCACTGATGCACGAATTCCATGTGCGTAGTAGGATTTCCTAAAACAATTATATGAACGAAAATAGATCGAATCTTTTGAAAACATGCCGATGCCTTTGAATCCTATGATCCAAATTATTGTATTGTTGTTCCGAGTGCACTAGCCGTAAGGAGTCCGCTCAATATGGGGCCGCACTGTCGTCAACCACCAAATGATATTAAACTTTCTCGTGACAAAAGACAAAATTAATTTTGATGACGGTTTGGGCAAAGATTCGGGTGGATGGCAAAAATACTGCTTTAAGAGAAATTTATAGAGCAACTTGAAATTGGTTCACTGTAACCGGCGGCAACATCAAGTTTATTGCCATCCATACTCATAAAAGGTTAGAAAAGCATAATTTTATTAGGATATTCTATCTCAGGGTGTTATTTTTATAGTTTTGCTTTATTTAATGAAACTTGAGGTTTCAGTTCGATTGCAGTGACAGTGATCCTTTAAATTCTAGCTCTGGTAAACTATTTCTGGCCAATTAATGGTTGTAAATTCGCTTTAAAACGTATTACAAATCCCGAGATGATGACGTTAGTTTGAAAAATATGCTGAGCTATAGGATTTGAAAATCGAAACATCTTGACGTTGTTAAAAGAGGTCAAAATGTGTTTCCATGAGTTGTACATTTCAGGTTTCTTGCCGTTCTTAAGAGTCTTTTTAAACAGTTTGTTTTTAATAATTGCCGAGCCATGAAAACCGAGCTAAATAAATTAGCCTAAATCAGTGTGAAAACAATATACTTTATTAGTCACTTTCATCATTTGTAATTAAAATAAAAAATATATCCGGCATGGGGAAAACGATGTTTTCTTTTCTCTTAGCCTTTGCTCAAAAGCACATTAATGTAGCCGGACTGACTGAATGTTGCCGCTTGGGGTTGAACTGTTTAAATTAAACCTGTTTTTCCCGTCTAACAGGCTTTCAGGTCAGTTTATTTTTCACGTCCTGTTTTATTTTCAGTTCGTTTCAGCGACTCACGGAAACTCGACGTTACATCCAGCTGGCTTGCTCATCCATCACAAGGACCAGTTCCTGGAAGCCCGGATATGACTTCGTTGCAAGTTTTATTTAGCACCGCACTGATGACGAAAAGCTTATTTAGTAGCCTTAACAATGAAAAATCCCATATTTTTGATATATCTACTTTTGTGTTCAGTACGACAGCATAACCAAATGCTACATACAACTGAAAGTCCTGCGTTTCTTTCACTTATTCAGTCATTGATAATTTTAGAATATGAGCTAAAGAAATTCTTCCATTTAATCATGCTTAGTCAGCCTGATAATGCAAACGAGCCAACCCCTGCTGTGAAGCCAACAGAATTCCAATAGATAATAAACTGCTACTGCAATTGCCAAGTGTTGCACTTGATACATCATATCCCCTCTCTATATAGATGAACAATTATCAACTAGAATCATATCCATTTTTGAGTTGTGTAATATATGCACCCTGTAGACATATTTTCAAGCTCTAAAATGGATACTGAAGAAATTAAAAAGCAAGAACTTTCCAAAAACCTCAGTGAAACTGTTACACGAGAAATACAATAATTATGTTGTTTTTAAGTTACGATAGAATACTGTATCGGTGCTGAGTCAGCCAACATGGCGGCAAAAGGCATACACGCGGTGTATATAAAATCGTCAACGGAAGGAACATAATCCCACACATTTCGCCTCAATGACGAACCTTGCTGAAGTTACTCGGCATTGGAACCGTAATCGTAATCTCGTTCTTCCGTGTCTAGAGCCATATATGGTAAAGGGAAACTTACTTACCATCCCCGTCGGACCCCGATGAACGAGGAAATTTAAAAAACGTGGACCCTATAAAAGACCAATATTTTCCGTGTATCTACATTCACAACTGGACAAGTACTCGACGCAGACAACGGCAATAACCTGAAAAGATACTCTTAAGCCGTAAAGTATTTATTAATTAATACATCTTTTTCAACGTGACAAATTCTCCAAGTTCAAACAGTCCAAGAGAAATATGCAGTGTTCTGAGATGCTAAGCAGAGGTTTAGTGGTATTGCTTTTAATCGTGAGTGTTCTGGTCAGTAGACTAAACTCAAGTCCTTTACCTGCAACTAAGAACGATCAACAACAAGCGTCAGTTCCTCATCATTTTAGCCATGTCCCTGAGGGTAAGTATGCGTGACTCACCTCTGTTTCTTTTGTAGTTAAACGGAAGTATATTATTTCCTGACAAACTTTGCATAACGTTTCCTAAACAAAACCAAGAAAGAGGGTTTGTATATATGACTGTTTAACTTATATGCATTTTTAACTTTGTCCAAATAATATATCTAAACTAATACAAGACAATGTATGAGAGGCACTGAGCTCTGATAATAATTGTTTATGTTGTTTTTAGCTTCTCGATTTTTAGTTTCATATATATGACAATTTAGGTTCTCGTCTTGGCGATTTCTTGAAAACAGTATCTCATGCCATGTAGGCGCATTCAATTTGCTTATTAATGCATGGTAGTTCACACACTTCGGCTACAGTGATGTTCAAAGTAATCAAGTTGTAGAGGACTTGACTGGGATCTAATACCCACTGGCTTTTCTTGGTTCTTTTTCAATTTCTTTTTTAACCACGTGCTACTTCGAATTACACCCATTATTCAGCACTGTATACCTAGCCTGCGAACCGATCCACCTCTTGATGGCAGACCGGCGCCGATTTCAACGATGGAATCGCCGGTCCGTCCCATCAAGAGGGGGATGCTGTTATACCGCAAGTCGAAATCCACCTTACTGTTTGGCAGTAACCTTTTATCATATCTATATCCCTTCAGCTCCCGTTCTCTCAAACTCAAGGAGAGGAACGAATCACGTTGGGTGGAATGTTTTTGACATCATATTGGCGGCCAACGCGTTGAGAACAAAATATTTAGCAACACTAAGGAAACGTAAGTCCATCAACTTCAATCGGGTTGACAACATAATTAGATCCTCAGTAGATCAGTGTACTGCTTTCTCCTGATTGGTCGATTCAAAACGGCAAAGAGTTTAGGATAAGTAAACGTAGTTTACATGCAATTTTTTTATATCGGAATCTGAATCAGAATCAGTTTCACGTCTTCAGTCAGTAAGAAAATGAAAGGCAACTTATAAAGTGCCACTGCGGTGAAATTCTACCATTAAATTTTGGTATTTTTTTGTCTTTCAAAAGGATAAACAGTGGCGGAATCAAAATATCCAAAACAGTGAAAAATATTACCAAAGTAAACTATGAATTTTGCAGAGAGTTTGCCGTCAAAATAATGTCCGCCATTACTGGAGTGTGTTCCCGAAATAGTTTTCGATTTTCGTCAAGCGATTTGCTGTCGTAACGTCAATTCCTCAATCTAAATTTCGTTCTTTTCTTTCCCGGCTTTGTGGAAGAATAGTTCAATATTGTACTTGTTATGGACTTCTTCTGACTTTACTTATAAGTTCGCGCGAAGGTTTGTGTGAAAAGAAGCCCCGCATGTTTTTTAAATTAATTTTTTTTTTATTTAAACACATATTTTCTTTACGTTAATTTGCCCCAAGAGCCCCGCGTGTTGTTGAGCTGAGTAAAATTACGTCACTTCCGCTGAAAATTAGCTCTGTCGCAGGAACGGGTTTGGGTAATGACGGACACATAAACTCAAGATTAGGATCCGAAAAAATAGGACTTCCTGTCTTCATAACGAAAAAAGTTAAACTATAGCAAACTTTACTTTACAAATACCGGTGCAAAAATAACTCTAATATTATCACGATTACAACACCCAAGTAAACATCAATATCATAGTGTGATCCGGACTGTGATCTTACTGAGGTCTTTTTCACTTATAATCTTCCCCATTAATCCTCTATTTTCAGAATCAGAAGAAGATGATACTGAACTCTTTCAAGGCGACATTGTCATGACACGGGACATGCGTAGAGCTTTGAGACACAGTGGTACAGACTCCATAACCCTCCCCCGAAGGGGACGAAAAGGCACCGGACGTCGTGGAAAAAGAGCACTGGTTACAAACGATGTTGACCTGAAATGGCCCATCGTCAATGGCGTCGTTGAAGTGCCTTACGTGATTGAAGCGTCCAGCGGTGAGTATATGACGCTACTCGCAAATGTGTGAACCGAAAGACTTCACTTCGTACACCCTTGTACGTGTAATGTTCAGTTTGCTTAATTATCGGCTTAAAGTTAAAGTTCAGTAACAAGTTGCTATTTAGAATTTTCAGTCGCTTCATATTTGAAATACTCCTCAGTTTACAGTTAATCTGATAAATAGCCGAAGCCAGTGTTGTCTAATATCCCATTTACACCAACTAAACCTGCTTATCTAAACTCTGTATCGTATTAAAAACATGCTTCGAAATCACCAGCCGCCATCTTGAATGTGTTTAGTTACACAGGATTAAAACTGCTTCGAACGGGCTGCTTAGTTAAGCAAGGTTCGAATCTAGCCTTAGTGCGAGCGCGCGCGGTGTTAACGGGTCAGTATACATTAATTGAACTCTTTGTTTTATCAGACAGTTGTTACATATGTTTAAGTGTGTGGTGTGAACGGGGCTGTACTTCATGTATATAATTTGTTTAGTAGAATACTAACAGACGTGTGCATGACAGAATACTAGAAAAACAAGGTAGTGTAAGCTGGAATCCAGGCTGGACTTAAGTGCGTGTTACTGAGTTCATAATCAGCCCTCGTGTTTCCGTAGTACGATTGTATTTCTATTGAATCGGAAATGATCAAAGTGTTCGGAAGTGTTCGTGCTTAACCACTTGACTAACCCTGCCCAAGTCTTGTGTTTCCTTTCCCATTTAAAGTGCATATAAGCCCTGGCTAATTATATTTGATTAGACGGGCCATAGCTGTATTGGCCGTTCAAAGTTGGGCCATCCTGTACCGCTCGAAACGAGCCACAGCATTGGCTTACCCAACAATACAAAACACCCTAACGTTTAGAACGTGCAGTACGAAAACACCAGAGCTACAGTATAATGGGAGCAATCAGAATACAGGTCTCAAGTCGGGTACATGATTACTGTCAAAGTTGCCCAAAAACCTGTCTTGGGTTGCCTGTGGACCGAAATTTGGCACTGGGTCTAGTTTGACGTCATCACCAGAACACGTTCGATGTGCCATTGCATGAAAGGCCTTGCCGAATAAAGCACTCCGAAACGTTATTTCAATTATTTAGCAAATATGCCAACGCGTTACATACCCGCGAAGAGACGAGTTCTGTTGATGATGTCACGTTTCATTCTCGTCCCAGTTCCCGAACGTGCGCGGAAATTAATCTAAATATGGAAGTTTAGTCACTAAAAAGTTTTAAATTTTTAGGAATTTTTTTCTCTACATTTTAAGGTCTAAGCTTTAAAAAAACATAACTGGCTAGAGCTGATATGCATTTTAACTTACTGTGCTTCTTTATGAAAAACGTAACATTGATCAGAACTTCTGTGATTCGTTAAAACAATCCAACTGAACATAGTTGTTTTCATACCAGCGTGTCGAGGGTATTTGTCTGTTGCATTACTAAAACATATTTTTCATTCCCAGCCACCACGGAGCCCGTTATTGTGAAGGCGATGCAGCACTGGACTAGCAATGTTCCCTGTATCAATTTCGTCCAGAGATCAACTCAAGCAGACTACCTTAGTTTCTTCGCCGGTGTAGGGTGAGCACAATATCATAATTAAGCTTGAGTATTACTTTAAAGAAACGTCCTCGATATCTCGGCACAGAAACAACTCAAATGCGACGTCTCAATTCTGGGTTCCTATTTCAATAATCCACCGTACCGAAAAAGATGGCGGATTGCACTTTTACCCACAATCCTTTGCGCGCGAAAATCTTTAAATCCGTTATAAAATCGCTATAAAGAGGTTTTAAATCTTAAAATCAAACCAGTACGAGTGCTGTTGTCAATGCACTGTCATTTAAAAGAATAGAGGACTTCTACTTGCTATTTTAACTGTTTAGGTTCGCAAGGGATTGTGGTCAATTTCTGTCGGTGGATTGTGTTACACGGTCCCGCGTCCTGTCCGCGTTCATTTTGACCTTCCATTTTTGTTGAGCCTGCGCAATAAGAAGCTAATATTTTTAGTATAAACTAACTCGTCGGACAGTAGAAAATAATAGAAACAAACAAATTGAAGTTGAAAAATGTTATTAATCAGAACGCAGGATTTGTAATAGTCCACTAGTTAGGTTATACTAACAGGCGCCCAGTTTCCCGGTGGCTGGGTTAATTATGCTTATTACTAAAAGATCTAGACCAACCTTGGTTCAATACTTCACCATGGTGTTATATACTGTATAGCTGTACTGATATGAATTTGTTTGTAGGTGTTATTCACAAGTTGGTCGCATCGGTCGTAAGCAGAGGATTTCGGTAGGACCCGGATGTGAAGTCATGGGAGCTATCGCTCACGAAATAGGTGAGATGCTGCTCTAATGTATAAGTCCGCATTTAGCATCCTCCAATTCTAAAATGCCATCAATCTTATTGTATTATCTAGGCCACGCCCTAGGATTCTGGCATGAGCACTCTCGCCCTGATCGCGATCAGTTCATCAAAGTTCTGTGGAACAACATCCAGTCAGGTAAATCAATCAGTATTGTCTTTCATAATCCAAGCATTTCAGTTGTATTTCTCCATCCGACTTTCGACTCAGGAACTTCCCATATTAAATAGCACCAGGAATCATGTTCTCACTGTGTTCTTCTGTCATATTTCTTGTAACTTCATTCTAGGTAAAGAAGACAACTTCAAGAAGATTATCGGTGGTTCTATCGACAGTCATGGTGTGGGATACGACCTCAACAGCCTCATGCATTACGGACCACAAGCGTTCGCCAACGCGCCTGGAGTTAACACCATCGAGGGTCTGGACGGCACCACTAACTTTGGTCAGCGGAATGGTCTGAGTACAAAGGACATAGAACAGGCCAGGTTGATGTACTGTAATGGTGAGTATACAATGCTCAGTGGCAGTGTTTTGGTATTCAATATGATTAAAGGAATCCCTTTTGTACCAAGGGCGTATCTAGCCTATAGGCCCGTAGGCCTGGGCCTACACATTTTACAGCCTACTTGTCTTATTACAAGTGAATGTTGGGCTTGAGGAGCTGTCGAAATACACAAAACATGACCTGAAAGTGCAGCAGAAGGCATTTGCGAAAGTTTAAATCTAAACATTTCCCGGGGAAGCATGCTCCCGGACCCCTCAAGAAGCGACCCTTACGGAGCGGTTGTTTGGACTTACAAATTTTAAAAACCTGGCTACGCCACTGTGTACTATATGTTGAATCAAAGAAGATAATAAATTGGAACAAGTACCCACAACAAAAGTACAGTGCGAGAGGGATGCCTGTAAATAACATGTTTGACTTTTCTAGCATTCAATATTTGTTTCGCACAGTTTATTATATTCTCAATTGAATTGAATTCGATATATATTGTTGTTTTTGGAGTTCAAGTTCAAGTTTTATTTCACACTGAATACAATGAATACAGCAAAGGAATACAATGTAACAACGCTAAGAATTAATACAACAGAGAGGAGAATTACAAAATTGCTACGCAGTGACCAAAGTAGCGAACGCTTTCGAGTTGGAGAGACTTTTCATAAAAAATGACGATGTCAGAAATACCTAAAACTAGTTTCATCGTTTGGTATATGTTGCCGTACGTACAGACTAAGTGTTTTATTTAGAATGTTATTATGATCTCCAGATTGTCAACACATTGACCAAAACAAGGGCTGTCCATGGTGGGCTGCGTCTGGTTATTGTAACCAAGACACTGTGAAGAATACCTGCAAGAGATCTTGCGTGTGTAATGGTGAGTTTGTAAAGCGTTCTGATTGGCTGTTAAAACACGGACATAATCACAAAAAGAGGAATTGAGATTTTCTAATTTAACTCATTTCCAGAGGTTCCCACAACTATACAACTCTTTCGTGTTTGCATTTCTGAAATATGGACAGAATTGAGCAGTTAAAAACAAAATTAATTATCACTCTAGGCGAATTAAGCCAGTTGTCTCCAATATAATCATGGATCGTAGGAAACTAAACAAAACTATATATTGGTAAACCTATTCAGTGGCGGATACAGAGGGCCCTGGCCCTGTGGGCCTCTTTGCCAAAAAGGAGAGGTTCTCTTTGACGATTAAGGGGGCCCAACCCCTCCTAGATCCGCCACTGCTACTTCGCACGTCATTATATAACTAACCGATAGTTCATTTTAATTTGATTTCTTTTTAGTCTGCGAAGACAGAAATGACAACTGTGTAGCATATGCAAGTAGTGGTTACTGTACCAACGACCAGTACAAGAGCTACATGTCTGCCTACTGTAAGAAGAGTTGTAAACTCTGTAGTTAAAGCGGCTCATTGAAAAAAAATGCAACTGATTTCCATCGCCGAGCAAGATATTTAACTTATATTATAAAGAGTGAAGTATAATGTGCAAATTCACCTGAGCACACAGACAATATGACATCAGTATCAACTTCTTTGACACGTTTTAAAACAGCAACCAACCTTTCACTGAAAAAAGTGGAGTTTCCACCAAAATTTTCATGGTATTTACAACATATTTCCATCCGTTGGAAGAGGTTCAGTTTTTCCAATGCTCGTTTAATAGAGCATTCCTATTCAATAGGACATTGTATGATGATGTCGCATACTATAACTCCCAGAACTCCTTGTGTGGGTTCTTTTGTTCCTCTAGGCCAGTATTACTGGAAAAATTGTTGGAAGTTGGAATTTTCATGGTTTTGCACACTTCCAATGGATGGAAATATGTTGAAAATACCTTGGAACTCAAATTTCCAAGAAATTTCCATCCCGTGCACGTGGAAGAGGTGCAGTTTTTCCAATGTAATTGAAAGGGATTCTGGTAGTTGTAGTTTACTGACTTCATAATGCCAATGTCCAATTACAAACTTGGCCGTACAGTCGCGTCGCCCTTTTTTCACACTCATCCGAAACTCACTCCAAGCAAACTCTTACGGTTCTGATGGGGTAAAGAAAGGGCAAGATTTAACCGTGCGAGGAAAACATACACCGTGATGCTTAGCGGCCTTTAGTTTAGTTTTATTTATTTCCGCTTCGTGAAACTATCAACATAACAGGAAAACTACAAAACAAACTTTACAAAAACAGATTCAACTTGAAACTTTCTAACAAAACAACAGAATTGCAATGATTTTCAAAGTATTGGTCAGGAAGACAACTCGTACAAAACAGACTTTTCAACTGTGACCAAATGGCCGCCATAGCGCGCAAAGCATGACGGTTGGTCTATATTCTCAAAGTTGTGTATCGTAATATTTAACTGTAAATGTCGTTGTCTGCAGTATATTTAGTAAATATTTTTTATCAATAGTAACTTGTATATTTATATATTTATAGACCAATAGGCCGACGAGTATGGAGTATGTACATGTATTTAATAATATATATATATATTTATTTATTTATTTTGCATAAGTTAAAAACTTGTGAATAAAATATATTATTATCAATGACCCAGAGGGCACGATAGATCAATGACATGTAAACTGCATCTGTTTAGGATGTTAATAAACTAATTTCTCGTAGTTATTCAACTTTGTCATAGTAATCTATTAAAAGTGTAGCCCTGCTTCACAATGACCTGTGGACAATAGACTGAGTTATGGGAAAATGAGAGTCCGCTGGTGAGGAAGCGCGAGCGTACACTCGTTAACTAAGCTGTGGGTGGGACTGATAAAGGATAGGGAACGTCAGCTGTGAAAGAGTTCCAAGTTGTGATCCCCGTCCGCCCTGTCCCCACCTCCCAATAAAAAACGTGCCAAATGGCTCACCTTGTTACCGGGAGGCATCAGCTTAAGCGATTTTGTTAATTTCTGATTGTTCTGTCCATTTTATAGTTGTTGTTACGCATGACATTATTATTATTATTATTATTATTATTATATATAGTTACTTATTAGTAGTTAGGTTAGTTTTTATCTTAGATATGATTGCTTGTCTGTATTTATTGTTATGTTTGTATTTGTATTATATCTTAGACGCACAGCTTCAATGTAAATAAGTGTTTAGCTTTTTTGAATTCTGTGCATAATAAAGTATCTATCTATCTATCTATGACCGCACTTTCAATAGTACTGCAGCGAAACCTGCGCTACAAAACCCTTCATGAAACGTCCCACCAAACTTTCACTGATTATGTTCGACAACAACGTTAGAGGGGTTTCCGATTGAAACTCGTAAAACATAAACTAAAGTAACTGCAGAGCCAATCACGGGAGCAAGTAAAAACACGATGAGCCAATCACGAACTGATCAAGTACTTCGTGATTAGTTTTAATTGAACCAATCACGAGGAAAAGTAAACGCAATCGTGGATAACTCTACCCTGGGTTCCAGGCTGGCTCGAATAAATAAATTACAAAGACGCGAGAGAGAGAAGAGGAGAAAAGAAGAGCCTCTAGGGTTATCCATTGCGCATGCGCTGAGTTTCAAATCAAGAAAACACGTCAAACCGGTTTTTCTGGGCCGCGCCTCTTCGTCTTTTATATTTTCGAGCCTCTGGCACCCTGGGTATAAGACGACTCGCTAAAACGAAAATTAATTGCGTGATTGGCTGATACTTACAAAACATTTTTTCACGGCCAATAGAAAAGCTAAGTAAACGCAAAACCAAAGCAATCACTTATTACTCGGGCTGCCTGTGGCAGAGCCGAGTCGAAAACTGCAGTCTGTTTTCCTTTTTAACTCGTAGATGCGCGCAAGCGCAGGATCGAGTTATCGGGATGGTTGGGGAAATCGTGGCACTCACTCACTCACTCACTAAGCTGTTAGTAGAATGGAATGCTTGGAATGCAACTTGATAATTAATAATCGATATTTGATGTAAAAATAAGGAATAATTGAAGATCGATGTGGAATATTAATTACTGTTTGAATTGACGTTGCTCAAGTCCCCATCGCCGGTTCCCTTCTTGTTACTTAAAGTAACTATAAAGTTAACGCAAACGTATTTATATGCGGCTGTATTATCCATGTGGGAGATGTGTGTGCTCATTCAGCCATCGCTTACGTTCCTGAGTCCCGCCGATAGTGACGTAAAACCCTTGTACGTTTCCATGGCTATTAACGTCAGGTGGTTCAAACTTTTACAGACATATGGTATTGGGTCCTCATAAATCACTTAGTGGTGATGTCGCCTCCTGGTTAGCTCAGTGGTTAAGCGCCGGTCTGTCGTACGGGAGGTCGCGGGGTCAAACCCCAGCCGGGCCAACACTCGGGGTCTTAAAATGACTGAGTAGAATGTGCTGCCTTTACATAATACAATAAACGGTTAGACCTTCACGTCTTCTCAGATAAGGACGTAAATTCTAAGGACTAGTGTCCCCAGTTAGCTGCAGCGCCAAATACATTGTCACTTAAATAAAGTCACTTACTTACTTACTTACTTACTCGTAACGATGGCAGGCGCTTCAGACTTTGACAGTCACTATTGGGTCGCCATGACCAGTATATAGGCTTCTTATAAACGGGTCGAAAGGTCGATTTCAAATAGCCTGGTGGTTTAAGTCGTTTAAATGTCTATATAATTTTCTTGGGCCTCTAGCCCTAGGTGAGAGAGCTCTCATCGTTTATCTGTGTTCTGCTATAGGAGATAAGTAAAACTAGGTTTTATACGTTTACTATGTTTTTACTAGATTCCCGTCCGCGGTAGCCTGGGAAACCAGCCGACTCTTATCGCTCCCCACTCGCAAAAGAGACGTCTGGGAAGTGAGGCAGAAAATGCCATACTGATGACGTAGCAGATAGCCGTTTCACGATGCATAAATTAGTTGCAATTCTCAGAAGCCGAATGCGAGCTCGTTTGCTTGGCAGTGGATCACCGTCACGAACAACTCATGAAATTCAAGCCTATTTAGCGTGTGCCGGTGCTGTTGTTGGCTCCTTTGTAGACAGTTCTTTCAGCGGCTAGTAAAGCGAAATGTCGTACTGTCAAAACATTTACAAGAAAGGTACTGACTACTGTCATAGTTGTTTAATTTCATATCAGTAAACCTACATACACTGAGCTATCACAAAACACTGGATGAGTTGTTGTTGCGGCGGATAAATCGTTCAGACAGTGAATCTGGGCTATGAATAAACATAATTACATGTAAGTGTGCTATAAATCACGAACCAAGTGTGATATGAATCAATCACCCAAGCCAAACGGGCAGCCTCGATAGTATACCTGAAAATTAGCGCTGCATTCTGTAGCTAACCTCTTCGGCTACTGACCTGACAAAAGAGCTGGCTTGAAAGTGGCCTGTTGCATTGTGCTGTGTGTAGGTTTTGAAATTATAAACAACTATTATGTTTTGACAGTCGTAGGACAAATTCTCTTGACCGGGCCGAGCCGCTGAAAGAACGAAGCAAGCGAGCTACCAACTGATACGCTAAATATATAGGCTTGAATTTCATGGTTGTTCATGACGGTAATCCACTGCCAAGCAAACGAGCAGCCTCGGTAGTTATATTCCTTGAAAAGAACTCTGTTGTTCGCATTCGGCTTCTGAGAATTGCAAACTAATTTATGCATCGTGAAACGGCTATCTGCTACGTCATCAGTATGGCATTTTCTGCCTCACTTCCCAGACGTCTCTTTCGCGAGTGGGGAGCGATAAGAGTCGGCTGGTTTCCCAGGCTACGTCCGCGGCACCATCACGATAAAGTTGATATTGTTGGTATCTCGCTCTTGTTCTCCGGTTTGGCCTTCTTCTCAAAACCAACCTAACTTTCAATTCACGGCAGGAATTCGTCGAATTAATTAATACTTATGACTTGGCACGGCTCCCCGTATCTCGATGAAAAAGTTTAGTAATTGCACTCAGGAATGTTGTCCATGACGCGGAAGTTAAGTGCAATCTGACTGGTGGACATGCATCAAGAATTGTGCAGTAATGTCCATTTGCCGCACAGAGGAAAAAAAGGAAAACAGTCAAATTATTATATGCTCCTCTTTCAAAGGGGATTATATATATATATGCTTATCTAACGGGAGGGTCATCAAGCATTTTTTGAGACAAGAAAACCGTAGGCTCACATTTTTTGGGGCATGCAAATTCCCCCCCCCCCCCCCCCCCCCCCCCCCCCCCCCCCCCCCCCCCCCCCACTCACCGCTAAATAATGACCGGTCCCCGAGGGACCTACGATTTTTGTCCTGCTATCCAAGCGGCATGATAAACATACTGCACTGAACTGATGTCTTCGATTTGCCCATCATTAAAACTGAGTTATAAACCTCCCTGACCGTAACAGTTATTTACCTCCCTGTAACAGTCTATTGTTGAACGTGTTATACCGGAGTTTCACTCTTTGAAGAACAAAGAAAACCGCGTCAAGTGTCGTTATATACTTTCGGAGAGGTCGCTCCTTTCGTGATTTATTAACAACCATCAAATTTTATCAGCTACTTTCGGGGACTCGCTACTTTCGTGGGGGGGGGGGTGGGGGGGGGGGGGGGGGGGGGGCGTCGTTACTTTGAGAACACCGTCCTGGAAAATGTACGAGAGAACTCGTTGAAATAAAACAGGTTTTCAAGAAAAAGAAGCCGCCACCAAACGCGAGTGAAATACTGCTAAATATTAGCTGAATCTAAAATCTAAAATATGCTTTTATTGTAACATTTATGTCACATTTTCGCAGGTTCTTCTCAATCAATTTAACGACAGCAGGGAAAAGCGTTGTTGCTGAACATAATCAGAGTTGAGACGATGAGACGATTAAAAGAATTTGTACATTCCAAATTTCGCTGCAGGACTAGACAAAGTTGAATAACTATAAACATTCAGTTTATTTTTCTTCATAGATAGGTATCTTATAGACGGTTACACTTTATTGATCTACCGTGCCTTACGGATCAACGTCGTCATTTACAATAACATATTTGAATTGACTAATGAGTTGTAATTCATGTCCCATAAATACATATATAATAAATCAATATAATATAAATATATACTCATGATGCTAGTATTAATCTATAAATATATATGTTATTATTGATAAAAATATTGACTAAATATACTGGCGGGAAATATTGAGGGATTCTGACGTCGAATCAGTGACACATGATTTGTTCGCCATGCATATACAAATGTCCGGTTGTATTCAAAATCCCGATGTGTAATTGATTTATAGGAATGGCCGTCAATTAATCAAAGGGACTTTTGCAGGAATGCAATCACGATGTCGTACTGGAGGGCAAACAAATCTGACTTCATATATATTTGAAGGCACTTGTACGACGGAGATCGATAGTGACTGCTCCCAACGGAAACTCAGTGCACGTGAGTTTTGTTTCCCGGTCGTCCTCATGACATATCAGCACGTAACTGTTTCCTGCAAAAGGCCTATTCAGTGTTGGTTCAGTGCTGTTTTAAAATATATCATCAAAAAAGCATTTCAGTTAGTATGCTGCTCTGCTATATCGTTCGTATTATCTAAAGGTGTTTCACACTCATATAGCAGTACCGTACTTATACTATCAGATTTACTATAAATTGTTGTTTCAGTAATATTTTGGGATCAATGGCTAACTTAACCAGCTAACTACATAGTTTACAAGGCTTCTTACAGTAGGCAGACATGTAGCTCTTGTACTGGTCGTTAGTGCAGTAACCACCTAACTACATAGTTTACAAGTCTTCTTACAGTAGGCAGACATGTAGCTCTTGTACTGGTCGTTAGTACAGTAACCACTTCTTGCATAAGCCACACAGTTGTCATCTCTGTCTTCACATACTAAAAATAAATCAAATTAAAATAATAAAATATAGCTAACCTGATGTCATGAATATGGCAACATTATCAAAACCTCTCGACCTATCAGAACTAAAGCAGGACTTCTTGCATGTCTTGTTCATAAAGTCCTGGTAAATACTTCCTTGATTACAATAACCGGCCGCAGCCCACCCTGGGCAGTTCTGATTTTGGTCTACGTGTTTACAACCTAGCGACAATAACAACATTACAAATTATAAACACATTCTAAACCAAAAGTCTAACACAGAAAGCACCATTTCTAAAAACGAACTTGGTACTGTTTCGTATTTCACGCCATGACTGTACTCACCATTACAGTACATCAACCTGGCCTGTTCTATGTCCTTCGTACTCAGACCATTCCGCTGACCAAAGTTAGTGGTGCCGTCCAGACCCTCGATGGTGTTAACTCCAGGCGCGTTAGCGAACGCTTGTGGTCCGTAATGCATGAGGCTGTTGAGGTCGTATCCCACACCATGACTCTCGATAGAACCACCGACAATCTTCTTGAAGTTGTCTTCTTTACCTATGAAATAGCAAGAACTAATAAATCTTAGTATAGGCGAATCCACCGGTAGTTTTGGGGCTACAAAGATGCAAGACACTTCATCGATCAGCATTAAATCCCTTTCTTTGCCGTTTAATTCTCCCACAAATACATGTTCAAAAGGTGAGTGACCGAAATGTCCACCTGACAAGTGCCAATCTCCAAATGAATTCAAAACATTGATACAGAGTTAATTGGCTTCTTTACCTGACTGGATGTTGTTCCACAGAACCTTGACGAACTGATCGCGATCAGGGCGGGACTGCTCATGCCAGAATCCTAGGGCGTGGCCTACAACAGACAAAGGGATAAATATTATTTTAGAACTTGAGCCTGATCCTGATTTGGCGATTTAGTTCCATGCATTAGGAACCTAATTAAATTTTAGAGCATTTTTTCCGGCATCTAACCTATTTCGTGAGCGATAACTCCCATGTATTCACATCCGGGTCCTATCGAGATCCTCTGCTTACGACCAATCCGACCAACTTGTGAATAACACCTAAAACAAATACATATCAGTACATACATGGTGACGTGAGTGCGTATGCGTCAAACGGAGCCTCAGTTATGTATGCGCAAACTCAACAAAACTGGGAAGTGAAAAGAAACGTGGTCTCATGATGTGAAATTGAAATTTAGCCGAAATTATATGAAGGAAACAAAACACTGATTAGGTCGTACACTGTGACTCGAGTACTTTTTGCTGCCGAGCGGCTGAGGCGAGGCAACGGCAGTAATCGTGTTCACAGATCGAGATTTGGATATGCGGCTGTCGATCAGTTTATATGATTTTGAGTCCGCAGTATCAGAAGACAATGTGCGCATGGAAAATGGCATGCATGAGCCCTCCACGCACGAAGCCGAACTGCCAAAACATGCACTGATGCAGTGAAGAGGAAAACGGTAAGAAACACATGTTGTTGTTTTTTCTCAGTCGAACATCACTGTCAAGTGCAACTGGATTTGTTTGTGGAAGTATTCATCAGGGTGACGAATGTTTTAGTTACGTTTCAAGAGGAAGGCAATGTGCTTTTATATGCTTGTGAGCATTAATATTTTGTGGGCGATTATTTCCAGTTCACCTCAGTGTGGACTTCGAGAAAGATCGCCAGGTCTAAACAAAGATACTAAAGATACAATACATACTAATTTCCTCCATTTTTCCATTCACTACATTTGTGTATCATCCTAAAAATACAATATTCCTCTACCAACAATTCGGCAGCATTTCACTTGCTATTAGTACTGCAGCTCCTAGTATTAGAGTATTAAAATTACATTATTAAACTATTGTGCTCACCCTACACCGGCGAAGAAACTAAGGTAGTCTACTTGAGTTGATCTCTTGACGAACTTGATACAGGGAACATTGCTAGTCCAGTGCTGCATCGCCTTCACAATAACGGGCTCCGTGGTGGCTGGGAATGAAAAATATATTTTAGTAATGCAACCGACAAATACCCTCGACACGCTGGTATATGAAAACGATAATAGTCTAGTGTAATGTTGTTCTTCATTCCACACCCGTTCTTATTATTGCTGAAACACCAAACATTATTGAAAGGAAACACAAGGTTTGGGGAAGTAAAGCCCTTATGCTCAAATAGCGTCATATACTCACCGCTGGACGCTTCAATCACGTAAGGCACTTCAACGACGCCATTGACAGTGGGCCATTTGTCAATAGCGTTGGCAGTTACCGCTCTACTTCCACGGCGTCCAGTGCTTCTTCGTCTTGTAGGCAGGGTTATAGAGTCTGTACCACTCTTCCTCAAAGCTCTACGTATGCCCCGTGTCATGACAATGTCGCCTTGAAAAAGTTCCTTTTCTTCTGATTCTGTGACTAGAGAGATCAGTAGCGATCAGATCAGTGGAATCGCGCCGAGTCTGACTATCTACTGAGTCAGCGAAATCTTTAGATGGATTAGATATTGTCTACTGTGCTTTTTAGTTCATCTCGCGGTTCTTTGTTGAAACTAAATTTAATGAAACATGAACGAGTGTACAATTGGAATGTACTTTTTTTTAGCAGACTCAAAATTTCAGTTTTTTCTCTCATTAAAACTCCGGCGGAAATAATCAACAATTACTAATGTAAATGATCACAACTTACACCAACAACATCGAAAGTATATTGTGCCGTTAGAAATTAAACAGACTTACTTTCTGTTCTCGTAAATCTGTCCGATCTCAACGCGTTGGCTGCCAGTATGATGTCAAAAACGCGGTTTCGTTGATGAGGCTGTCGCTCTCTTGAATTTGCTGCAAAGAGAATTCAAAGACAGAGGTGTTGAGTACAGTGAAACGTACAGTCTGAGCTATACATAACAGTGCTGATAAACTGTAGTTTAAGGACGCCATGTGTTAACATCATGAAAATGAAAAAATGAAGACGTTTATAAATATTAAAGTATTAATTTATAGCGGAACGCGTTCTTCAACACACGGCACAGCTATACCACATGACACCCATGAAGTATTTAAACTTCATATTTGGCTAAAATTTGGACAAGCTAGAGAGGTAGAGACAGTGAGACAGAATAGAGTGGACTGATTCTACGTTCGTAGCTTATCACAACATGCAGGTCAGTTAATCGTCATTACTTTCAGGTTCAGTTGCAACATCCGATTTGCAAAACTGAACACCTGAACATAATTATCTGTTTTAGAGAATACTTGAAATTTGTGCATTTTATTTAAAAGATTGTCTACAAGTATCTGTCAGAAATACGATACCTCGATTTTAACTACAGCTAAAAGAGGTCATACACGCTGATACTTACCCTCTGGGAGATGGCGAGGAGCTGCATCGGTATATGCTGCAGGTACAGGACTTGAGTTTAGTCTACTGACGAGAACACTCGCTACTAAAACCAGTACAACTAAACCTCTCCTTAGCATCTCACAACACTGCATATTTCTCTTGGATCTCTTTTAAGCTGGGTGAATTTGTCTAGTTTTCCACTGGAATAGTACTTTTCAGAACACTGAGTTGTAGACTTGTGCTGGCTTGTCTAGTTGTGAATGTCGATGTACCGAAAGCTCTGTTCTTATATAGCATCGCAATCCTTGTATCCAATAGCAGGGAATCCCCTACACATAGGGCCCGGGAGATGGTAAACAGCGCTAGCCCAGTTTCCCTTGGCCATACATGGTTATGTGTGTGGGATGACGTGTGGTTCTTACAGGGTGGTGGTTTAACGCTCGTCATTAGGTGTCTGTCTCAGTGTAGTGTGTGGGTTGACCATAGTCTCTCCCTTCCGTGGATTTACCTCCACGCGTTTATTCTTCCTTGTACACTGAGTCAGCATCGAAAATAAATTACACTTTTCTTGGGATTGTGTTTCTAAAAAGCGTAAATCTTGAAATATATTAGAGATTTTCCTGTACCGCAGATTATATAACTTGGTTGCAATTAGTGTCGTGTGTATCCGTGGCGACACCGTAATAAACAAACACCGGGGAAGGCTAACCGGTTTAACCCCGGTCATACACATGAGACGTACAGTGCGATATTTTTACTGTAAATTCTTGGTTTTTTTATTACTTGATCGTTAGCTACACCTATGTTACTGTTTGTATGCAGTGACAGTAAATTTCCCAAGGAAAGGTTACTGGATTTTATGTTATTATTTCAGTATAAATTATGTCTACGCTCACTTACAGCTTTTAGATGATTTGAGAATGACCCAGACAGAAGTGAATTTGTGTGAAAGAGCGGTTCGGTACAATAAGATAAGAAAATAGAGATCTAACAAGTAAAACTGGTTCTATTCTACAGCACCATATATTCAGGGTCTTTTAATTTCACAGGTCAAACTTTTAAAAGAGCCTCAGTCTTTAGAAGCTTGTCGCAGCTCAAAGTCTCGCCGGATAAAATGTTTCTTACTGTTGCCGTACATCTGAAGATATTTCCGTGTTGTTGTTTTACTCTTTCCCCATGTCACTCAGCAAAGTACAATCGACGGATGTGATGACGTCACTTGGTGATGGAATTGTTCGGGATCAGTTACCATGAAGACGAGGAGTAGTCTGCTCTCACAAACAAATAATATCGATTTAAACCTAAACAGTGTGGTTTATGCGAGCTCAATGCGGCAGTCTGCTGAAGGAAAATGTTGAAAATTAATTATCCACTAAAACTTGTTAACAAGAAAATTCATCAAAGTAAGTACGTAAGGCCCGGTGACTGATAAAGTTACGTCAGTCGTTCTAACTGATATTAATGTACAAATAGAAATTATGACATTTCCTAATCTAACCACCAGAACAATTGCAATTGAAGAGTTCCACCGCCAGATAAAACAGGTTGCCGCAGAATGGAAAATCGTGGTTTTCAAAGAATAACTTGAATATGATATGAAAACAAATTTTGTGTTTTAACTTTAGCAGTAAAGTATATGGAGTGTAAAACCCTCAGCAAAAACCGTGTACGATCGATCCTGCCAAACGTTGGATCTAAAAACAGATCTTGATCAGCAAAAAGAAGAAAATAAAACAACACTGAATTTGTCCGAAGAGTACTGATCATGAAAAGCTGATAAGATGTTATACCGGCAATATTTTGGCTGGCCGACTACCAACCTTCAAGGGACTATGTCATGGTACTGCGCATGCATGTATCGAGTAATTGCTCGTTTAGTGACTGTTAATTGGATACAAACAGTTAACTCCCTCCCTCGATGCTTGATTGAAAGGATTTTCAATATTTTCCCTGGAGACTGTTTATATACACTGTTTGTTAGTCATTTTTGCATATTTGCTTTGATTTTAAGCATCCCACATGGCCGAGAAGTTCGTTAGTTCATAACAAAATCGGTAAAACTGGCTTTTTCCGGCCCGGAAAAAACGAATTTAAAGTCTTACCGTGACACAGCCCCTTTCATCATCAGGTTTATTTTACAGTTTTAAATTCACCTTTTTTGTAAATAATACTGTGTTGGGCATCCATTCATGTGTCCTTGACTTCAAACCCTAAAATCAACCCAACGTCTATATATATATATATATACAAAGTCAAAGATGTATTCGAAATAAATAAGTTTTCTAATTTTATTGTTCTGTGTTGCGCGTCTCAGTGAAGAGAAAATCTGAAAACTCTTCCTCACAACCGCCGCTACGCACAGACGGCTCAAGTCTTGTAATATCTAACGTCAGGTACGGTGAATAAATTAGTTTTGCCATGCTGTCCCCGGCATTAAAAAGCTGAACAAACAGCTTCTAATTGCGGTCCATTGTGTTTTCTTTGTGCTGGAGGTGTGATTGCTTTTTCTTGGTATGTGTAACGTACGATATGGGGAAATGTGCACTGAATTGAACGCCACACAATCTAGAACTTTAAAACTAATTTTCTCTTCATAGACGCGCAACACAGAAAAATAATATAGCAGAAATTATTTATTTCGAATACATCTTAATTTGTATAGATGTAGGGCTGATTTTAAGGTTCAGTTCTCCTTTAAGTATATTCAGGAGCAGTATCCAACTTTCTTTCTAACATGTTCCGTACTAATAATATACAAGGAAAATATTGTGCAGGTCATGTCAGGCAATAAATAAGAAACGTTTTACTATTTTCCAGCCTCGGTAGTACTATAGACCTATCACACGCGGCGGCCATCTTGGAATCAACCTATTGTTAATGCTTACCCAGCCTCGGGGGGTAGGTCTTGTTTATACAATACCTAAAATCCTCAAATCCCAAAATTTAAATATACCAAATACGCATATTTCAATGTAACAATACCGTATACTAAATTAAAAGACCCTTGGATGCCAGTATACCCAAAACCCCTGGTCGAACCTGATTTTGTAATGAATACCATGAATACTCTATATAAGTAAAAATGGCATACATTTTACTTTCCAGAAACCGTCTCTTACGGCTACGAAAACTGAAACAGCTAAGCTGTTTAAAAATTGTTTCCGTGTTGTTGTCCCTCCTTTAATTTATTTGTCCCATTTCCGATAGAGGGTCGTGACGTCACTTTGTCGTCATCATGCCTGGGAGAGGTGTTGTGGATGCGGTTGCCATGGAAATCAGGGTTCATCCAGGAAACTGCTACGTCGTTCTAGTTCTACATATAAGGATAAGAAGGGGCTACCCATGCAAGCCCAAGTCTGAGCACTGGAACGATTCTAATCAAAGGCCATCCGTGGAAGGCGGAAACTAAGACTAATTACCGGCTCTAACTTATATAGTTTTCAATCTTGCAACAGAACAGGAAGTCGAGGGTAGGAAATCAACTTGGGATTACAGTTATTCAATATGCAGATAATGACCCTCGATGATAAGTTGCATTTTACAACTACACGCAGTGGCAGAGTAGCAGGCTCTTGAAGAAAAGCTGATTTTTAGCTATTTATAAACTTTCAAAGAACCCTAAAACATGTAGGTATTGTTGTCATAGAAACTTTATCTAACCTATAACATGGAATCATGCTTTTTTAAACATATTTTTTCTGGTGAAGGCAGTACTCAAGTTGGAAAGAGATTCAGCTATACGACACGAGCGCTGATCAACCCCATTTTTTTATATTAAATCAGTTTAGTCTTCTCTTGATCATTTTGTGCAATTAAAGAAAAAAATATGACAGATGGCAAGGCCGGCTCAAGTAAGATTAGAAAAAAAACGCACTGTATGTTGTATTATTTACAAAGACGAATATAGATGTACGAACCAACTGACTTTACGCATGTGATTATATTGAAGTAACAGCTTTGCTGTAGTCTTCGGACAGTGTTATTGTCGTCATAAAAAATGTCACGATAAGCCTACAGAACTGCAATGCTGATCATATACAACGCTTGTCGACGTTTATACGATATTTCGCCGGCTGGCCAGTACCAGCTTTCTTTAGGTTTATTTTACAGTGGAGGTCACAAATGGATACAATACAATACAATACAAAATGATTTATTAGCACCTTTGAAACATGTTTGTTACGTTGGTGTAGATCTAATAAACTTATATATAATACCAGGGAACAGTAGAATACAATACAATACAAAATGATTTATTAGCACCTTTGAAACATGTTTGTTACATTGGTGTAGATCTAATAAACTTATATATAATATCAGGGAACAGTAGAATACAATACAATACAAAATGATTTATTAGCACCTTTGAAACATGTTTGTTACATTGGTGTAGATCTAATAAACTTATATATAATATCAGGGAACAGTACAATACAATACAATACAAAATGATTTATTATCACCTTGAAAACATGTTTGTTACGTTGGTGTAGATCTAATAAACTTATATATAATAAAGATTAATCAATTTATGTAATTTACATGTGTCGGTATAAGATTAACAAGAATTTTTAACAAATAAATTTATCATATCTTTGATATATATCGAGCTAACGTTTACTATATTATTGTCCGTCATAGAAACAATATAACTGAAATAGTGTAATGTTACTAAAAGAAGAGAAAAGAGGATTTATAGTATATAATTCATTAATGAAAGAAACTCGAGCTTGTATCATACTGCAATTCCTGCATTTAAACAATTAGTGAAATTAATTCCCAATTTCATCCGAATCACAAATGGTACAAACTCTCTGTACTCTTGGTATTTGTTTATAACGACCGCGCTCGACAGGGAATTGGTGAGCTGAAAGTCGTAACTTTGTTACAGCTCTACGCGTTTCAAAATCTTTGATTTTACTAAGATACCCCTCAAACGCATAACTACCCTTCACCGCTGCATATAGTTCTAGTTTTGAATTTTTCTTCTTTTTCTTTATCCCACTCATTAATATACATTTGTTCTATATTTCTTATAACTAACTTAAGTATGTACTTGAAATCCGAATTTAAAACCAAATAGTTATATTCAAAATATCCTAATTTTAATAAATATGACATAATACTAAACCAAGACCATACTCCCTTCTTGTTCAAGTTACAAGAGACTTCAAGAGCCCAAGTCAATAAAGGGTTATCGTTATGATCAAGTAAGTGGAAAATATATTTTAGTAACATTTTGTAAATAGGAACATGCAGTAGGTAAAACTCCAAGTTCTGCTCTTACAGCAAAATTGGTAGACTTAAGATTACTCCAAGGATGATTTTATACATTAATTTTTAAGGTTTAACTTTCAGAAATTAAATTGGGGTGTAACATGGATTATTTAAACTTAGGGAAAGAGCTATAACGTATATAATAAGCACCCTCAACTTCACAATTGTACATCAGGATAGGGCTTACTAATATGTCATATAAGTTAAGGAAAATCTTCAAAGAAGTCCCACGGGCGGGTATGGAAAACTTTCAAAAGGCTGAAAAGAGCTCTTATTCGGCCTTTACTATATAAATTTGACTGGCTAACCGCAAAGGAACCAGAAGGAGTCAAGGCAGAACCAAGATAAGTGTAACATTTGGTGGCTGACACCTCAGTTCCACCAAAGTTGCACCTAATATCAATTTTATGTCCTGACTTATTGAATACCATAGTTTTCATTTTACTTAAATTTACCCTCATTTTCCATTTTTGGCTGTAAAGAATGAAGTTTATCCAAACAATTTTGCAAATCATCTTATATAGATAGTTAATTACGTAATGAGCGGAAATTACAAAATTGATTACATATGTTTTATATAGTAGTAACACATAAAAGGAAATGAAAAGATTGTGCAGATACGAATAACAGTAGCCTGCGTCGCAACCGGGGTTCAGTTCGGGCTATTCACCACGTCTATTCATTCCGAGTGGTTCGATGGTTTTAGCTTTATAGATGAGATATGATGATTCACGTGTTTTTCTCACGGAATCACGTTTAGAATAGATGACTTCAAAAGGATAAGGATACAAATTGTCGCATCTGATTTTGACAATTATGCCTGACTTTGACACAAAAAAAATAGGTTCGCGCTCTCCAATTTTATTTTTAATTGCACAAAATGACTAAGAGAAGACTAAAATTTAATATAATAAAGACGGGGTTGATGTTTTCACTTCATAGGTAATGAAATACCTAATTAAGTTCAACATAGATTTATCAGCGCTTGTGTCAATGTTTTCACTTCATAGGCACTTTAATAAAAAACAAGATACACGATACAAGGCAAAGCAATCAAACGCCTCTTATTTTAAAACAAAGAATTTATTCAGAGCGTTTTAACGCTGTTAATCCGGCATCTCCCTTGATGTAGCTCGCAGCTAGTCAGCCGGCGTTGCTAGTTGTATTAAGAATCAGTATCAGTTCAGTTCTTCGCCTAAATTGGACAGCTGAAGTTCTTCTAAGATTCAGAACACAACTTTGTATCACTGAAAGTCAGTATCGTTGACTTCTTATCGTCAGTAAAATTCGGCTTATAAGCCCTCATGGCTGGACTTATCAGTACAACTTCATACAACGAAAACTAAACACCGCATTGCAAAACGAAAATAAAGTATTCCAAAGAACAAATCATTTGAATAAAACCTTGATAAAAGAAAGTGATTTGGAAAAGGAAGCATGCATGCATACCATGATTTATAAATTGGTTATGTAATTATCGGCGCTCGAGATTAGCGAGTTTCTGCCGGTAGAACAGAAAGCTCTAGTGTCATCGATGGTGTCAGTGCGGCCTGACGTCCTACGTTTTTGACAATATTTTACCTGGAGGTTTGAATCCGGTCATTACAGAAGATACCAATTAATCTTATTTCCTGTTATCGTCTTTTGGTACACCTGCTCATTTTGTAGAAATTCTGCGTGTGCAAGTTGCGGAAGTCCACGCAAACAGCAAATAAGCTCCTTCTTTAGCTCATGCCAATTTGTTTGTTTATTCATTGACTGGAGAGAACGTTTAACCTTCTTGAATTCACTTGTTTTCGATTCTAACCTAGATATTTTTTCTTGGACAGTTAGGTCTTACTGTCTTAAAACGAACATCGTTAAACTTGGTTAGTTTCATAATTCTAAAATACTTTAAATTTCTTTTTAAGGTACTTTTGGGCCTACGATTTTACGTTACGTCATGAAGCTATGAATCTGGTAGAACGGGTTTATAACCTGTTTTCCCAGCTAAACTTGCAAGCTTGTTATTTAAAACATTGTTATTTAAAACATTGACAAATTTAGTTGGTTGGTTGGTGCGGGAGGATCCGCACGGTATATACAAGCGAATAAAGAACGTCCAACTCAAGTCTCGTCTACTCTCTCAGAGTACAATCCTGGTACCTGGGGAAGCAAAGAAGAACTTTTGTCCCGAAACATAGTCCATACGATTTCCTTCAGTCGAAAGCCTTTGATTTCAGTGCAGACCTAGTCGACCAAATTCGCCTTTTACCGGATTGAACTGGCTTGAGCAAGTTGAAATGCTATTGTCTTAATCAATACTGATTGGTTCAAGTAACGGCCGTAAGTTGGAATGCTTTGTTTTCGTTCTGCAATGTGATTGGTTCTTGTTGTCTAAGTGCAATGTGATTGGTTCTCGTTGTCTAACTGAGTGGCTCCGGTTTCAGTAGTTGCACTATAGGGGGCTTCTAACCGAGGGAGCTTATAACCGGAATCAGGATAAAAACATTCTGAAATGCGTTATACGGATTAAACTGACTCTTTGATGGCAATAGTTTTCTCGCTATCTGCACACATTTGTTAGTGTTCGTGATAAGTCTTCACATTACCGGTTTTAATGCACATTACGATAATAAACCATTCTTTCTTTCTTTTTTATCTTAACATATTTTAGGACAACATTTACCCCAAGAGCGAGCCAATACTCGCTCATAAAGGGGCTTCACATTCTTTCTTCGTAGTTCAATTTAATAGCCCACTTCCGCGATATGCTTTACTTGTCACACAAAAAGGTTTCAATACGAGGCTCCGTGCTAAATTAAATTTATTCTTTTCTCTGTGAAAATAATTAATTTAATTTAGCACGGGGCCTCGTATTGAAACCTTTTTGCGTGACAAGTAAAGCATATCGCGGAAGTGGGCTATTGCCCTATATCATTATGACGTCATGGCTTGGTTATGAGGGGGACAGAATCGACATGAACAATAGAATTTTGAACTAAATCTGCTCTGCTGAGGAAAATTTAACTTCGAATTGTCTGGTTTCCAGATTTCAGCTGTATCAATGTTTATCCCACAATATTTACCGTATTTGGTGGCTGTTACCGCTATTCTACGTTCTACAAAATGCATTTGATAGCGATTTCCTTTGTGTTGTTGCTATTTTGTCCCCCTCCCACGACCGTGATCCTTAGCGCTTAAACAATAGATTGTTTTGATTTGACGTCATAATGATATAGGGCAATTAAAGAGACGAGGAAAGCCGTTTAGGGAAGGAAGGGGCTTATAACCGGAAGGGTTTTATGTTACCAGACTGACTGAGCGGAATTTTACGATATTCTGGTACTGTAAACTGGTAGTGTTTAATCTTAATCTTTCAACGGAACTGCTCTGGCGGTCAAACTTAGGATAAAGGTCTGGCCTTATAATCTTCATATGTATATTTTAGACGGCGTAAACAACTACCTATCCTGTTATGCAGACGCATCTTTTTATTATGAGAGTGAAAAATACCTCTACCCAGCTGGATGAGCCGTAATTTCCATGGCAACCGAACCCAAACATCGCGCGACCAAGCGACGTCACGCCCCTCTACCGATGCCGGTTAATCACATATCAGTATGCAAAGGGAACAACAACGCGGAAACAATTTCTAAACATCGCAGTTTGGTAACAATATGAGACGGGTTACGGAGACAAAAAGTGCCGGTGTATCAGTAATTATACTTGCATATTAGACTATATATTCATGGTATCATCACGGCTTTGAAAAACACGATTCACCGATTCTGCTGCAAACCTGTAGACTCCGTATACAGTAGTTTGTAGCCGGTGTTTTATCTGGCGGCGGAACTCTTTAATTGCATATGTTCGGCTAGTGGTCAGACTTAAGAAATGTCATCATTTCTATTTGTACATTAACATTTAGAACGACTGACTCCTTACCTACGTACACTTTCTCTTTTTAACCTTTTAGGGAACATTTTCAACGTTTATACCGCCTTGAGCTCGCGTAAACTGCATCTTTATTAATCACTGATGAAGGGCTATATAAACTGACACATTTTTGGCACATCTATTACCTTTATATATTTTATTTTCTCTAGCTAAGTCTAGTGCCACGTAGACCAAAGAACTTTACGGTTCAAATGTCCGCTCTCACAAACAAATAATTTGATTCCCTCGTCTCCATGGTACGGTAACTGACCCCAAACAATTCCTTGATAACCACGAAGTGACTTTCAAAACAACAACAACACGGAAATCTCTTCAAATGAACAGGGTCGCTGTGCGGTAAAAGTAGAAACATTTTATCCGGCCAGACGACTTTGAGCTGCGACAAGCTTCTAAAGACCGAGACTCCCGGCTTAAAAGTGCATATGTGAGATGAGTTTGACCTGTGAAAAGTACTTTGATATGAAAACTAAACTACATTTGTGTTTCCTCGACTGGCTGAATAACATGTTCACTTGAATCATCGACTCAGTGTCAGACCTTGGAGTCTCTATCGAGCAGTCTCATTTTTAACCGGTCAACTCTTCCGGTCAATAATAAAGTTATTATTCTCAATTCAGTCTCAATTCTACAATTTCTTATAAAACGAAAAGAAATCATATCAGCTAAAAATTTTTTTTTTATAAAACCAGCTTATAACTAATTGTTAGCTCTTTATTTTCTTAACTTATTGTACGCAACCGGTCTTTCACACTACATTAGTTCAGTCAGGATTTCTCAAAAATATAAGTGACAACATAATTTTAAAAACTTAAAATAAAATCCAGTAACTTTTCCTTGGGAATTTACTATTACTGCACATAGACGGTACCATCGGTCAAGCTAACTTTATCACAATAAACTGATCGAGAAAGAAATAAAAAAACAAGAATTTACTGTAACAATATCACTTGAACCGGATGAACCTTCCCCGGTGTTTGTTTATTACGGTATCGCCACGGATACACACAACACTAATTGTCTCTCCGCCGTTGCAACCATGTTTCTAAAAAGCGTAAATCTATAATATATAAGATTTACGCTTTTTATAAACAAATCCCAAGAAGAGTTTAATTTTCGATGCTGACTCAGTCTACAAGGAAGAAGAAACACCCACGGAAGGGAGAGACAATGATCAGCCCACACACTATACAGACAGACACCTAATGACGAGCGTTAAACCACCACCCTGCAAGAACCACACTTCACCCCGTGCACATAACCATGTATGGCCAAGGGAAACTGGGCTAGCGCTGTTTACCGTCTCCCGGGCCCTATATGTGTCGCGGGGGATTCCCTGCTACTGGATACAAGGATTGCGATGCTATATAAGAACAGAGCTTTCGGTACATCGACATTAACAACTAGACAAGCCAGCACAAGTCTACAACTCAGTGTTCTGAAGAGTACTATTCCAGTGGAAAACTAGACAAATTCACCCAGCTCAAAAAAGATCCAAGAGAAATATGCAGTGTTTGCTAAGGAGAGGTTTAATTGTACTGGTTTTAGTAGCGAGTGTTCTCGTCAGTAGACTAAGCTCAAGTCCTGTACCTGCAACATATACCGATACAGCTCCTCGCCATCTCAGCCACGTCCCAGAGGGTAAGTATGCGTGTATGACCTTCTTTAGTTGTATTTAAAACTGGTATCGTATTTCTGACAGAAAGTTGTAGACAATCTTCTAAATGAAATGCACAAATTTCAAGTATTTTCTAAAACAGACACGTACAGTCGAGTTCAGGTGTTAATTTGCTAATCGGTGTATGTAACTAAACTAAATGTCTTCCAATGTAAAGACGATTAACTGGTCTGTAGTAATAAACTACTAACGTAGAAACAGTCTACTTTATAGTCTACTCTAAATTTTAGCCTAATTTCGCTACAAAATTGTGGATACCTACTTTTCAAGAAATACTTCATGGCGGGGTGGAGAAATGATCGTTCAATCAACATATCTTACACTGCCGAGTGCCGTGTGGTATAGTTGTGTGTGTTTCGCATTCTCAGGATCAATTAATAGTTTAATATTTATATGTCTTCGTTTTCATTTTCTATTTTCATCATGTAACGGCACTGGCGTCCAGTTTATCAGCACTGTTATGTAGCTCAGACTGTTTGAGTTCATTTAACACCTCTGTCTTTGAATTGTCTTGTAGCAAATTCAAGAGAGCAACAGCCTCATCAACGCAACATTTTTGACATCATACTGGCAGCCAACGCGTTGAGATCGCACGGAATTACGAGAACAGAAAGTAAGTAGTTTTGATTTCCAACGGCACAGTTTGCTTTCGATGTTGTTGGTGTAAGTTTAGATCATTTAGAGATTTACATTAGTAATTGTGGATTATTTCGTTTTCACGGAGAAAAAGCTAAAATTAGTTTTAGTCTGCTGAAAAAAAAAGTATATTCCATTCGTACACTCGTTCATGTTTTATTGAATTTAAGTTCAACAAAGAACAGCGAGCTGAACTAAAAAGCACAGTAGACGGTATCTAAAGATTTATCTGACTGAGTAGTTAGTTACTTGGCGTGATTTCATCTGATCGCTATTGATCTCTCTAGTCACAAAATCAGATGAAGAGGAACTTTTTCAAGGCGACATTGTTATGACACGGGGCATGCGTAGAGCTTTGAGGAAGAGTGGCACAGATTCTATAACCCTGCCTACAAGACGAAGTAGTACTGGATGCCGTGGAAATAGAGCAGTGACTGCCAACGCTATTGATAAATGGCCCACTGTCAATGGCGTCGTTGAAGTGCCTTACGTGATTGAAGCGTCCAGCGGTAAGTAAATGACGCTATCGCAAATGTTTGAACTGAAGGACTTTTCGTACCAGCAGCGCAGTGGCGTAGGGAGGACGAGGGGAGCAGTTGTCCCCCCCCCCCCCCTCCCTCCCCCCTCACCCCCTCTGCCCAGTCCCAGAAGAGAGATTGACAGAAGTCATCAATGAAAATGTCCCACAATTCATCATCCCCCCCCCCCCCATTTTCAGGACCTCCCTACGCCCCTGCAGGCTGCAGCAGCGTATCTCCATATCGAGGGTATTTGTCTCAGTTGCATTACTAAAACAAAACACCTTTTTCATTCCCAGCCTCCACGAAGCCCGTTATTGTGAAGGCGATGCAGCACTGGACTAGCAATGTTCCTTGTATCAAGTTCGTCAAGAGATCAACTCAAGCAGACTACCTTAGTTTCTTCGCCGGTGTAGGGTAAAGGAGTGTTTTAATAATTTTACATGTAATAATCTGATAATACTAGAGTCACATTCTACGAAATACAATGTTTACTTTCTTTCAGATATTTTTCTACTAAATTCCAATTCCATTTAAAGAACCCGTGTTTGTTTTGACTTCTCATTTCTTGTTGAGTTTGCGCAGTACAAGATCGACATAACTGAGGCCTGTTTGACGCATGCGCACTCACGTCACCATGGTATGCTGTACTGACGTGTATTTGTTTGTAGGTGTTATTCACAAGTTGGTCGCATCGGTCGTAAGCAGAGGATCTCGATAGGACCCGGATGTGAATACATGGGAGTTATCGCTCACGAAATAGGTGAGACACCGAAAAAAACTATATCGCTCAATTGATCCGATCCTCAAGTTCTAAAATGATATTTATCCCTTTGTCTGTTGTAGGCCACGCCCTAGGATTCTGGCATGAGCAGTCCCGCCCTGATCGCGATCAGTTCGTCAAGGTTCTGTGGAACAACATCCAGTCAGGTAAAGAAGCCAATTAACGCTGTAGCAATGTTCTCACGCATACATTTGTAGCTTTGAAACACATGTTCATTTATGGAGAAATAAAATGGCAAGATTTGATGTTTTTTTTGTACTCTCAAAACCAATGGTGGATTTGTTTCTCGTTACTTCACATGCAGGTAAAAAAGACAACTTCAAGAAGATTGTCGGTGGTTCTGTCGACAGTCATGGTGTGGGATACGACCTCAACAGCCTCATGCATTACGGACCACAAGCGTTCGCCAATGCGCCTGGAGTTAACACCATCGAGGGTCTGGACGGCACCACTAACTTTGGTCAGCGGAATGGTCTGAGTACAAAGGACATAGAACAGGCCAGGTTGATGTACTGTAATGGTTAGTACAGTCATGGCGTGAAGTACGAAACAATTGCAAGTTCGTTTTAAGGGGGTATTTACATGAAAGGGGATTGATCCAGCTACCCCAGCACTAGGGTCAAAGATGTGATCAACCTAGCGCCATTGTATTCTGCGTTCTATATTCATGTCAAGGGTCAGATTTGTCTCGGGAATTAGGATGACAATAGCACTAGGGACAACCTATACCCGAGAGGTAGGATCATCCTAGCACTATGGTCAACATTTGCACGTGTTACTTCAAGTAGACGGTTCGCCAGGGACAACTAGTACTCGCCTACCCAGGACAACTCTATTCTAGCCAGAGCCAAATTTCGCATTACAAGTTGCTGGAGTTGTCTAGAAATTAGTAGGTCGCATAATACCATTATAGGACACTAGACAGCAGCAATAAAGGGCACCACAGCAAAAAGAAGCAACGTTAATCCACCAAAACCCGCCTCTACTCGTGTCCGCCATTTTGTTTTCTATGCTTGAATAATTTTTGAGTTGACGGGCAGTAGGGTTACACTAGGATGACCCAAGTTACCCACCTATCATGTACACAGCCCCTAAGAGAGATATCTCAACTCGATTTTACGCTGGTGTACTTACGTTTCTGTTAGGCTTTTGGTTTAGAATGTGTTTATAATTGGTGATGTTGTTATTATCGCAGGTTGTAAACACATAGACCAAAAACAGGGTTGTCCAGGGTGGGCTGCGGCCGGTTATTGTAAACAAGGAAGTATTTACCAGGACTTTATGAACAAGACATGCAAGAAGTCCTGCCTGTGTAATGGTAAGTAATGTTATTCATTTTATCTTTAGTGAAGCGAGTTTTCACCAGTCCCACGCTAGATTTATTTATTTTGCAAATTAATGGCCATTTTTATGCTACAGACGCATAATACGTTTAGACGTAATTCGGCAAAGAAAACTTAACAGTGCGTCTTCTCAGTTCGTCTAGTATAAAACCGCGCACAAGACGCATTATGCGACTGGACGAACCGCTAAGTTTTGAAGTGCGTCCAAAACGGTGTACCATCGAACTTAGTTCGACCAGTTACATCATGTGTCTTGTGCCAGTTTTTATACTTCACGCACTGACTAAGAAGACTAAGAAGTTTTCTTTGCCCAAAAGCCAACAGGTTCGTCTCATACTTCGTCCCGCCTATATACTATAATAGTCAGTCGCAACTAAGATGGTGGACGCATTATGCGTCTATACAGACGCAGACTAAGTTCGATGGTACACCGTTTTGGACGCACTACAAAACTTAGTTCGTCCAGTCGCATAATGCATTATGCGTCTGTATAGACGCATAATGCATTATGCGTCTGTATAGACGCATAATGCGTCTCTGGTATAAAAACGGCCAATGCCTTGCTGAAAAGACAAGGAAACTCTAACAAATCTGCTTTGTAGAAATCTCACCGACAGTTCATTTTAATTTGATTTATTTTTAGTATGTGAAGACAGAGATGATAACTGTATGGCTTATGCAAGTGGTGGTTACTGTACTAACGACCAGTACAAGAGCTACATGTCTGCCTACTGTAAGAAGAGTTGTAAACTCTGTAGTTAGGTGATTACTGTAACCAGTACAAGAGCTACATGTCTGCCTACTGTAAGAAGACTTGTAAACTCTGTAGTTAGGTGGTTACTGTACTAACGACCAGTACAAGAGCTACATGTCTGCCTACTGTAAGAAGACTTGTAAACTATGTAGTTAGGTGATTACTGCACTAACGAACAGTACAAGAGCTACATGTCTGCCTACTGTAAGAAGACTTGTAAACTCTGTAGTTAGGTGGTTACTGTACTAACGACCAGTACAAGAGCTACATGTCTGCCTACTGTAAGAAGACTTGTAAACTATGTTGTTAGCTGGTTACTACAACTGAGAGCTACATGTCTGCCTACTCGGTAAGAAGAGTTGATGACACAACCAACGTATAAGTCCCTTAATAGTTCTTGTATAGTAGAATTTAACTGTAAAAGTTGAACATGGAAACCCAAAATATTTAAGTAATTACAGGTACGTAGTATATATAGCAAATATATTTAACTTGGAATGGACACACGTGTATTTATAAAGCCGATACTAGTGAAAACAATGATTGCCGACAACAAGGTTAGCAGAATTCACAGGCTCAATATTTCATTAGATGATGAATACATCATATTATTATTATATATAGCAGTGTTATGATAACATTGCAGATCGCTAAATGTTAACGACTATAATAAAATCAATGTCCAGTATTTGCCTTTGTTTAAATTACTGACTAAAACTGATTTACAGGGTTGAAGGTGCGCCGAAGGAGATCTCCCATCCAAACTCCCTGCACGGAGCAAAAGCACTTAGGGTTTCAATATTTTCATTCTCTAAACGTTTCTGCATGACAGATAGCCTGCTTGCGTGCGGTAGGGGGTGTTTTATCGCGAAGAAAACGGATATGGAAGCGGCCGCCATATTGGCCGAACGGGATTGAGACATCCGATTTCTGCGATACTAGGGACCTTAAGCAACCACGACGACATGGTCTAGGACAACGGCATAAAACAATAGTCTTAATTACAGAATACAATAAATGCACATGAAAATGCACGCAGTCACCTATAGTTTGACCGTTCTCTGCAAAAACACAACGTGAAAACTCCAAAGTTCACGTTCAAAGGAGAACGCGAAAGTAAAAAAGTAAATCACATGCACCGTTAAGCGTTCGGCCTGAACGGAACTCGGTCCTGATCACATTTTTTGAAAATATGGTTATAAAAGGCACTTGAAGGCAACTAAAGGAAATAGTAAACATCAAATCTCGGGAGAAAACACTTTTCTACGTTCCGCGTCGTCACAGCCGTCGTCGTCCTAGTTGCTTTTAAGCTTAAAAGCTCCCTACTGAAACACCGTCTACCGCCTGCAAGCAGACTGCATGACATATAATGTAGATTGAAATATGTAGTCCTCCAATCAAGACATTTTTACGGCAGAACGAGTCAAAAAGAAAATCATGAATAATGTATTATTACTAGAAGTAGACTGAGGTCCGCACTAATCCGTTTTCGTTTGAAAACGCATACTTTTTTATCCGTTTTTACCGATCGTCCACACTAAAACGATCAAAAACGGAGATGTTTATCTATGAAAACGGAGAAAACGGAGGTCTATATATCGTTCTAGTGCATGTGGACGGCAAAAACGGAGCTTTTCAAAAACGCTTACGTCACAACTCATTATGCAAGCCCCCGTTTCCCGCGTTAGCGCGTAAACACACCACTATTCAATATGGCGGACGAGTTTGTGTTTATGGTGTTTACGAGCTTGTGTTTATGTCATTGCATTTGCTTTGGACCGACTCCCAATCGACGTTTTCGGCCGCTTTTTTGACTGTACTTCAAACTCATGTGTTACCTTTTAAAAGTAAAAGTTCCACTTCATCATCTGTCCAGATGAAGTGATCTGTTTCCTTTTCTGATGTCTTTTTCTTTGAAGTTTTGCCATTTTTACTGTAAACTTCGACCGAACGCGTCTTGTTTACAGTGTTTTCGTGCTTCAAAAAGAGCGGGAATAGCCGATAGTATCGCTGGCGCTATTGGAGCATGCGTATTAAACAGAGAATATGTCCGAGCAGAGCCTGGTGACGAAAACGCATCTTTGGATCATCGCTTTTCAGCCCCTAGTGTGGACGGTCGAAAACGATGTAAAAACGCTAGTGTGGACGCAGAGCATTTTATCCGTTTTCGGGGAACCAAAACGGAGTTTTTCAAAAACGCATTAGTGTGGACAGCGCCTGAGTAATCGTAGATTATCAAAGTGCGTTCGACAAATGTTTTGTAAGAGAAAGGACTGTGGTAACACAAAAGGCCGAGAAATTGCTGCAATAATGTGGACGGTGTATAAAGTAATCTTGATCAAAAATGCTTGTTTTTAACTAATGTGAAATTTTTGATGTCTTGACTTATAAGTTTATAATATACAAGGGAATGCATCTGGGTAATAAAACTGTAATTATCTTTGTGTAACATTAAATCATTGGATGCAATGCTTATGTGGCTATATGTATACATCATGTGTGTTTTATATGGTTATGGCATTCATGCATTTGAGCATTCGTAGCACATTTTGCTGTGTGGTATAATCAGTGTACAACTGCATCTCCAGCCCCAGGGATATCGATCACATTTCACTCGAAATTCATATTATTTTGGTATACAACTCGCCTAAAGGCTCGTTGTATACCAAATAATACAAATTTCTCGCGAAATATTCGCCGGTATTCCATAGAAAACCATGAAATAACCAGTAAATATAATGCACAAAGTAACAGTACTTATTTCAAGTACCCATGCGGGAAGGAGGGTGAGGTAGAGATTTTCAGAAGAATACCTGTATATATATGTTTTCTACTAAACAAATTAAAGTAATGTATCATGGAATACCATAAATCTAGAAACATTATATATAATAGTAAATCAGTTTAATAGATTACATATGTACAGTATATGCAGTTTGCATTCTTTCTTGCACATCCATCTTTTTTGTTGGAGGGGAGGGGGGAGGGGGGTGTCAATAAAGTTTTGAGTAATTTTATAGGGGGGTCATCTAAGTTTTAATTCATTCATAGGGGGATCATAAATGAGCCATAAATAATGAACACTCCCTTATGATAATCGCCGAAACGAAACGAAATAAGAAAAGTGGTAATCGCCGAAACGAAATAAACTCGAAAACACAATAACTTCTCTTGGTTGTACCCGTTAGGCCAGAAATACTGAAATAAAATCAATGAAGACTTACCTGAAGTCTTTATCTGGTCTTCATTGGGCTCCCTATGCAATTTCAGCGAATTTCCTCGACCTCGGACCATACCTCGATCCCACTCACTCAAACATCACGCTCGAATTTTCATCCAAAATCAATGCCGACTGCAGCTAAACCTCAAATAATAGCACAACGATATCTATTCCAGGAGCCTCATGCCAATTGATTGAAATAATCCCCATTTTCCGAGCCTAAATTGAACACAATTTCAAACAAACTCGCAAGTTGACAACGCTTGACAGCGGCTAGTTCCCAAAGTTTACGGGCTCAGAACTTAAACATATATACCTTATTTTGAAACTAGTCTTCAAGACAGTTGCTACCATAGCAGCCTGCCTCCATAGTAGAGTGGTTTAGAGCGCGCGCTTTCGAACCGAATGTCCGAAATTCGATTCCCACACCATTAACTAAATTTCTTTTTTTTTACTTCTTTTTCTCTTTTCTCAGTCTTGTCTAATCTTTTCCTCTATTTTAATCTATTACAGCCGCCTTAACTTCTAAAAAAAACATTCTACAAACTTCTAAAAACATTGTTGTGTTTTGTAGTCGTGTCCAGTTTCAAACATCTATCCAGCCGGTTTCAATCATCTATAAATGCCATGGCTTGTTGAGGACTCATGAGTTTAAAAGTGGCTCCACTTTCAAAATTGTACTCGGTTGTCTCTGCTGTGCCGAAGAGGGGCTAAGAAGAACTTTGAGAAAGTCTATGCCGAAGATTGAGACCCATGTTGAAAAGAGACTTTCTCAAACACCGCTGACTATCAGAATTCCCGCGCTTGCTTCTTTTTTATGCAGCTTTATCAGTGTTTACAGATCTTTATTGGCCATATTAAAGTCTATTTCGTCGATAATCAACGAAATAAATAGACTTGCTACAAGTCGACCTCTTTTTCTCTGAGCCTCTTAGAACGAGCGCGATGCGCGAGTTGAAGCGAGCGACGAGAAGCGAAGGCGGGAAATGAAAATCTCGTTTTAAGGGACTTTGAGAAAGTCTACGAAATAAAACTCAAAGCACCACACAGGCGCACAGTTTACAAAGCAGCGGGACTGAATAGCTTTGCCATAGACGCAATACCTCTGAGGATATCAAAAACAGACCATTGGCAGCTTTCAATTTCATCGGCATTTATTGACCATATTCAAGTCCATTTCGTCAATCACTAAGTGATAATCAACGAAATAAAACTCAAAGAACCACACAAGCGCACAGTTTACAAAGCAGAGGGATTGAATATAGCTTTGCCATAGACGCAATACCTCTGAGCATATCACAGACAGACCATTGGCAGCTTTTATGGAAGGCACTGAAACGACTTCCTGTGCGTATGTTTACGTACTGTTGCGCAATTAGCAAACGGTACTGCAACGGTACTGTCACGATCCCGTGGTGCGAATCGAATAGTTCTGAGTTTGACGTACGCGGGCAGGTATATGGTTACATAACTATGTGCTGCCCCCTAAGTCGACGTTTTGCAATACACGATACAGGCCATAACTACGCTACTAAAATAAATTTATAATGATAGTATTGTAACGTTAACGGCACTCACCTATATTTCTTTTTATCTACATGTGACAAGTTAGTCATATTTTGCTGTAGTTTTAATTGTCAGATTGAGTCTATAATATATGGACTTCTGATATCATGTAAAAATCCTCCGTTCTCTTCAATGACAGTATATTGGCAACAGCACTTGTTCTTGTACCTCTCGACCGTGATTTTATGACGGATTTAAAGTTTTTCGCGCGCAAAGGAATGTGTGTAAAAGCACGAGCCCCCATTTTCGGTATGGTGATTGACAGGTTGCAAACCGGAACTACGGAGGAATTCTGTCACTGCTCTAACAACAACAACAACAACTCGTGCAGAGCATTGGAAGAGGAAAAATATCTCCTGCATGACAAACAGTAAGAAAAAAAGCAAACAGTGATCGGTCAGTGTGATAAAAAAAATCTTACAGAGCTTTTAAATAGTCACGTAAAAACTTTTTTTTACAGAAAAAAATGTCCCCCGCAAAAAAAAAACGATATTATGGCCCTGATCCTTTTGTGAAGGCAACAACTAGGTGTATTGACTGTTTTAAAATCATACCTTATGTGTTTGCCTTGTTACAGTTGTGTTTATCGCAGGAAATGTGACTGGCTCTTTGATCTTCTTCCTGGATCAACTGTTGGCAGAGTCGTCGATCATTCAAATTCCTCTGGCTTTTAATAAGTGGATAAATCCCGCAAATTATTATTCACTTTTGACTGCATAGCATCTCCGAAAACCCTGATCGTTGATCAACACTTAACAGCTCCCGTGACAGCTCAAGTCAGAGCCAGTATATAGTATGTGATGTATAAACCTGTTTTTTTACCGTATATTTAAAATTTATGTTCGATATATAAACTTATAAGCTTTATTAGCTTAGTTATTTTTATCTTTTGATTTTGCGTTTCGGTTTTTAATTTGCCACTCAGAATAATTTTATAATACGACTTGTGGCCTTCCAGACATGTGTTGGTGTTTTACATACATACATACATACATACTTTATTTGGTATACAGTAGGTTAAATTATAGGCAGCCAAAGCTGATGTGGACCTACTTCTATTACACTAATACCTAATATATTAACATTGAAAATGAAAACCTATATCTGTCCTATATACAATAATGATAAGAGAAAACTATGTACAATAATAAAAAATAATAAATTAGTCAATAGTATATAAAAGTTGAATTCTTATGTAAGATTAAAAAAGCTTTTTTCATAAAGGACATATTGTTTAAAATGATCCTATATTTACTCTGTTCTAAATAATGTTTGAAACAATTCACAGAAGGTGCCTGTTTTAGGGCGGCTGGTAAGGGGTTCCAAGCCAATGGTCCTCTATATCTCAGTGCAGTTCTACCTTTGTACTACCTCGATTTAATTTAGACATAGGTGCTCTTAATACGTAGGCTATACTGGGGTACTTTGTACATTAGGGTGAGCGATTTCTTTTTATAAAAATTATTAAGAGGCTCCCATCCAGTGGCCGATAAGGCATCTTGATCTGAGATATTACTGCCTATGTATAATTTTAGCAGCCCTTACATTAAATGCCCTAGCATTAAATCTGATGAATTGACCTTTGACACTGCTTCTTCAGCATTAGATTACATTACTTAGATTACTGCAGTCACAAATATGTATGTATGAATGGGCAAATAACACGTTTTGACATTTTTTGACATTGCTAAACACTGAAATCGGTCCAAAAGCAAGACTTGATTACTTTGCAAGCACTTCTTGTTCGTTATTTCTAGTATAATAGTTGTTGCTTGAGTAGCGCTTTAATTCTTGTTCAGTGGTGCATTTCCCTTTGTAATGAGATATTGCTTCATAGTACATCATCACTTACAGGCGCACCTTCAAGCGTCATGTGTTCATTGTCTCACTCATTTCACGCAGTGAAAAGTTCTCATTCATCGGGGAATGAGAATAAGCCGGACTTCCTTCCTTGCACAAGTGACACCTGGTCAACCAATTAGCTATCCGATCTTCACCGTTAATCCCCTGAAATGAGGCGTAGACGATAGACCACTGAAGGTTTATATACTTGGTATCTTGCATCTCCAGGTTCAGTTTTGTTGCCCTGAAGACTCAAATCTGGACGCGATGATGTCAAGGAGTGTGGTCATCCTTGGCATTGCCTTGGTATTTGCTGTACAATCATTTGGTGCTCCGGCTTCCAGTGCTAGTAAGTATTACAATAATGAGGATATGCCTCTGTCAAATATTAATCTAGTGCTACGAATCGAGTCGTTTGGACAAAATATACATCACAAATGAAAGAGTTCACGGCTATGTCCTCCACTTCGTCATTGTTCAAAAAATTATCGGAGATTTGTCGCGCACTGAATTTTCTTTAAAGCCGCAGTTTTTTCGTTTTCGAAATTCTTGGTGCGCCATACACGTATTTCAGGCATAAATCTTCCCTGCTGGTATAGAAACTTCGGATCAATTTACGTATCTGCTAACAGGGAGCATAAATCAGTGCTTGAGTTGTGTTCCCTTTATTCATGGTGTTTTCGTATTTTCCTTTCACGTTATACCGTTATAGACCTTAGACCGGGATACGAAAGTAAAGCAAGCGGCATTAGCATGCATGGCACAGGAACATATTAGAAAGTTCTCTCTTTTCGGCCTCAATCGACAAATATGTTGGTAAAGAGTTCTGCTCAGAATCAGAGGTCGGATAGCGTATTCCTTGTATGGTGCTTTGGGTAATAGTATTGCTTGAAATGTTAAATGTTATAGCCGATTATTCGTACACAATAAACTCATGCATACTCGACCTTGTTACCCTTGCTCGTACTGGACATATGATAGCCACAGACGTCGATGCGTTCCATTCTTCCATGCTGACCCCTTGAATTGGCAGCGGCCTTGTCCAGGCTGTTTTTTCAGGCTACTCGCAGGCCAGCGAAAGGCATAGTAGGGAACCCCAAAAAAACATGGGATCAAAACCAAAACATTGATCTGAGAAACAAGATAGGATAAAATAGCAAACATGAGCCAAAACCAGACAAAGAACAAAGCCCTTGGTAGAATTACAGATCATGATAATTAATAAAGACAGTCGCTTTCCGCGCTTTTGGCCCTCGAATAGAGACGGCTGTTTTCGCAGGCTAATGTTTTGTAGGACTTGTAGTTGTTGTCGTGATTGTTGTTGCGATCGTAATCAACTGAAGTTCAATTTCATATTCAACCCCGGGGGGACTCCCTATATGGCACTGGCGGGTATGCTCGTTGTATCGGCCGTTTAGGAGTTAAAATGCGTAGTTTGGTACCACACTAAGCGTGTTCAAATATGAAATGTTCACAGCTGTTGTCGTTGTCGTGGTACCTTTTATACCTGTCAGAAAATAAAATTATTGTTTAATGATTTATTGGCCTGGCTTCGTATTTTCACAATGTCAGTTAATTTTGTGTTTTGAGATTGGTACCTCTTAGGAGTTAAAAACAATTTGAGCCACGTCCACAGAACGAGATTCTAGTACTTTTAGGGGTTCCTTTTAAAATGTTCGACGAGCATCCCAGTAATTTTCTCCTTCACGGAAAATATAGATTCAAGCGTTTTCAATAGCTAACAGCACAGAAGAATGGCGGCTTTGCTAATTTCCCTTTCATAAACGGCCGATGCCATTCATAACAGTCGATGCCATGTTACAGAACAGTCGATGCCATTTGTAACAATACATACAATACAATACAGTAGTAATGATTAGTGTATGCTAATGAGAAAAGCAAGATAAAAGTTCTAAAAAAGTGGTCATCGGCAGCGAAATCCCTCGTGGCGTAGTGGTGAGGGATTAGTCAGTGACGGTTAGGGTTTCGTTTAAAATCTGCAGGGTTAGGGTTTGTTTCGATTCTTCCCAAACGCTACATATTTGTTATATAGTTGTACCTCAAGCGCCTTGTGCCAACAGCTCACTTGATAAGACTCTATAAGGCGTACGTATTACCGCATTTAGAATATTGTAGTCCCATTTTGTTAGGCATTGGTAAAGTTCTTAGCAACAAAATCGAATCTGCAAATAGCTATGCTATCAGAACACTACTTAATTACTCGCGCTGCCTGTGGCAGGCCCGAGTTGAAATTTGTTCGATGCAACAAAATTTCTGCGCATGCGTTAAATTATGCATTAATTGACCTCGTGGCGCTAATAGATTTCGCCATCGGACGGTATTCTTGTTTGAGGTACGTTTCGTAGGTTTTATGCCACATTTCATTTTACTCTCAGTCATAATACATACCAGTGCAAGCACCGTGATCTGTAGGCCAACACTAAAATAATTTTGACCGTGTTTTTGGTTGGTTTACCGATCTCGTATCGAGACCTCTATACGTTATACTATACAGGTATACTGAATAGGGCTATTCCATAAAAAAAAATACCCCCCTATCGAGGAACTTGGATTTCTTCAGGGGTTCACCAAAAAAATTTGTGGAATTCTTTAGGGGTTCACCCCCAAAATATTAAATTCTTCAGGGGTTAAACCCGATCAGAGCATGGAATTCTTCATGGGGTCGACATAATCGGGCCATTTTTGGTGGATTTCTTCAGGGGTATAGCACATTTTCCAATTTCTTCAGGGGGTTTGCGTTTTTGGTAAAAATATGATTCCTCGATAGGGGGGGGGGGGGGGCTGCAGATTTTTAATGGAATAGCCCATAGCTGATTTATAGCGAAATATAGCGATTTACTAGCAAATTTATATATACTGTGGTTTAGCAGTTATGGGTTTCTCTCCTCTATCGAAGTCTGAAGACATCTAAACTCCTGAACTGTGAGAGCCGACACTGTCGCTCGCCAACACGAAGCCAGAAATACCCCGGAGAAATAAACACTCAGCACAGAATAATTTATGATGACCGAAGCAATATTCAACTCTCAAGGTAAACAAGAATCCTCCTCTCACGGCCGAGGTTTTGGTTCGAGAAATTAAAGGCTTCCAACAGTTCCCATTATAGTTCTGTAATATAATGAGCAGACTGCAGTTTTGGGAAGGAGGGTAAAAGCTTTTAAATAGAGATAACCAACAGGCATTTCAGTTAATAATCTTTAATCCAACCGAATACCAATATGGACGCGATCAGCGAGCTGCGATAAACCAGAGCCGCAGGGTAGAAAGAACAGTAGAGAAATATAGTGATAGCTCCATCATAGGTTGGACAGGATACAACTTATTTATATAAATATGGGACAAATATAAACATACATTTGAGACACTCACCTATTAGTACTCTGAACCTGGAGAACAGCAGACTAAATTGTAAGCGTGCGTTACATGAATAAGTAGAGGTCAACTTCTTTAATTTACATACACAAGAAAAACAAAAATATTAAATTACATATATATATATACTAGGGGAGCAGAGAATGAATGTCACCGCGCTACCGGCCACTCCTAAAGACTGCTAAATTCAGCTAATAATTCTTCCCTTCGGTTATTACTAGAGGATTTCAAATGAAAGTGTATTTCATCTTCAATCTCATGTGGCCCGAGTGAAATCCCAGATGGGCTCTTGTTTAGGTAATAACGCATATCATCAAGAAACACTATTAGACATGGCCTCAATGCGGTCATTGAAACATAGACGCAACGTACAATCTCTAATGTTATTCTCTAAATGCTTCAGAAATCGAGGTCCTGTATATATATCAAATCTTTTTAAACCTAGAGTCACTAGCTATAACTTAAGAGGTAGCGATAATAACTCGATATGGCGGCACGTCAACCCGTACCTGAGCAGAACCAAATCCCGGCCGGTAATGTGGTAGCGTTGCTCAAGCGCTTCATGAACAGAATCCGCAGCTACAGAATCCACCACAGCACCCAGTTCCGCAGCTCGAGGCTGCTGTGCCAGTGGTAAATCATTTATTTTCTCATTTCTTTATATCAGTACACGTGCGTTTGCCTTCGCTCCAGTATTCGCTCCTTGCTCGGTTCGTTTCAGTTCTATGGAGAATTGTGGAGCTCGTTTACGGCATTTTGTAAGAAGTTTGGAGCTCATTTATATATTTAATTCCGAGCTCATTTATAAGAGAATGTGGAGCTCGTTTACGGCATTTATTTAAAGGGATACCCGAGTGAAAAACACATTGGGGCTCAAAAGAATCTTCAACATGTTCTTTGTTCAGAAAATGTATTAAAATTTGATCAAAGGTTTTTAGTATTAAGAACGAGCACCTCAAAGTTGGCCCCACGAAGACATGGGCGCCGCCATCTTTGTTTGCATTTACGGAAGTGACGTCACTTCGTCCCACCAGCGTTCTCACTCTCTCACTTATTAGGTGTTTTTAGGATGATAAACGCCTTAACTGTACCTCACATACATTGTAGTTCTTATACTTATTCAGAAGTCACTCGAGTCTTTTAAGCCATGTTGTTTTGCTGTTATTAAATGGCAGTTACGAGACCTTGTTGTTCGTCTGATAATTTCTCGCCTTCCCAATGCTTTTCTTCCTCCTCCCAGTCTTCTGATCTTTTCTCATAATGTCGTCTTCATCATAATTCCGGTTTCTGTAAGAATTCCTCTGCAATCTCGATGAAAATATATCCACTTTAATTCCGAGCGTGTGAAAATCATACAAAGACAAGTAGCCGCGATACGCTGGTGGGACGAAGTGACGTCACTTCCGTAAATGCAAACAAAGATGGCGGCGCCCATGTCTTCGCGGGGCCAACTTTGAGGTGCTCGTTCTTAATACTAAAAACGTTTGATCAAATTTTAATACATTTTCTGAACAAAGAACATGTTGAAGATTCTTTTGAGCCCCAATGTGTTTTTCACTCGGGTATCCCTTTAAGAAGTTTGGAGCTCATTTATATATTTATTTAATTCCGAGCTCATTTATGAAATTTATAAGAGAATGTGGAGCTCGTTCACGGCGTTTATGTATATGGAGCTCATTTATAAGATTTATGTGAATTGTCGAGCTCATTTATGAAATTTATAAGAGAATGTGGAGCTCGTTCACGGCGTTTATGTATATGGAGCTCATTTATAAGATTTATGTGAATTGTCGAGCTCATTTATGAAATTTATAAGAGAATGTGGAGCTCGTTCACGGCGTTTATGTATATGGAGCTCATTTATGAGATTTACGTGTATTGCCGACACATTCGTAAAATTTATAAGAGAATGTGGAGCTCGTTCACGGTGTTTTTTATAAGAAGTATGGAGCTCATTCATTTTTATTTGTGTGAATTCCCGTGCTCATTTATGAATTTTATAGAGTATTGGTGGAGCTCATTTTATATGTAGCGCTCGGGTATAAATTTCTAATGTTTTCTGGAGCTCGTCTATCGCAGCAGTATGTGAAACTCATTTGTACGTTTATGTAAACGTGTGGAGCTCCTTTATTTTCTTGTTTTTACGGTTTATGCGAGTATGATATGACACTCGCGCTCTTTATGTTTCACGCATGCCCAGCAGCTCCGTATCCCCTATTTTTTAGCCTATCTTTGTATTTCTTCTGGTGGGGTCCCTATGTTCTTTCGTTAACTAATTTTATATGGCGGTGCCTGGAGGAGTCTCTTACGTATTCTCCCGGATTACTGGGCGCCAGCGCCTCTCTCGGGAGGAACGAACCGGAGGAGACGGCTGAAATTCAGGCTACGCCAGGGCCGCCATCCCCGGGTTTAAGTTTTTATTTTCCTATTTATTTTATTCTATATTTTCTCAGTTTGTTAACTTTCGCGGTTATCCACACACTCGCTTTACCCGGGAGATGGCGGGTTTTGTCTTCTAGGTTCGCTATATTCCGGTTTTTTGTTTTGTGCTCATTCTGGCTTCTTTTATTTTCATGTTATTTCTGATTTTATTTATATACTCTATTTTGTTTTGTTTTCCTCCTCCTCTTCCCCCCCCCCCCCCCCCCCCCCCCTATTTCCCTTGTCAGGCAGTCTTACGTTTATATTTATTGTATTTATTATTTATTTTGCATTTTTATTTTAAATTAATTTTATTTATTTAGGTCATAATTTTATTCTCTCCCTAGTCTCGTTCATAGTACTTTTAGTAGGGGCTCCCTCTTCTATACCTACCGGGTATAGTACACCGTTATACTAATTTCCTAGCACTTTATGGTCGTCTCTTTCAACTCTTCCATTACCGACCGCATTACTAGCAGCAGCGTCAGGTATTTTATGCGTGAGGTATCTGTACTACTCAGCAGCTACTGTACCCCGGACACAGAGCTAACATGTGCTTCAGGCGCCAGAGCCAGGATGCCCCTGTCGGTCGTTATCGCCCATATAGATTCCCACAGCCAGATCGTGGTCGCAGTTCTTGCAACTATCAGCGCTAAATTTCATGGAGCTGGCTTCGACCACATATCAATCCAATAAATATATTGGAGCATTGTCCTGTTGTTTTATGGCTTCCCCTTTGGCTTCTGCATGGTCCCTACTTCACTTAAGGCGCGATAAATTAGTCAGACCCCGATTATAATCGGATTAGGATACGCTGTATCCGATTATGTTTACCTAGCGGTATAGTCCATCCAATATAAGCGACAGCGGGTGACCCAACAGAGCCATTCAAGCTAAACTACTTATAGGTTCTGGACAGATTTAGCATTTCGGGTACCATATAACGTAACGCACAACGAAAGCCTATATGGTACCAGATTTATGCCACTAACTTCCGACGTTTATTCTACCGTACTCGGTAGTGACGGTTTAAGGTTAGCGATTCGGAGGATAAGGGTGGGCGTATTTCGAGGCTATGGATATTTTTGGTCAAATCAGAATACGGCCAAATACTACCTTACGTTGGCGCAAGTTCTGCGCCCAGTAGGTCCCTCAGATATGCTCGCCTCAGATGTTTCTCAGCTGGCTACCACCGCTTATGCCGACCTCAACTCGCTTTAAGATTTCGTATGCGCGTTCCCATCTTTTGCACCGTTACCGCCCTCGTGACCCCTCATCGGCTCCCGTTACTCGGCTGCTGTACTCAACTGAAGGTCTATGTGCGGATTCCCGTCTGTTGGTTGGGGCCTGTTCTATTGGTTAGGTTGGGTTTTCCCTTATGATTTTTAGGTTGGGTGCTCGGCCTGCGGTTAAGATTTCGGTTATACATGTAAGCCGGTACCCTAGTTTAGCGACCGATTTTTCCCACTCTCAGACTTCTAGAGCACAAGGGAGAACCTGAAAATAGTATGCTATCTAAAAGCCTGGAACGGGCTACTCTAAAGCGATCACCTAACTAAACTCCCGATTGGTTCCTTAGTCAAATTACTATTTGTGAAACCTCTCGTAGGCAATTACCTGTCGTAAGCGACGTCCACGACCACACTTGAGGCGTTATTTCGAATTTCTTTAGTATACCTATACGCCCGCTATACGCCCTAGACAGATAACATTGATTTCTGGTGCAGTATAAGTGTTTAAGATCTTGTTCACCCATTTTGGGGTGATTTATGGTCGTAATTAGCCTCCTCCGCAGGCAACTCTTATATGTTTTAGCTCGGCCCTCTCTTTGCACAGGAAGCCCGGTTTCACATCTTTCTCGATTTTTCGATTATAATTAGGAGTTGCCTGCGGAGGAGGCTAGGTCGTAATATTGCTTTAAAATGCATTAGGCAAATCCTTGAAATGACGTCATTAAGGAGTTATACTAATGTATTGAAAATGAATTGAGTCATAACATACATTTATATAGTTTTTTTTTAGGTGTCAGTCGTATGATACTTACAATCTGAGAGAAATATATTTTTAAACATATTAAAATACTTGGAGCTGACATAAAAACAGAGGTAAAATAACTAGAACTAGGTTCTCACTTAAATGACGTCATTGAAATTTCATTCCTTAATAAATGAAAATGAAATGACGTTAATTATAATCTTTCCTAGGTCAGTCATTTTGTTTTCCAAGGGCTTATATGCACTTACGCAACGACCTTAATTAAAGGCCGCCAGTGAGAATTCATAAGTTAGGCCATTTTTTGCGCGGACTCTATATTATTGTTTTTATTATTTTGCACTCATTATCCCGTATGGTCTCTTTGATATTAAACCATTATGCTCTGCACTTGATTATCGCTATGTTTTTACCATCGCAAGATTAAATTCCATTGGGCTACAAATTGGGCCCCCTGTGGGAGCTACTCTCGCAGGCGACCACCTCCAGTGAGCGACCACTGTCGTCCGACATCAAACGTGGTCGCTTACGGACTGTAATATAAATATGTTATACGGTTAGTCATTTCTTGTTTCCAGATTATTGCGATACACGTAAGACGTTGGATGGAGGTTGCTGTGTCTTCCCGTTCAAGTACAGGGGAAAGATGATAGACGATTGCACCACTGTTAATCACAACAAGGAATGGTGCGCGACAACAGATGATTACGATGCTAATAGTAACAAGTGGGGCGTGTGCGGTCAGTACCACTTAGTTACGAGTACTTATTCGTCTGCTAATGGTCGACTATGATTTCTTTTTCGGCCAAGTTTGACTTTGGGTTACCTGTGGCGCGCAGTCAAGGTGATAGAGACTGGGACGAGAAGGAACCACATATCACAGGAAATCCAACTCTCCCCCCTCCCCCTAAAAAAATCAGTAGCGCCGCTAGCAGTCTACGTATTTACTACGTCTATCTGCATTGTAACAATACGGGAGGGGTGGGTGGATCCAGTATTTACATTGAAAATGTTTATGTCTTTCTAGGGAAGGGAGACGGAGATCTGGAAGCATTCTCTTCTCATTCTCTCATATTTTTTAAATGAATACATTGTTCATGAAGCTAGACCGGACTTTTAAAAGTTTTAAAACCTTCCGATGATCGAATCTATGTCTCAGTAAGATTGGTCAGTTTGCGATCGATAACGTCCAGTACGGACCGCAAACACAGAACAAAGCAGGTTTTGAATACTTTGAGCCATATAATAAACATCTGATTCAACTGGCTCGTTTGTTCGGTCCCTATCGTAAGTTATGGATTCTCGTCCCCCCCCCCCCCCTTTTTTTATGGCACAGAAAACAGGATAAAAACTCAGTCCATCACTTACGGTACGGCCCTCACGTTCGTTTAATAAGAGTCATTCAGAGCTTTTTTGCGCTGACGAAGAGCTAGCGCTCGAAACGTCAGCTGCTACTCGTTTTCCACGGCGGTTGGCATACTTCAATCGACTTTAGTTGATTATATACCAGCGTTTAATAAGAGGTTATGGTCTGAAGAATGTCCTTTTCATCCTCAGACAAGGCTCCGGTTCCGATTTTTGACCAGATTTTACAAACTAACGACCTCAAGAACGAGACAAGCAGCAGAGGTAAGAACATAGTTACATGGACAGGGCTGAATAACTAGTACGCATGCGCGACCTGACGTGCAAATCGGTGGCAATTTGCCGTATGTTAGTAAAAGTGTTCAAAATGTAAACTACACTCTTCCGCTGACTGCAATACTGCATTGTGGATAATATAACAACGCTGCTTTGAATAGGCCATTTTGACAATGTTGCGCGCGCAGCTAGAACAAAAGGCTTGTGAACCAGAACGAGTCTTAGCGGCTCGCGTCTATTGTATTACTAATGCGTGCGCAACATCATCAAAATGGCCTATGAAGTAATGATAAAATCCATTGTTCTGCGGCATTGAGCCTCCCTCACATGGGATTTGTCTGTGTTTTAAACTACGAAAACACTGGGTGATAATTATGAATATTCTGAAATAAAAGTAGTAAAAACTCTTAGTTTCATCCCATTTTTATGAACAAATTATCTTCCAACCAATAGGACCAAAACAATAGCTACGAAACAGGCACGATTGATAAGTTAAACAATAGCTACGAAACAGGCACGATTGGTAAGTTAAACAATAGCTACGAAACAGGCACGATTGGTAAGTTAAACAATAGCTACGAAACAGGCACGATTGGTAAGTTAAACAATAGCTACGAAACAGGCACGATTGGTAAGTTAAACAATAGCTACGAAACAGGCACGATTGGTAAGTTAAACAATAGCTACGAAACAGGCACGATTGGTAAGTTAAGCAATAGCTACGAAACAGGCACGATTGCTAAGGTTGCGAACATACGATTTGCTTTATAAACGACATTTGGAACCACAGTGCAAATAGTATTTTGAAAAAATGGAGGAAAGTAGACGTCTTTTTTACCTTTTGGCCGATTTTCATGTTTCAACCAATGAGATCAAGAATTTTTACAATACAAAACTAACACCTCGCTCCATCTGAATGCCATTCGGCGCCGTACACGAATCATTACTTAATTAATTATTAATTAATTAATTAATAATTAATTAATTAATTATTCTTGCAAAATGTGTAACTTTTGCTATACGTTACTAATTAATCATTACTTTAACATCATCGAAGACCATTAGTTCTACCCGTGCATCGCTTCAACCAAGGAAAGGTCACACAAAATGCCGTGAGGTATTTAACAAATATATTCCATTCTCTCGTGCGTCTGTCCTGTTATAGATGCACAGATGACGTCATAACGTGAAGAGAACAAAGAAGTGCGCCACGAGCCGCAGTCGAGTGGCGTAACTTTCTCTTCACGTTGTGACGTCATCTGTGCATCTATAAGAGGACAGACGCACGACAGAATGGAATCTATTTGTTTATACAATAACCACAAACTAGAAACTATGAAAATATCCAATATAAACGAGTTGAGATATTGGTTTCGCGCGCTCATGACGCCATCCACGTGTGTCCTCTAATTGACTAATCAGAGTGTGCATTTCGGGCTGATAGAGGGTTCCTCACTAATAATGATATTTACGTGCTGTTTTTATTGCTTGCCTGAAGGTAATGGTTAATGCTTTGTATACAGCTCGTTCAAAAAGGTTGTCCCATCAAAATCAAGAAGCCAAGACCGAAAAGGATGTCGGTACTTTGTGCTCGTATTTGAAATAATATATACACAGGCAAGCCTATAGGCGGAGCTCCTGTTATATCTTATCACGGCTAGTGAAAAGGGTAATAATAGAGGTTAATATAATATATACATAGACAAGCCTATAGGCGGAGCTCCTGTTATATCTTATCACGGCTAGTGAAAAGGGTAATAATAGAGGTTAATATAATATATACATAGGCAAGCCTATAGGCGGAGCTCCTGTTATATCTTATCACGGCTAGTGAAAAGGGTAATAATAGAGGTTAATATAATATATACATAGGCAAGCCTATAGGCGGAGCTCCTGTTATATCTTATCACGGCTAGTGAAAAGGGTAATAATAGAGGTTAATATAATATATACATAGGCAAGCCTATAGGCGGAGCTCCTGTTATATCTTATCACGGCTAGTGAAAAGGGTAATAATAGAGATTAATATAATATATACATAGGCAAGCCTATAGGCGGAGCTCCAGTTATATCTTATCACGGCTAGTGAAAAGGGTAATAATAGAGGTTAATATAATATATACATAGGCAAGCCTATAGGCGGAGCTCCTGTTATATCTTATCACGGCTAGTGAAAAGGGTAATAATAGAGGTTAATATAATATATACTTAGGCAAGCCTATAGGCGGAGCTCCTGTTATATCTTATCACGGCTAGTGAAAAGGGTAATAAGAGGTTAAAATTAGAGAAAAACAAACAAAATCCCTTTGTTGTTACATTGAAACGTCATCTGGTAGTGATGGCAACGACTTAATTAAAGAAGTGGCCTGAGTCCGACACCAGATGGAGGTTTTTTCTTCTTCTTTAATTTTCTTGAGAAAAAGACCAGAATGAGGAAAGAAGAGCTAAGTAAAATGATATCCGGGGTGGAAAAGAAAAAAGAAGAAAGCAATGCTTCGGTCGTAGACTCGAAACTATTTAAGCTGAGAGCGTACACTGTTCGGCTGAGCTATCGCCGACACAAACTGTAAAAAATAGTTCTACAAATAGTAGAACTCCGCTATTAAATAAGATGTTCATGTGATCAGTGTATTTTTCTCAAGCTGGAAGACTGCGGAGCGAAGTTGGCAAACTTGTTTGCGGCTATGAACATAAAATATATATTCAAAAATAAGTGTGCTTATTAAGAACCAGAAGCCTTTTCGTTGCTTTTGATTATACAAACTATTTTGAAATAGGTGTGTACATTTTCGTTCCATATGCTAATTCATTGGTTTGAACGAATTCTATGATTCCACTCAGCGTCCTTGCGCATAGAACTGTTTCAAGGCGATATCGTGCTGACCGATGACATCAAGAAGGACCTGAGCAGTAGAGGTCTCATTACACCGTGGGACAGCAAACCTCCAAAAGCGGGTTCAGGAAGAAAAAAGCGTGCTGTAATGAGATACGACAACAGGCGATGGATGCGAGGAGGGCGTGGTTATGTGCCCTATCATATCACATCCTCTAACAGTAAGTGCGCACTGACTCAGGAGTGGACTAATGGTTGGATGTTAGGAAGGAAGGAGGCAGTTACTTGGCGCATGAATCCTTTTTTGCAGTTTTAACTCTGCAATTTTTTGTGCACTTTAATCGCAACTCTGATGTTCCCTTGGATGAATCTTTCTTGCGATCAAGCACTTGCAGGAATATCAGCATCCCGGCATCCGTCCCCTCCCTTCCACTAATTGTCCAGTCCTTATCCCACGATCTTCGGCCCAATCATCAGTTATGGAATGTGGTACTCGGCACAAAGAGAACATTTAGCTTAGGTTATATGTCGCTCTTTAATAGCGCCGTTCGAAGATTCCAGTTTCGCATTCGAAAACTACTGCTGCATGCAATGACTGCAGACTCATCTGCGCAGTGTTAGCCTCATCCTGGTGTTAAACGTTCATAAATACCAGCAGAGCTATTCACAACTTTGTGTATTGTTGTAGCTGCGACTTCTACGCTTTCCAGTTGCTGTTTTCCAATATTTAACTTCCGAATGAGACTAACACTGCGCAGATCAGTCTATAGTTATCGCAATCAGCAGCAAATTGCGAATACGAGAGGTTTATTTATTGATAAGGCCGGTAAGATTGTTTCAAAATGTTGGATGCTACATGCGCAACTGGACTAGAAAAAGCCTGCGGCTAGTGAGCTCCACTGATATATTCTCCCATATCGCCAAATCCTAACTAATGCTTATTACTCTTCATATTTAGACCACGCGAGGAATGTAATCTTACGCTCAATGAGGCACTGGGAATCCAAGGTACCCTGTCTGAGATTCGTCCCCTACCGATCTGGAATGGGCAAATACTTATCGTTCTTCTCAGGAGGGGGGTGAGTAGTTATTAGGACCTTATTCCTCATGTTCTGGACGATCGTGCACTGATCATGTAGGGCCGTATCATAGCGAGTGATTGAGGCCCATGCTTTAATATTGGGAGAACCAGAACGGCTTAGTTATAGCTGCCTTGAGATTCTCACTGGTTATTTCACGATTTTCTATGGAATACGGGCGAATATTTCACGAGAAATTTGTATTATTTGGTATACAAATGGCCTTTAATAACTTCGTCGGTATACCATTAGAAAAGTAAAGCTGAGCTCTGATTGGCTGAAATATAATATTTATAGGATAATAAAGAGTGTATAATTCAATAAATACAGAACAAGTGAAGTACAAGAGAAAGAATACTGGAGTAAGATATATCAGGAGCCCGTAATGAGTTTCTGGTTTATAATTATGTATTATTGGTTTATAATTATGTATTATTGGTTTATAATTATGTATTATTGGTTTATAATTATGTATTATTGGTTTATAATTATGTATTATTGGTTTATAATTATGTATTATTGGTTTTTAATTATGTATTATTGGTTTATAATTATGTATTATTGGTTTTTAATTATGTATTATTGGTTTGTAATTATGTATTATTGGTTTATAATTATGTATTATTGGAAGTTAAGTCTTTATACTCACCGCTAGCTTGTGATTGTATAACATTGTACATTTTCTATGTTATATATATTTTCTATTGCATACGATTTTAATTTTCTATTATTCGATTATTTTTATCTACACTTGTTTTAAAATTCGCCTATCACTAACCGCTGACCTAGGAGACAAGCAGGGGGCTCTTGCGTGCCCAAGTGTTGTAGAGAGGGTCTAACAAGCTGTTTATATACTCGTAGTTGCTACTCCATGGTGGGCCGCCAGCCTGGTTCAGGAGCACAAAGGATCTCTATCGGTAGAGGATGCGAGAGTTTAGGTGTTATTGCGCACGAGATCGGTAAGTGTTGCAGCTCACTTTACTTTAACACTGAAGAAATAGTGGTACGATTAGCAGTTGCCTCGAGGAAGGAAAAGCTTTAAACCATATGGACATATTGAAACTTACAATATTCTCTCACACCATTCCTTGACGCATCGTAAATATACACTAGAAGCAGGTTTACTTTTGCTTATATAACAAAGAGTAAAATTCAATACAAATACAGCTCAGCCGATGCTGCTGCAATATTTGGGGCTGATTTTTGATGAAGCAGAAGCGATTTGGATATCCAATGTATAAGTACTTCTCGCATTCTTTTAGTTTTCCCTAATTTTAATTCTGGGCATTGTCGATAGATCTAACCTAAACGCATACCTTACACGCCAAGCAATCCTACAACTAACCCGAGAAAACAGTGCAGAAAAAATCTAAACAAGTCCTAAAAATGTAAGATATATAGAGCAGTAAACTCCATTCACATAAGACAGTTAAACAGACTAGTAGAAGGTCGGCTTCTATTTACCTCCCACGACGCTAAGTTAACTCGTTAGTGACCAACGTAAATACTTTTTTATATTGAGCTGTGGTACTGATATAAAACAATTCTCGTCATCCAGGTCATGCTCTGGGCTTCTGGCACGAACAGTCACGTCCTGATCGCGATCGCTACGTCCGTATCAAATGGGGAAACATCCGACGCGGTGAGATAAACAATGATTTAACAAATAGATACCATCTTGCCGTCTGTTCTCTTATAGATGCACAGATTACGTCACATCGAGAAGAAGTGCGCCACGAGACGTGACGTCATAATGACTATCGACAAGAGCATATCTAACAATTGTTGTCGTTCAGAGTAATATTTGGGCCTGACTAGATGCTATAGTGAGGCATACGCTCATCCTTTTCAAATCAGTTTTGCTATCGAATCTTCAAAAAATGATTCGATTGTTTAAATCACACTTCCTGAAGGTGTTCTAAGTATTGGACGATCCGTCCTGCTTTCCACTAACATATGGAATATCCTGTCTTGCTATCGACCAATCAGAGCGTGCGTTATATCGTGGCTATATTATAATGTCTAATAAAGCAATAGGCAAAGTTGGGGGAACGGTGATAGTCCCATACATAGAGATATTATGGTCATGTACCAATCGATTGGATCGGGTTAGTGACCCTCTGTCTGAGATGGAGTCTCATTTTTTTAACTGCTTGTCAAAGATACCTTTTTACTTTTTGAATGTCGGTAAAATGATCATATTTTACAAACCTTTTCATAGGTTGAGTATATTGTTTTCGATCTGGGGTGGGTACAAAAAATGGCTATGTTCAAGCCTAAGACGGGATAGCGGTTTTAAAGTCTCGGTGGAACACCCCTCCCCCTCCCCCTGGGGGATGAAGTCCATTGTCGACTTTACTTGATCAAACCTGACCTTGTAGAATTTGGGATAGTTTTGTTTGTTCAATATTAATGAGGAAAAAATATATCCCACCTTTCGTGTTGACGTTCATTCTCTAATTATGTATAACTGTGAACATCCAAGGAATGGCCTTCAACTTCCATAAATACGATACCAACAAGATTAACAGCCGCGGAATATCGTACGACTACAAATCCATCATGCACTATTCGTCCACTGCCTTTTCCATTCGACGCGGGGCTTACACCATCATTGGCATCGACGGACGCACCAACTTGGGTCAGCGGTATGGCTTGAGTGCAAAGGACGTTCAGCAGGCTAATTTACTGTACTGTGGAAGAGGGCCAAAGCCGCCAACTAGGCCTCCTCGTCCACCAACTAGGCCTCCTCGTCCACCAACACCCAAGCCACCACCACTCACACCACCTCCCCCAGGCGGTAAGGACCTTTACTAACAACAGACTCGTTCCCAATCGCTACTAAGTTGTTATTGGCGGCGCGGTACTAAGCTAGCCAATGCGCGGGGTGTCACGGGATTTCGCGCAAAGGATCAGGGGAAGGGCAAGGGGACTTGGTAGCGACTTGGAACGAGTCTGTGTCAACAACAAAGGATAAACGTTCTCGTCATCACAAAAACGAAATTCTGACTACACTGACAAGAGACTTCATACGTATAGTTTATTGTGGGATAGCCGCCAGACAACTCCGTACTCTAATACAATTAACTAACTAATATAAATTGTATTCTTAACTAGTGGGAAACTGCCAAAACCACGAAAAAACACCCTAGGGTTGTGGCCCAAAAAACATGGAAATGTGCGGACACGTAAACCTCGACTTAATGCAGCTACCCGTATTCTCCAAGGACTAGAGAACTGACTATTCACTTACTCACTTACTACGTTAACGCAGACTAACCGTGGCTATAAGCAATCAATCAATAAATTAAAACAAACGTGAAGCTGACTGGCCTTGAATGAATATCTTTCCCGCTCGAAGCATTAATGCTAGAAGCATTACCCATAATGCTATTGTCTCGTATCCAAACCTCTTTACCGTGCCGGCAGAATATCAATTTCTGACTATATCGCTCCTGCGTCGCTCAAACTACTAAGATTGGAGGAGTATTATGTCTAGAGCTACATCTTACATAAATGATGGCAAAGCCTTATTAGTATATACAACACGGGAACCTACATACATCATGCAATTTGATTGGCTCGCTATCTCGGAATGATGAGCAATAGCCACCTACAAAACTAATTTTGAAACAAAATGGCAGGCGTAAATTCACGTTTCGCGATTGTTTCCGATGCGGAAATTTTAGAAATTCAACAAAAAGCAGGTTCCCGTGTTGTATATACTAAAACAAGTATTCGCCTCAGGCTCAGTCGATATTTAACAATTATTCGCCTCAGGCTCAGTCGATATTTAACAATTATTCGCCTCAGGCTCAGTCGATATTTAACAATTATTCACCTCAGGCTCAGTCGATATTTAACAATTATTCGCCTCAGGCTCAGTCGATATTTAACAATTATTCGCCTCAGGCTCAGTCGATATTTAACAATTATTCGCCTCAGGCTCAGTCGATATTTAACAATTATTCACCTCAGGCTCAGTCGATATTTAACAATTATTCACCGAAGTGGAGGTGAATGGTGGTGGTGTTTACCGAGCCGCTTCGGCGAGGTAAATATCTACCACTATTCACCAACACTGAGGTGAATAATTGTTTTAGTATATACCATACTTCAGGTGAATAGCCAGCACTAAATAGTTATTTTATTTTCTGTCAAATGGACAAAAACTCGCGCAAGATGATCGCTGCTTTGCTCGGAGGTGAATATGAAATCATATTCACTGTTTGAGTAGCCAATCAGAGCGCGCGAAAAGTGATATTCACTGGTGTGGTATATACTAATGGTGAATATTCCCCGAGACTTCGTCTCGGGGAATATTCACCAATATCGAAATAATTGTTAATTCGACTGAGTTGATAAAAAACTGATATACTGAGCTGCTTGAGAGAGCAAATTGATTTCAGCTCATTATTGATAGACATCAACTTGAAATTCCTGGAATAACATTTTGTAATCTACTTTTAACATTATTTTGCCCTCTTTTTTCAACTGAACGTTTCGGAATACATTTCAGGACATTCACAAGGGCTTTCTCCTCTTTATATCGTTTATCTCAGGCTGTTATTTTCTTGTAGTCTTGCATGTTTTAGAGAGTTGACCGGTGAGAGTTTAACTCTCGCTATTCAGTTGGTCGTCCGCCAAATTTCACCACCTAACGTTGGTCATAATACAGTTTTACACAAGAGTAGCTAAGATATTCTTCCTCGTTTGGCCATCACATAGACCCTATGCATAAGTCCTGGTGACTTGCATGTCAACGAGGCTGGTAGGTCCTCTGGAATGTTGAAATTGAAGCGCCCAGGGATATTGTGAAATGCACTGAACATGTTCAGTGAAACAATGCCGTTAATTTGCTATGCTATAGCCTCGTTGACATGCAAGTCACCAGGACTTATGCATAGGGTCTATGTTGAGGCAAACTTTCACCTAACTCCTCAAGCATGTTAAGGCATGGTTTTTGAGCAGTTCTGATAAAACATTCCAAATTCGCTATCTTTGTCATTTATGCATGAAATACCCTATAACTTTGAAATAATACGGTAATCATGTGTCTTAACATTTAAGGATCGGTATTTTGGTGTTTCGAAGGTCACGTGACCTTAAGGCTGATAAAACAAAGAAATCAAAATGGGGTGGCGGAAGTTATTGTTTTGTTTCAGATTTTCGGTTCGAAATGTTAAGCTTGTTATGGGAAATAAGACTGTGTCCGGAATGGTTGACTTTTTATCACTGAAGAGGATATAAATGGCGAAAAATGGTTCCAAGAATAGGTCACGTGACCTGTTTCCTATATTTTCGCCTTAACAGTCTATCAGGGTCAACCATTCCGGACTGATCTTTAAAGTCAACCACAAGTGTAATCAGATAAACACAAAATCGTTACTTAAAATATAAAATGTACCACCCCGTTTTTAGTTTAATTTTCAACTTTTTGTGATCACGTGGTTGGTCACGTGATAGACATTTTACCAAAATTTTATATCACGACGATTAAAAACGCTGAGATTAGCTATAACCACCATTATTCTAGTATTTGAGCAAATTCAAGTGACGCTATTCAACAAAATAGCTGTAGCCTCGTTTTCATGTTCAAACCATGCCTTAACATGCTTGAGTCGTATCTCTAAAATCGTACAAACTATAGGCCTTTTGCAGGAAACAGTCACGGGTTGATATAATACTTCGTTAACAAATGAATTGAGTTCGTGATCCCCAAGGGAAAGGCGTTGCCAATCAATCAATACCTTTTTTTATACACGATAATATTTAAAGCTAATGGTTGTCGTGTCTAATTACATTAAATATATTCGATAAAATTGGCCTAAGCATTAATTTACATCAATTGTAATATAATTATAATAATTAATTAATATGTACGTATATAAAATATAGCTGAATTAAATAACTTCGTAATCATAGTTATTATTAATAAAAGTAACTAATATTTCTAATACAATTAATTAAAATCAAGATTTCTTATTACAAGTGATTTCGGTGCACATTTACAAAACGCTCTAACAGTTGTTACTGGGTGGCACTAGCGAGGGAGGATGTTCCAGAGGATAGAGCCTCTATAGGCTACAGAGTGCTTCATTATGTTCGTGTGGAATCGAGGCATACATAACTAATTGATTCATCCTCCTCAGATTATAGTTACACTGATTGATACTTTGTCACATGTGTTAACATGCTAGGTGGATGGTCATAGTATAACTTAAAGGCCCAGTACGGACCTTGATGCTTTGCGCGCATCTGTTTTGTTTTGTTTCGCTTCAAATCGAGGCTTCTATTGTCTTGTCTCGTTCAACTGCGACAAATGGCGGATTTGAGGTACGCGGCGCACAAAGCATCAAGGTCCGTACTGGGCCTTTAAACATTAACTTCAGTACAGATATTTTATATTGCGTTTTTAATGAGTCTTTGTGATGACCTCTTCTGATGGCATGTCCCTAGGAAAATTAAAAATAACTCTACCAGCTCTGCGGTGTAATACCTGTAGTGATATAAAATTGTCCTGGCAATTGAGGCACCCCCCAGACAGCTATAGCATAGCTGACGGATGGAAGTGATTACCTTAAAATATAGGTTTAAGGAGGACCTGTCCGGGCAGGAATCTACATTTCTTTATCAGATTTAGCTTATTTACAAGCTCTTTCTGACACTTTTCGCCATGGATGCTGGATGGCAAGCTATCATTAAAAACGTAGCCTGCGTCGCATCCGAACTGAACCCCGGATAAGTCCGTCTGCGAATTAACGAACGAAAGCTTGTTTTGGACCCCCAGCGGAGTAGCACGATTATATGTACCCTCCTATGATTGGTTTTTACTAATGCTCATTCTTACACGTCTTCTGAATGGCCATTCAACTGTCACCAGTGCGACTTACGGCTAATTTACATTTCAAAATATGTCAGATCACGTTGAGAAAAGCAATGGCATCTATGGAAAGCCACAACTGTCTCATGGGCTACAAATGTGGTCATTCGTGTGCATTTAAAAATAGTAGCACACACATTTCACTGATGAGTGGTAACATTTCCTTTATAAGCACTAGCTTTTAATTCACGAACAGTACATATTTCGTGATTACGCACTTGACTTCTTGTTATGAGCAGTGCATCAGTCATTATGAGCAGTACATATGTTGTAAACTGGACTATACTTTTCGTTATGAGCAGTACATGCATAGTTGCATACGCTACACTTTTCATGATGAGCAGTACATCTGTCATTATTCGCACTATACTTTTCACTTATACTCGGCTACATTTTTCGTTATGAGCAGTACATCTATCATAATATGCACTACATAGTTCATTATGATAGCTGGTTTGGGCCTTAAAAAATAAATTTATTTGTTGAAGACAACGAAGAACAAGTCTTAAAAAAGTTGACTAACGACGCCCTAGACGAAGATGGAATATCACTTGGCTTCCCGCAGTTGCGAACATGCGGAGGATTTGAAATTCTACAGTGTACATCGAACTATAGAGATACATGGACATCCTTCGATAAATGGTACTCTTAGAGCCAGACAACATGGAACAAATTTCTTTGATTAGGAATCCTTGTTCAAGTAAGTTTACCAACACGCATTTAGGGATTTCAAATTTTGGAGCACCACAACTTTCCTGAACCTTTCTTGGCGGTTGGCTACCAAATGTTGAACATGCTATCCTTAGCTTAGTAACATTGTATCGCATCGATTCCGTACGCCTAACTGTTCAAAATCGTAAAGCGATAACTTGCATAACTGAAGGTCTGCAGTTATTTTCTCCCGTGTAAAGTTTTCAATAACATTTCCCAATCCAACTTGTTTTAAAGCAGTAGCGATTTCCTTGCGTTCAACTGCTGGCATGGTGTAATAAAAAAAATGGCGCAACAATGTGATATTGAGAGGCATGGTGACTAGGGTAACAACGCGCTTGGGCAAACCTGACACTGTTGCATTGTGGGTTGCCCATAATGAACTATGTACTGCCCATAATGGCCGCACTATCTACTGCCCGCAATGAACTATGTACTGCCCATAATGAACTATGTAGTGCATATTATGATAGATGTACTGCTCATAACGAAAAATGTAGCCGAGTATAAGTGAAAAGTGTAGTGCGAATAATGACAGATGTACTGCTCATCATGAAAAGTGTAGCGTATGCAACTATGCATGTACTGCTCATAACGAAAAGTATAGTCCAGTTTACAACATATGTACTGCTCATAATGACTGATGCACTGCTCATAACAAGAAGTCAAGTGCGTAATCACGAAAGATGTACTGCTCGTGAATGAAAAGCTAGTGCTTATAAAGGAAATGTTACCACTCATTAGTGAAAAGTGTGTGCTACTATTTTTAAATGCACACGAATGACCACATTTGCAGCCCATGAGACAGTTGTGGCTTTCCATAGGCATCTGTACAATGTCAGTTTGACATCAAGATTTGTTTGTTAGAACAAGAGCAGTTGACCGTAGTTGAGTTCAGATGTGGCACATACTAGATCTTTTCAAGCTGCATGGGAGATTTGTTAGTGTCCTCGAACGAGCATTTTGTCGTGACAGATTCTATTTAATGTGTTCGGCAAGTTTCCTTTCATGTGGAACTAAACGGCCACAGCTAGCCTATTATGTTACATTACTTCAAAACCTGACCCGAAATTGAAACAAACCTAACCTTCTCCGATAGTAAAACACAGGGAAATGACGCCGGACTGAACTCGTCTAGGGCGAGAAATCCCAAGTAAACAGCTGACTCAGATGCAAACGAACAGTTTCAACCGAGCGGCCTCTGACATGAACTGCCCATCATAACAATCTCCGAGGCTGGTGACAGTTGAATGGCCATTCAGAAGACGTGTAACAATGAGCATTAGTAAAAAACAATCAGAGGAGGGTACATATAGTCGTGCTACTTCGCTGGGGGTCCAAAACAAGCTCACAGACGGTTCAGTTCGGATGCGACGCTATAAAAACGCTGTATTAGAAAGATCGACAATCGATTGGAAAATAGCATTTACCATGTGACTGGATCAGGTTAGTCAAAACCACAGGGTGCCCACTTGTATGATAAATGGATAGGTATGTGCGGCCATAGGGTCCAGAGCCGGATCCGATTTTCAGAGAAAAAATTGTTCCAACCCCGGATTTTCAAGTTATCGTGAAAACGAACCCGGATTTTCTCCCTGTTTGGTTATTCTGAATCGTCTATAACCTGGAATTCGACGCATTTTTTACGAAAACCTCGGATCCGGAACTGATCGAAACTACAACCCCTGCCATTTAAGTCGGACCTCTTCAGCAATTTCCGGCTATTTTTAACACAATCCCCCTCCCCCATTTCAATGTTGGTTTTCGAGAAGACCGAAATGTTGCCTTTCTATCCCAACATTGTGAAGGGGGAGGGGGGACAAGCGAAGTCATAAAAAATGCCCGCGATGTGTCAGAGGAGTTCGTTCAGTGTTCGGAATAGCCTTATTTTGTCGGGCGGTCCGTACTTAAGGTCTCGATAAAGGTTAAAAATGGAAAAGTTTTGAAAATGCGTTTTTTTCGCAAATTCTAAATCTAAAAGCCCTAATCTAGCATCACAAAAAAACTCAAACTCAAAAAAAGAATTGAAAGCCTTGAAAATGCGACTTTCTGATTTCACGCTAAAAAAGGCGCGAAATATGATTGACAGCTGCTGTCATTCACTGGGCATGTTATTTCATTCTCGCTGATCCTGTGATTTTCTGCGCTACTTTTCGTTCGTGAAGATTTCCTACGTTTATAATGCAATGCCCAAAAGTGTAAAAGTAGATCTTTCTTGGTGCCGTATTAAAAAAAGAATAAGTAGAAAAAACACAGCACAATTTAGTTTGTAATAATTTAGTTTGTGAGTAAATTTGGAAGCGGGTGTAAAGTTCTTAGGACAAACAATGGCTGGAGGGATTATACTCCAGTTCCAAGAAGTTAGAATAATCGAAGACTGAAAGTCCACAAAGAATGAAGCAATAAAGTTTTTCAATCGGCCAAAAAATTAAAGAGAATTCAATGCAGGAAGCTAAGGTTTGCCGGTTTTGTTTCAGCGCGATAAAACATTTTAGGATGACGTAAACAGCCTACCGTGTACATGGTGTGGATCGAGCTGCGCTGCAGTGGTTTCCCTGCATGATATTAATTGTTTGCTTACTGTGGTGCCATTTTTCTGTACTCCTAAAAGAGTGTTTCTTCTTTAAATTAAGCTGGAATCGACACTATAGCTAACTAGTTTCTGTAGAAGTATCGAGCGTCGGTGAACTGTATAGCTTCTCTGTTCTGCGGCTCGTCTGAACTTTGTAATCGGCCGAGACTGAACACAACATGAATCGCTCTGATTGGCTAATGTTAATGAGATTACCCTTGGAGGCGGGACTCTTAGTCAACCGTGAAATGAATCGAAAACCTTTTATCGGGCTGTTTCTCGGCTCTTTTTTTTCGGCCAAAAACAGAACTTTGTTGAAGTCCAGCCTTTTAGCGTTTTGTCCAATTTTCCTAAGTTTTTCACGAGTCGTGGAAAACAGCCGTTTCTCAAATACTGTGTCGGGGAATTTTGAAATAATTTTTCGTTCAGGTTTTATGACCTGGGTTGTATCAAAATGGGATGAAAAACTACTTTTTCAACTTTGAAAAGGGATAAAATCTGTAATACGCAATATATCAAAAATGCCCGACACAGTATTTGAGTCAATTTATTTGGGATTCGAAAGGGCTAATTAAGAAAAAAAATGTTTCAAAGCCTGAAGGGCTGAACTCCTTCTGGCGGACAGAGTCATTTCGCGTAGAAATATACACAACATCTACGCTTTTAACATTTGTTCAAAACGGATTAAATATGTACTTTCTTCAATTCAAGACCTTTAAAACGGTATATAGTACGTCTATGTGGCTTTAATTCCGACGTTGCAAGAGCGTTTTTCCGAAATGACACGTCGAACCTTTATCGAGACCTTAAATGGCGAAGGTTGTCTGAGGCGAGATTTTAGGTAGCTCACATGGTATAATTGTTAATAACGTCCAGGGAATTTAACGAAAACAGCTCAAAACGAGAGGGGGCAGTAAGCACTTGGTGGGAATACGGATGCGCTTGTCAATGCAAATTTGATGAAAAAGCCCGATACCCCGGGTAAAATAATATCCGAGGGCGTATCCAAATATTTTACTTAATTGTTTTCGCACAATTAGGTTCAGTGATCACACTCAATGCTCAAAAAAGTGGATAAAGGGGATTCGTTTATGCTGTAGATGTATCCGTTTCTACTGTTTTCAGTATTAATTCCGGTGCAGCATTTGCGTTTCATCAAATGTTCAAATTGTTTCATCAGTCTAGAAGCATGCGTGTTTCACAAAGCCCTTCAATCTATATATAGCTACTCAGTATAGAAACAGAATTCCACCGGATTCCGCCTCGCAGTGCTGATCTCAATCCGATAGAGAATTGTTTCAACATAATTAAGTCATCTTTAGAGACTGAGACGCTATCAAACAGAAAATTACGCGCGAGACGTTCGAGCAATTCAAAGCTCGTGTATCCCGACATCTGAATAATATCCCACTACAGTTCGTTGACAACGCTGTTGAAAGCATGCCAAAAAGATTGCAGACTGTTGTAGAACAGAAGGGACATAGGACCAGATACTAGAGATGGAAAAGGACAACAACGGTTGCATATCCTGAGAACTGTCACTGCCGATTTATTCGTGGTAACTGTAACCGTTACGTTACCCACTGAGCGTAGTGTAAAACTGTTCTCGGACTCGGCCGATCAAGCCTGCTCTTACAAATTTATTCATAACCCACTCCTGTCTAATATATAACAAATACCACAGTTTATAAAATGTTAATCCGTTGCAGAACTATTGCTATGGCTTGTTGGCCTTTTTCCCCGTTCGGCCCTGCATTTCAGCCGTGTCACGGCAGCAGTCACACAACAGCATAAGCTGTTGTTTTCCAGCGGCATTTCTCCTCTCCATTTCTCCATGCAAAGTCACTTATTTAGACGTATTTCCATGCACTTATACCGTTAAAACGTTTTCATAACATATATACTGTTTAAGTTGTGTCATATAAAGCGTTCTAGAAGTACATAGGATGCGCCGAAATGCTGGTTTGAACATTTCTCCGTTGTAACGGTTAATAAATTCAAATTTTAGATGGAGTTTTATTTACAATGAGGGGAGAAATGAGCAAACTCTAAGTTGAAAGCCTGTATCACACAAAGTACTCAGTTCATCGTGTTCAGCGTCCAAAACTCATACTATAGAGCAAGTTTTCTTCGCTGAGGCTTGCAATTACAGGCAGAAATCATCGTTTTGTGTTGGAGAAATGAACGGAGAATTGTAGAGATGATCACTTCCGGCTACTGTCACGCGCGCTAAAAGTACCGTGAGTCCGTTACAACTGTTGCTTTTGCATTTTATTATTTGTTTTCGACTACGATAGATATCTTTTTACATACAACCACCTTGATTTCGTCTTTAACATCAGAGCCATGTGATAGTGGTAGCGATTCGTTTCCAGATTTGGCACTTCAAGCTCTGCGTGAACCTCTAAAGAAACCAGCCATTGAATAACCTTGTTGTTATTTTGCTCCCATCCTTCGATAACGGCTTGGGCAAAGCTTTCTCTGTTGGGAAATTTCTCAGTGTCGGCCCTACTATAAGTCAGTAGATATATTGTTTGCTGAATTCGGCCCTCAAACTCGGCATTATTAACACAGCTGATATGAGTCGTGATCGAAAATTCGTTAGCCGTTTCAAAGTTTGGCACATGCACGGCTTTAAAAAATGAATATTCACAAGCTATTGTGACTTTGAAATCGTAAATGTGTATCGGTATTAATAAATTTAGTAAAAATGTATTTAATTTTAGAATTTTATTTTTTAAAGCCGTAATTCTATATTTTTTATCTAATGCACGCCACCCCTCCCCCCTACTTTTATGACGTCATATAGGCATGACGTCACTGTATGTATGGTCATATTAAGAATTTCATTTGGTGCCCATTTAGAGACAAAGACGGCTCAAAAAAGCTGGCACAATCTACTGAAGCTAATTAAATGCCCTGGACGTGGGTGCCGTTCGCTCAGACAACCCCTGCCATTTAAGTCGGACCTCTTCAGCAATTTCCGGCTATTTTTAACACAATCCCCCTCCCCCATTTCAATGTTGGTTTTCGAGAAGACCGAAATGTTGCCTTTCTATCCCAACATTGTGAAGGGGGAGGGGGGACAAGCGAAGTCATAAAAAATGCCCGCGATGTGTCAGAGGAGTTCGTTCAGTGTTCGGAATAGCCTTATTTTGTCGGGCGGTCCGTACTTAAGGTCTCGATAAAGGTTAAAAATGGAAAAGTTTTGAAAATGCGTTTTTTTCGCAAATTCTAAATCTAAAAGCCCTAATCTAGCATCACAAAAAAACTCAAACTCAAAAAAAGAATTGAAAGCCTTGAAAATGCGACTTTCTGATTTCACGCTAAAAAAGGCGCGAAATATGATTGACAGCTGCTGTCATTCACTGGGCATGTTATTTCATTCTCGCTGATCCTGTGATTTTCTGCGCTACTTTTCGTTCGTGAAGATTTCCTACGTTTATAATGCAATGCCCAAAAGTGTAAAAGTAGATCTTTCTTGGTGCCGTATTAAAAAAAGAATAAGTAGAAAAAACACAGCACAATTTAGTTTGTAATAATTTAGTTTGTGAGTAAATTTGGAAGCGGGTGTAAAGTTCTTAGGACAAACAATGGCTGGAGGGATTATACTCCAGTTCCAAGAAGTTAGAATAATCGAAGACTGAAAGTCCACAAAGAATGAAGCAATAAAGTTTTTCAATCGGCCAAAAAATTAAAGAGAATTCAATGCAGGAAGCTAAGGTTTGCCGGTTTTGTTTCAGCGCGATAAAACATTTTAGGATGACGTAAACAGCCTACCGTGTACATGGTGTGGATCGAGCTGCGCTGCAGTGGTTTCCCTGCATGATATTAATTGTTTGCTTACTGTGGTGCCATTTTTCTGTACTCCTAAAAGAGTGTTTCTTCTTTAAATTAAGCTGGAATCGACACTATAGCTAACTAGTTTCTGTAGAAGTATCGAGCGTCGGTGAACTGTATAGCTTCTCTGTTCTGCGGCTCGTCTGAACTTTGTAATCGGCCGAGACTGAACACAACATGAATCGCTCTGATTGGCTAATGTTAATGAGATTACCCTTGGAGGCGGGACTCTTAGTCAACCGTGAAATGAATCGAAAACCTTTTATCGGGCTGTTTCTCGGCTCTTTTTTTTCGGCCAAAAACAGAACTTTGTTGAAGTCCAGCCTTTTAGCGTTTTGTCCAATTTTCCTAAGTTTTTCACGAGTCGTGGAAAACAGCCGTTTCTCAAATACTGTGTCGGGGAATTTTGAAATAATTTTTCGTTCAGGTTTTATGACCTGGGTTGTATCAAAATGGGATGAAAAACTACTTTTTCAACTTTGAAAAGGGATAAAATCTGTAATACGCAATATATCAAAAATGCCCGACACAGTATTTGAGTCAATTTATTTGGGATTCGAAAGGGCTAATTAAGAAAAAAAATGTTTCAAAGCCTGAAGGGCTGAACTCCTTCTGGCGGACAGAGTCATTTCGCGTAGAAATATACACAACATCTACGCTTTTAACATTTGTTCAAAACGGATTAAATATGTACTTTCTTCAATTCAAGACCTTTAAAACGGTATATAGTACGTCTATGTGGCTTTAATTCCGACGTTGCAAGAGCGTTTTTCCGAAATGACACGTCGAACCTTTATCGAGACCTTAAATGGCGAAGGTTGTCTGAGGCGAGATTTTAGGTAGCTCACATGGTATAATTGTTAATAACGTCCAGGGAATTTAACGAAAACAGCTCAAAACGAGAGGGGGCAGTAAGCACTTGGTGGGAATACGGATGCGCTTGTCAATGCAAATTTGATGAAAAAGCCCGATACCCCGGGTAAAATAATATCCGAGGGCGTATCCAAATATTTTACTTAATTGTTTTCGCACAATTAGGTTCAGTGATCACACTCAATGCTCAAAAAAGTGGATAAAGGGGATTCGTTTATGCTGTAGATGTATCCGTTTCTACTGTTTTCAGTATTAATTCCGGTGCAGCATTTGCGTTTCATCAAATGTTCAAATTGTTTCATCAGTCTAGAAGCATGCGTGTTTCACAAAGCCCTTCAATCTATATATAGCTACTCAGTATAGAAACAGAATTCCACCGGATTCCGCCTCGCAGTGCTGATCTCAATCCGATAGAGAATTGTTTCAACATAATTAAGTCATCTTTAGAGACTGAGACGCTATCAAACAGAAAATTACGCGCGAGACGTTCGAGCAATTCAAAGCTCGTGTATCCCGACATCTGAATAATATCCCACTACAGTTCGTTGACAACGCTGTTGAAAGCATGCCAAAAAGATTGCAGACTGTTGTAGAACAGAAGGGACATAGGACCAGATACTAGAGATGGAAAAGGACAACAACGGTTGCATATCCTGAGAACTGTCACTGCCGATTTATTCGTGGTAACTGTAACCGTTACGTTACCCACTGAGCGTAGTGTAAAACTGTTCTCGGACTCGGCCGATCAAGCCTGCTCTTACAAATTTATTCATAACCCACTCCTGTCTAATATATAACAAATACCACAGTTTATAAAATGTTAATCCGTTGCAGAACTATTGCTATGGCTTGTTGGCCTTTTTCCCCGTTCGGCCCTGCATTTCAGCCGTGTCACGGCAGCAGTCACACAACAGCATAAGCTGTTGTTTTCCAGCGGCATTTCTCCTCTCCATTTCTCCATGCAAAGTCACTTATTTAGACGTATTTCCATGCACTTATACCGTTAAAACGTTTTCATAACATATATACTGTTTAAGTTGTGTCATATAAAGCGTTCTAGAAGTACATAGGATGCGCCGAAATGCTGGTTTGAACATTTCTCCGTTGTAACGGTTAATAAATTCAAATTTTAGATGGAGTTTTATTTACAATGAGGGGAGAAATGAGCAAACTCTAAGTTGAAAGCCTGTATCACACAAAGTACTCAGTTCATCGTGTTCAGCGTCCAAAACTCATACTATAGAGCAAGTTTTCTTCGCTGAGGCTTGCAATTACAGGCAGAAATCATCGTTTTGTGTTGGAGAAATGAACGGAGAATTGTAGAGATGATCACTTCCGGCTACTGTCACGCGCGCTAAAAGTACCGTGAGTCCGTTACAACTGTTGCTTTTGCATTTTATTATTTGTTTTCGACTACGATAGATATCTTTTTACATACAACCACCTTGATTTCGTCTTTAACATCAGAGCCATGTGATAGTGGTAGCGATTCGTTTCCAGATTTGGCACTTCAAGCTCTGCGTGAACCTCTAAAGAAACCAGCCATTGAATAACCTTGTTGTTATTTTGCTCCCATCCTTCGATAACGGCTTGGGCAAAGCTTTCTCTGTTGGGAAATTTCTCAGTGTCGGCCCTACTATAAGTCAGTAGATATATTGTTTGCTGAATTCGGCCCTCAAACTCGGCATTATTAACACAGCTGATATGAGTCGTGATCGAAAATTCGTTAGCCGTTTCAAAGTTTGGCACATGCACGGCTTTAAAAAATGAATATTCACAAGCTATTGTGACTTTGAAATCGTAAATGTGTATCGGTATTAATAAATTTAGTAAAAATGTATTTAATTTTAGAATTTTATTTTTTAAAGCCGTAATTCTATATTTTTTATCTAATGCACGCCACCCCTCCCCCCTACTTTTATGACGTCATATAGGCATGACGTCACTGTATGTATGGTCATATTAAGAATTTCATTTGGTGCCCATTTAGAGACAAAGACGGCTCAAAAAAGCTGGCACAATCTACTGAAGCTAATTAAATGCCCTGGACGTGGGTGCCGTTCGCTCAGACAACCCCTGCCATTTAAGTCGGACCTCTTCAGCAATTTCCGGCTATTTTTAACACAATCCCCCTCCCCCATTTCAATGTTGGTTTTCGAGAAGACCGAAATGTTGCCTTTCTATCCCAACATTGTGAAGGGGGAGGGGGGACAAGCGAAGTCATAAAAAATGCCCGCGATGTGTCAGAGGAGTTCGTTCAGTGTTCGGAATAGCCTTATTTTGTCGGGCGGTCCGTACTTAAGGTCTCGATAAAGGTTAAAAATGGAAAAGTTTTGAAAATGCGTTTTTTTCGCAAATTCTAAATCTAAAAGCCCTAATCTAGCATCACAAAAAAACTCAAACTCAAAAAAAGAATTGAAAGCCTTGAAAATGCGACTTTCTGATTTCACGCTAAAAAAGGCGCGAAATATGATTGACAGCTGCTGTCATTCACTGGGCATGTTATTTCATTCTCGCTGATCCTGTGATTTTCTGCGCTACTTTTCGTTCGTGAAGATTTCCTACGTTTATAATGCAATGCCCAAAAGTGTAAAAGTAGATCTTTCTTGGTGCCGTATTAAAAAAAGAATAAGTAGAAAAAACACAGCACAATTTAGTTTGTAATAATTTAGTTTGTGAGTAAATTTGGAAGCGGGTGTAAAGTTCTTAGGACAAACAATGGCTGGAGGGATTATACTCCAGTTCCAAGAAGTTAGAATAATCGAAGACTGAAAGTCCACAAAGAATGAAGCAATAAAGTTTTTCAATCGGCCAAAAAATTAAAGAGAATTCAATGCAGGAAGCTAAGGTTTGCCGGTTTTGTTTCAGCGCGATAAAACATTTTAGGATGACGTAAACAGCCTACCGTGTACATGGTGTGGATCGAGCTGCGCTGCAGTGGTTTCCCTGCATGATATTAATTGTTTGCTTACTGTGGTGCCATTTTTCTGTACTCCTAAAAGAGTGTTTCTTCTTTAAATTAAGCTGGAATCGACACTATAGCTAACTAGTTTCTGTAGAAGTATCGAGCGTCGGTGAACTGTATAGCTTCTCTGTTCTGCGGCTCGTCTGAACTTTGTAATCGGCCGAGACTGAACACAACATGAATCGCTCTGATTGGCTAATGTTAATGAGATTACCCTTGGAGGCGGGACTCTTAGTCAACCGTGAAATGAATCGAAAACCTTTTATCGGGCTGTTTCTCGGCTCTTTTTTTTCGGCCAAAAACAGAACTTTGTTGAAGTCCAGCCTTTTAGCGTTTTGTCCAATTTTCCTAAGTTTTTCACGAGTCGTGGAAAACAGCCGTTTCTCAAATACTGTGTCGGGGAATTTTGAAATAATTTTTCGTTCAGGTTTTATGACCTGGGTTGTATCAAAATGGGATGAAAAACTACTTTTTCAACTTTGAAAAGGGATAAAATCTGTAATACGCAATATATCAAAAATGCCCGACACAGTATTTGAGTCAATTTATTTGGGATTCGAAAGGGCTAATTAAGAAAAAAAATGTTTCAAAGCCTGAAGGGCTGAACTCCTTCTGGCGGACAGAGTCATTTCGCGTAGAAATATACACAACATCTACGCTTTTAACATTTGTTCAAAACGGATTAAATATGTACTTTCTTCAATTCAAGACCTTTAAAACGGTATATAGTACGTCTATGTGGCTTTAATTCCGACGTTGCAAGAGCGTTTTTCCGAAATGACACGTCGAACCTTTATCGAGACCTTAAATGGCGAAGGTTGTCTGAGGCGAGATTTTAGGTAGCTCACATGGTATAATTGTTAATAACGTCCAGGGAATTTAACGAAAACAGCTCAAAACGAGAGGGGGCAGTAAGCACTTGGTGGGAATACGGATGCGCTTGTCAATGCAAATTTGATGAAAAAGCCCGATACCCCGGGTAAAATAATATCCGAGGGCGTATCCAAATATTTTACTTAATTGTTTTCGCACAATTAGGTTCAGTGATCACACTCAATGCTCAAAAAAGTGGATAAAGGGGATTCGTTTATGCTGTAGATGTATCCGTTTCTACTGTTTTCAGTATTAATTCCGGTGCAGCATTTGCGTTTCATCAAATGTTCAAATTGTTTCATCAGTCTAGAAGCATGCGTGTTTCACAAAGCCCTTCAATCTATATATAGCTACTCAGTATAGAAACAGAATTCCACCGGATTCCGCCTCGCAGTGCTGATCTCAATCCGATAGAGAATTGTTTCAACATAATTAAGTCATCTTTAGAGACTGAGACGCTATCAAACAGAAAATTACGCGCGAGACGTTCGAGCAATTCAAAGCTCGTGTATCCCGACATCTGAATAATATCCCACTACAGTTCGTTGACAACGCTGTTGAAAGCATGCCAAAAAGATTGCAGACTGTTGTAGAACAGAAGGGACATAGGACCAGATACTAGAGATGGAAAAGGACAACAACGGTTGCATATCCTGAGAACTGTCACTGCCGATTTATTCGTGGTAACTGTAACCGTTACGTTACCCACTGAGCGTAGTGTAAAACTGTTCTCGGACTCGGCCGATCAAGCCTGCTCTTACAAATTTATTCATAACCCACTCCTGTCTAATATATAACAAATACCACAGTTTATAAAATGTTAATCCGTTGCAGAACTATTGCTATGGCTTGTTGGCCTTTTTCCCCGTTCGGCCCTGCATTTCAGCCGTGTCACGGCAGCAGTCACACAACAGCATAAGCTGTTGTTTTCCAGCGGCATTTCTCCTCTCCATTTCTCCATGCAAAGTCACTTATTTAGACGTATTTCCATGCACTTATACCGTTAAAACGTTTTCATAACATATATACTGTTTAAGTTGTGTCATATAAAGCGTTCTAGAAGTACATAGGATGCGCCGAAATGCTGGTTTGAACATTTCTCCGTTGTAACGGTTAATAAATTCAAATTTTAGATGGAGTTTTATTTACAATGAGGGGAGAAATGAGCAAACTCTAAGTTGAAAGCCTGTATCACACAAAGTACTCAGTTCATCGTGTTCAGCGTCCAAAACTCATACTATAGAGCAAGTTTTCTTCGCTGAGGCTTGCAATTACAGGCAGAAATCATCGTTTTGTGTTGGAGAAATGAACGGAGAATTGTAGAGATGATCACTTCCGGCTACTGTCACGCGCGCTAAAAGTACCGTGAGTCCGTTACAACTGTTGCTTTTGCATTTTATTATTTGTTTTCGACTACGATAGATATCTTTTTACATACAACCACCTTGATTTCGTCTTTAACATCAGAGCCATGTGATAGTGGTAGCGATTCGTTTCCAGATTTGGCACTTCAAGCTCTGCGTGAACCTCTAAAGAAACCAGCCATTGAATAACCTTGTTGTTATTTTGCTCCCATCCTTCGATAACGGCTTGGGCAAAGCTTTCTCTGTTGGGAAATTTCTCAGTGTCGGCCCTACTATAAGTCAGTAGATATATTGTTTGCTGAATTCGGCCCTCAAACTCGGCATTATTAACACAGCTGATATGAGTCGTGATCGAAAATTCGTTAGCCGTTTCAAAGTTTGGCACATGCACGGCTTTAAAAAATGAATATTCACAAGCTATTGTGACTTTGAAATCGTAAATGTGTATCGGTATTAATAAATTTAGTAAAAATGTATTTAATTTTAGAATTTTATTTTTTAAAGCCGTAATTCTATATTTTTTATCTAATGCACGCCACCCCTCCCCCCTACTTTTATGACGTCATATAGGCATGACGTCACTGTATGTATGGTCATATTAAGAATTTCATTTGGTGCCCATTTAGAGACAAAGACGGCTCAAAAAAGCTGGCACAATCTACTGAAGCTAATTAAATGCCCTGGACGTGGGTGCCGTTCGCTCAGACAACCCCTGCCATTTAAGTCGGACCTCTTCAGCAATTTCCGGCTATTTTTAACACAATCCCCCTCCCCCATTTCAATGTTGGTTTTCGAGAAGACCGAAATGTTGCCTTTCTATCCCAACATTGTGAAGGGGGAGGGGGGACAAGCGAAGTCATAAAAAATGCCCGCGATGTGTCAGAGGAGTTCGTTCAGTGTTCGGAATAGCCTTATTTTGTCGGGCGGTCCGTACTTAAGGTCTCGATAAAGGTTAAAAATGGAAAAGTTTTGAAAATGCGTTTTTTTCGCAAATTCTAAATCTAAAAGCCCTAATCTAGCATCACAAAAAAACTCAAACTCAAAAAAAGAATTGAAAGCCTTGAAAATGCGACTTTCTGATTTCACGCTAAAAAAGGCGCGAAATATGATTGACAGCTGCTGTCATTCACTGGGCATGTTATTTCATTCTCGCTGATCCTGTGATTTTCTGCGCTACTTTTCGTTCGTGAAGATTTCCTACGTTTATAATGCAATGCCCAAAAGTGTAAAAGTAGATCTTTCTTGGTGCCGTATTAAAAAAAGAATAAGTAGAAAAAACACAGCACAATTTAGTTTGTAATAAGGGACCATTCATTATTTATGCCTGGGGGGGGGGCTGGCAAGAATGAGGGGGGGGTCATCAAAAATTCAAGAGCATGAGAGGGGGGGTCACAGAAAAAAATAAGCATAGAAGGGGGGGGCTGTCTATATTTTTGGGTGCATTTCCAGGCATCTAAGGGGCCGCAATTTTCAAAATTTTCCCCCATGGGAGCATCCCCGGACCCCCCCAGAGAAATACTTTGCTTTAATTATTAAATAGTAATCAGCCAATCCAATGAGAAACATACAGAGCACCTCACCATTCAATTGTCTTGCCTAATATTTTGTTTGCCTCATCTTAATTTTGAAACTCCATTAGTAAAAAAATATCATCTAGATCCATCTGAAATTAATTAAAGGTAGGTTTGGGTGCATTTCCAGCGATCTCAGAAACCTTAATTTCAAAAAAATTCCCCGGACCCCCTTATTAGAGCCGATCCACATAATGTTCAGTCCGTGTTTAGTCCTCTGTAAATGTAAAACTGTGAACAGTGTGAGGGAGGGATGGGGGGGTCTCTATATTTTTCAGAATTGTGTGCGGGGGGGTTATGAAATTTTTATTTTGTTTGGAGGGGGGTCAAGACATTTTGTTGTTTTTAGAACGAATCTTGCCAGCCTCCCCCCCAGGCATAAATAATGAATGGTCCCTAATTTAGTTTGTGAGTAAATTTGGAAGCGGGTGTAAAGTTCTTAGGACAAACAATGGCTGGAGGGATTATACTCCAGTTCCAAGAAGTTAGAATAATCGAAGACTGAAAGTCCACAAAGAATGAAGCAATAAAGTTTTTCAATCGGCCAAAAAATTAAAGAGAATTCAATGCAGGAAGCTAAGGTTTGCCGGTTTTGTTTCAGCGCGATAAAACATTTTAGGATGACGTAAACAGCCTACCGTGTACATGGTGTGGATCGAGCTGCGCTGCAGTGGTTTCCCTGCATGATATTAATTGTTTGCTTACTGTGGTGCCATTTTTCTGTACTCCTAAAAGAGTGTTTCTTCTTTAAATTAAGCTGGAATCGACACTATAGCTAACTAGTTTCTGTAGAAGTATCGAGCGTCGGTGAACTGTATAGCTTCTCTGTTCTGCGGCTCGTCTGAACTTTGTAATCGGCCGAGACTGAACACAACATGAATCGCTCTGATTGGCTAATGTTAATGAGATTACCCTTGGAGGCGGGACTCTTAGTCAACCGTGAAATGAATCGAAAACCTTTTATCGGGCTGTTTCTCGGCTCTTTTTTTCGGCCAAAAACAGAACTTTGTTGAAGTCCAGCCTTTTAGCGTTTTGTCCAATTTTCCTAAGTTTTTCACGAGTCGTGGAAAACAGCCGTTTCTCAAATACTGTGTCGGGGAATTTTGAAATAATTTTTCGTTCAGGTTTTATGACCTGGGTTGTATCAAAATGGGATGAAAAACTACTTTTTCAACTTTGAAAAGGGATAAAATCTGTAATACGCAATATATCAAAAATGCCCGACACAGTATTTGAGTCAATTTATTTGGGATTCGAAAGGGCTAATTAAGAAAAAAAATGTTTCAAAGCCTGAAGGGCTGAACTCCTTCTGGCGGACAGAGTCATTTCGCGTAGAAATATACACAACATCTACGCTTTTAACATTTGTTCAAAACGGATTAAATATGTACTTTCTTCAATTCAAGACCTTTAAAACGGTATATAGTACGTCTATGTGGCTTTAATTCCGACGTTGCAAGAGCGTTTTTCCGAAATGACACGTCGAACCTTTATCGAGACCTTAAATGGCGAAGGTTGTCTGAGGCGAGATTTTAGGTAGCTCACATGGTATAATTGTTAATAACGTCCAGGGAATTTAACGAAAACAGCTCAAAACGAGAGGGGGCAGTAAGCACTTGGTGGGAATACGGATGCGCTTGTCAATGCAAATTTGATGAAAAAGCCCGATACCCCGGGTAAAATAATATCCGAGGGCGTATCCAAATATTTTACTTAATTGTTTTCGCACAATTAGGTTCAGTGATCACACTCAATGCTCAAAAAAGTGGATAAAGGGGATTCGTTTATGCTGTAGATGTATCCGTTTCTACTGTTTTCAGTATTAATTCCGGTGCAGCATTTGCGTTTCATCAAATGTTCAAATTGTTTCATCAGTCTAGAAGCATGCGTGTTTCACAAAGCCCTTCAATCTATATATAGCTACTCAGTATAGAAACAGAATTCCACCGGATTCCGCCTCGCAGTGCTGATCTCAATCCGATAGAGAATTGTTTCAACATAATTAAGTCATCTTTAGAGACTGAGACGCTATCAAACAGAAAATTACGCGCGAGACGTTCGAGCAATTCAAAGCTCGTGTATCCCGACATCTGAATAATATCCCACTACAGTTCGTTGACAACGCTGTTGAAAGCATGCCAAAAAGATTGCAGACTGTTGTAGAACAGAAGGGACATAGGACCAGATACTAGAGATGGAAAAGGACAACAACGGTTGCATATCCTGAGAACTGTCACTGCCGATTTATTCGTGGTAACTGTAACCGTTACGTTACCCACTGAGCGTAGTGTAAAACTGTTCTCGGACTCGGCCGATCAAGCCTGCTCTTACAAATTTATTCATAACCCACTCCTGTCTAATATATAACAAATACCACAGTTTATAAAATGTTAATCCGTTGCAGAACTATTGCTATGGCTTGTTGGCCTTTTTCCCCGTTCGGCCCTGCATTTCAGCCGTGTCACGGCAGCAGTCACACAACAGCATAAGCTGTTGTTTTCCAGCGGCATTTCTCCTCTCCATTTCTCCATGCAAAGTCACTTATTTAGACGTATTTCCATGCACTTATACCGTTAAAACGTTTTCATAACATATATACTGTTTAAGTTGTGTCATATAAAGCGTTCTAGAAGTACATAGGATGCGCCGAAATGCTGGTTTGAACATTTCTCCGTTGTAACGGTTAATAAATTCAAATTTTAGATGGAGTTTTATTTACAATGAGGGGAGAAATGAGCAAACTCTAAGTTGAAAGCCTGTATCACACAAAGTACTCAGTTCATCGTGTTCAGCGTCCAAAACTCATACTATAGAGCAAGTTTTCTTCGCTGAGGCTTGCAATTACAGGCAGAAATCATCGTTTTGTGTTGGAGAAATGAACGGAGAATTGTAGAGATGATCACTTCCGGCTACTGTCACGCGCGCTAAAAGTACCGTGAGTCCGTTACAACTGTTGCTTTTGCATTTTATTATTTGTTTTCGACTACGATAGATATCTTTTTACATACAACCACCTTGATTTCGTCTTTAACATCAGAGCCATGTGATAGTGGTAGCGATTCGTTTCCAGATTTGGCACTTCAAGCTCTGCGTGAACCTCTAAAGAAACCAGCCATTGAATAACCTTGTTGTTATTTTGCTCCCATCCTTCGATAACGGCTTGGGCAAAGCTTTCTCTGTTGGGAAATTTCTCAGTGTCGGCCCTACTATAAGTCAGTAGATATATTGTTTGCTGAATTCGGCCCTCAAACTCGGCATTATTAACACAGCTGATATGAGTCGTGATCGAAAATTCGTTAGCCGTTTCAAAGTTTGGCACATGCACGGCTTTAAAAAATGAATATTCACAAGCTATTGTGACTTTGAAATCGTAAATGTGTATCGGTATTAATAAATTTAGTAAAAATGTATTTAATTTTAGAATTTTATTTTTTAAAGCCGTAATTCTATATTTTTTATCTAATGCACGCCACCCCTCCCCCCTACTTTTATGACGTCATATAGGCATGACGTCACTGTATGTATGGTCATATTAAGAATTTCATTTGGTGCCCATTTAGAGACAAAGACGGCTCAAAAAAGCTGGCACAATCTACTGAAGCTAATTAAATGCCCTGGACGTGGGTGCCGTTCGCTCAGACAACCCCTGCCATTTAAGTCGGACCTCTTCAGCAATTTCCGGCTATTTTTAACACAATCCCCCTCCCCCATTTCAATGTTGGTTTTCGAGAAGACCGAAATGTTGCCTTTCTATCCCAACATTGTGAAGGGGGAGGGGGGACAAGCGAAGTCATAAAAAATGCCCGCGATGTGTCAGAGGAGTTCGTTCAGTGTTCGGAATAGCCTTATTTTGTCGGGCGGTCCGTACTTAAATGGCGAAGGTTGTAGGTTCAAAACCGGACACAGTACCGCCGCAAATTATATATAATACGTCATAAACAAGAGTGCCACCCCCCCCCCCCCCCCCCCCTGCCCCACACCCACCGAGGGTCAAAACGCGAGTTGATGAAATCATATCGCTCGGTCGATATAAAACACTCGTTCTTCACAGAACGTACGCATCAGGTTTGCAGTAAAGAGGAAGTTTCACTGTCTCAGTAAGTCTTCCCTACTTCTAAACAGTCCTGGAAAAATCCCTGTCATTCGTGGCCACTGATTGGCTGTGTACAACACCAGGGTGAAAAATAGTTCAGGAAGCCAAATCACGTGTTTATAATTGTTCTTTTATGTTGTTCAGGGTGCCGTTATACGGATAAACATCGCTGGTGTCCTTACTGGAAGGCCAAAGGTTACTGCCAGTCCTCTAGTCCGTACTCCACATACATGAGCACTAACTGCAAGAAGAGCTGCAACTGCCGAAACAGTGAGTTCAACTAGGTTTATCTCACACATCGCAACCTCGTTCCCAGGGGTCTTTACGCGCCTAATCCAAGATGGCATTCATCGGTCAAATGTCTGCGCATGCGTATTATTGTCAGTTTTGGTGGCCGGCCTAACAATTACAATTACACGGTATCACACCACTTCGACCACTTCTGAACTTCAACCTCAGAAATCAAGAAAAATACTTTCCAGAAAATAAGTATTGACACCAATATATACAATCACCACGTGCGCAATTGTTCAACTGATCATTTTGAAAATGGCCGTTTTTATACTAGAGACATCTAAGTCGTCTGGAGACCGCTTAGACGTCTCAGATGTCAAAGACGTCTAGTGTAAAAACGGGAAATAAGACAGACGGAGTTAAATTTATCTTCGTCTGCTAAGTGCGACCGAACGGCGCACTTAGCAGACGTCTAAGCCGTGTAGTATAAAAACGAGACGCACTAAACTTGGACGCACTTAGCCAGTCAGGGCTTATTGGAACTAAACGATTTATGAAAGCGGTAACCATTTGGGTTCATCTGGGTTTCCTTTTCCTTCTTGCCATGCGTTTTGGCTTACGGGCACATCACACAAGACAAAAGAGTTTTCGTCATTTCCATATCCTCGTCCATATTCTCTAGAATATATTTTTTTCATTCATTTTAAGAACTGTAGTCCTCTACGGCAAGGAATGTTAAAAGTGTTAATGTTCTATTATTCTTTCTCGTAATTTCATTGGTTGATACTTATAAATTCAATAGAAACCCATCGAAATAATGCATTTTCATTCCATATTTTTTGTGGTTTGAATTTATTTTTTATCAAACTAACTATGGTTTAATTTCGAAGAATATCGTGTGTGGGGAAAGTTCTCAAATTTGCGATTGAAAAATCCTTTGTTTTCTCTATATCCGATTGGCTGGATGGTGGCTTCTCTGCGTTTTCACAGAAAAAAGAGCCAAAAGCATAACAAATACTTTATTTTCGAGACGTAGTTTGGACTGTAGATACCTCCTAAAGCACTTAAGGCATATTCAAGCAAAATCGTATGTGGGGGAGGCTCATTGCCGCAGAACAATGGATTCTACTACAGTTCTTACCTGGCTTATACGCACTTCAAGTAATGGTCCAGGCCCGTTATGCTTTTTTAAAGCTTAGACCTTAAAGAGTAGGGACAAAATATCGAAAGATAAAAAAATAGTATTCATTATTTTTTTAGCGACTAAACCTCCAAATTTAGATTAATTTCCGCGCACATTCGGGGACTTGGACGAGAATGAAACGTGACGTCATCAACATAGCTCGTCTCTTCCCGGGTAAAAAGCGTTGGCATATTTGCTAAATAATTTAATAAAGAAAGGGAAGTGCTGCGAGGTGAAGTTATTGGTCCATTCGTCTTAGCAGGAGTATATTACACAGGATTGTTCCTGTGCCCTTGTGTTGGCCCCTAACACGGTAGATGGTGTGTCTATTTATAGTCGCGAAGTTCTGGTATGCGATTACGTTGTCTTTTGTTCTCTTGCGCTTTAGTATTTTTAGCAGTTTGAACCGTGTTAATTACAATTTTCAGTGCATCCTGATTGGTTAAAAGTGACGGCCTTTGTTTCTTCTCGCGGGAAACTCTATGCTAAAAATAACTCTACCGTGTACAGTGTTGTGTGACAATACAATGTGGGAAGAGCTAGAGGAACGCTCCTCTGTAATATACTCCTGGTCTTAGAGCATATTTACCTGCTTTTCCGTCGTATTCTCGTTCAATACTCTCCAATCCGCTTTTTATTGGTCCATTCGTCTTTGAGTATACTTACCTGCTTTTCCGTCGTATTCTCGTTCAATACTAAACGGCGACAACACAGGAAATTCCATTCGCGCATTGATCACACAGATCACACGGTGTGTTGTGGTTAGGAAAAAAAATCGGCAAAATTTTCCTGTTATACAACTCCAAAGTTTCCAGATGCTTTAGAAAAACGTTTCAATAACTTTTCCCACTAGAATCATGATGTTTGAGGGGAAAATACTTACCGAATTCGCCACAAGTGACATTGCTTGAGCCATACACGGCTGAACATGACGTCAAGCGCCAGATCGAGGCAAATGTAATTCTGGCCAACCACAGGGAGCCCAAATTAGGGGTTCTGCTACGGCTATCGCCTTCGCAGCAATAGCTGAGAAAGATGATAATATCGCCATGAACGTTTCGGAGAGCTTTATTCGGCAAGGCCTTTCATGTAATGGCACATCGAACGTGTTCTGCTGATGATGTCAAACTAGATCCAACAGGCAACCCAAGTCACGTTTTGGGGCAACTTTGAACGGCCAATACACCACGACAAATAAATCAAATAAACTTTTTATTCCGGAATCCTTTGGCTATGGCCTCTAGTCTCTTCATAAGAAAAATAATTAGCCAGGGCTTATATGCAATTTAATATCTTATTCTCAGAAAGAGGTTACAATCAGGTAGCAGTGGGTTTCCGTCAATCAAGCTTCCGTATGAAAGCTACTGTGACTGGATGAAAAGAACCCAGTCAAGTGCCTCCTTGATTGACAGCAGCCTATAGTGCAATTCCTTCAGCGAAGTATTTCAGTCCAAGAGCCACGAATGAACGAAAACTGTAGTAAACTCAGTAAATATAATATGATACTAAGTTGCTTTGAGAAATGTAAATTTGATGGGATTCATTCTTCTTTTTCCTCCGTTTTCTGCAGCTTCATGTACTGACAAGTTCCGTGTCTGCAGCAAATGGAAAAATCTCGGTTACTGTGCACGATACGTGCCATACGTCAGAGTGTACTGCAAGAGGAGCTGTAGGGCCTGTTGAGATGCCACTCACCCTGTGTCACTAACTGCGACTGCAGTACTTGCCTTGCTTGACACACTTCATACATTTGTATTAACACAGTTTATAGACACGGGTCATTAGTAAACACCTAGTTGATATTATTTTGTAAAACCAATAAAGTTTTAGAATCCGTAATTATATTGTTTGATTATTTGGAATTCTGTTATTTGTTAAAGGAGAACTCAACCCTAAAATCAATCCAACGTCTTTACAAATATGTATTCTAAAGAAATAAGTTCTGCTATTTTATTTTTCTGTGTTGCGCGCGTCTTGAGGAGAAAATTAGTCTCCAAGTTCGATTTTCCGCTGAAAAATCTATATTGTGTGGCGGCTCAATTCAGTGCAATTTTCCCCATAACGTACGTCACACATACCAAGGAAAACGATCACACCTCTAGCACAAAGAAAACACAATGGTCCGCAATTAGAAGCCGTTAGTCCCGCTATTCAATGTCGGGAACTATAATGTTATCTTCAAGGTGAAAAGGAACCTGAGGCCAAGAGTTTCCATGGCAACATGGCTTCCTTTCCTTAGTACCACACATATCCAAAGTTTCAATTGTTTTTAACCCACTATTTGCAGAGAGATTCTCCATTTTGTGATGTGTCCATCAAATGACGTCACAGTTAATCTCATATATGTATTCCAAAAACCTGAATATCTCTGGAACGAAAAGAGATGAGATAGTGAAAAACGAACTGAAAAACGTCACCCTTCCTCATTTTGAAAAGAATTACAAATGAGAACAACTTAATTTTCGATTCGTAGGTACTTTAAGGTCCATGCAGTCAACCGTTTTTACCGACGACGAATCACGGTCTTGTCGGATTTCGCTGGAAAGTTACAACAATGAATTACGGCACGGTTATTGTACGGCCGCATGCCGTAACATCACTGGTTTTCCATTGTTTTTGTCTGTCTGATCGAACCGGTTATAAAGCCGGTTGGATCAGGTTATAAAGCCGGGTTACTGCACGGTTACAGGACAGCTACAGTGTTGCCGTAATTGTTTCCACTCATACGAAATCTACTCGAGCTCTATAACCCTGAACAGCTGAGATTTATCGTTACCTTCTGTGCATTGACCTGCCTCAATCGAACAGCCAGTGCAATCACCTGCCCACAGTCTTCCGGTCTGTGATCAGCGAATCATACAGCACCATTACGGCAATGTCTAGGATGAAATAATAACTAGAATAACTACACGTCAGGGCTAAAAATAATGGCCGGTCAGTCGCCGGTCAAGATCAGTATTTGGTTGAAACTGTAGTAACATTGACTGGTCAAAATGACCGGCAAGGCAAAGATTTGACCGGACAAGTTCCAATTCTGGCCGGACATTGTCCGATGACCGGCCGTTATTTTTAGCCCTGCACGTGAAAATGCTCGCAGTCAGCCTAGCTACATTTTGATTGTTCTCTTCAAAAACATGAAAACCCCAAATTTTAAGTTTAAAGCAGAATGTGAACGTTAGGAAGTAAATTCTCCCTTTTTGTTTCGTTAAGGACTGAACGAAACTCTATGCTGATCATAATTTTTGAAGATCTGGTTGTGAATGCAACTAAAGGCGAATAAAGGAAACAGTAAACACCAAATTGCGGGAGAAAACACTTTTCTACCTCGGATGTATGTTACGTCATAGCCGCCATCTTGTCTCTTTAACGTTTGCCGCCACGACTTTGTCAATCTCTGGGGATTGATTGCACACCAGCAATAACCTTTCTACAACTGAAGCGATAGCTGCCATTTGCAGCTCCACTTGTTCCACATGTTTATGATACACAAAGACAACTGATACCCCTGCTGATATTAATAAACATTTCTTTAAATCTCCCGGCAAAATTAGATAATTTACAGCGCGCCGGGTTTAGACCGGTTTAGAGCTAATAGGCCCATTCTCGTTCCCAGTGCCTCCTCAACTACTGAAAAATCGGAGGCTCGATCTGGTAAGACACGAAACAGGCTCTAATTTGATTGGCTAGCCAAATCGGCTGCGCGATGAAGAAAACATTGAACAGGTGCTGCGCACAGCGCTTTTCTTCCGGTTCACTTAGTGAATAAATCACTTCCGTTGTAAACATAACAAGTAAAGTAAGGCATTTTTTTAGGTGTTCTTTCAATAAAAGTAAAATAATCAAAAGAATAAACATTCATATGTGAAAATAATAAAGAATGAAGTGATGTGCCTTTTAAAAGAACATGATTAAACAGATTCATTAATTAATTAATAAACATTCATATATGTAATGTATGGTGGCAAAAGCCGAAAGGTAATTAAAATCTCCCTTCGATCGACTATAACCCAATAATGGCGGATATTACGCCAAAAAAGGTAGCAGAAAAGCTTTTCGATAGAAATACATGCATTTGCTGTAACGCCGTAATATCGGATAAGAATCACCCAGTGATTTTAAACAGCGACCTAAGGAAAAGTTTGGGTTCTTATCTAAGCCATCCGTTCATTTTCTGGGAAGAATCCTACCCTACAAAAATATGCTGTCCGTGCAAACGCTCTCTTGAAACTGCCGAAAAATTCCGTGAGATGGTTCAGCAATCGCATGAACATCAAACCGCGGCGATCCAAAATTCCAGGCTAAAACGAGGTCATAGCTCTCCTAGTAATCCACCATCAAAACGACCAAGAGAAACACATTCCGCGCCGAGTGCAAGCGCTATAGCCCTTGCTAATCTACAACAGGTACATAGGCCTATTCTTCCTCGACCATCAGCCCTGCAGTCTAATCCAGCAGCTGAAAATCAGCATGTTCTGTGCACTCCTCGATAATTGCGTTGAGGGAAGATATGACGACCACGACAGAGTTGGATGATCCTTGAAGAGCATTACACTCAAACGGTAAACTTTGGTAAATTAACGATTTACCATAACCGGTCGGAAGGACACAGAAACAGTCCTTCTTATCGATACTAATTACCCGAATAGCTTCCAATTGTTTAGTTTTTAAGGAAAACTGTATTTTAAGCTTTGTAAGGGCGAACTGGATAGCTTCCATGAAGTCCGCCATTGCTTTAGTTAGCAAATCGGAAATGAGTTCTAAGAGCATGCGCAGTTTCAATGTCCTAGAATCTAGGACATCCGGTTTCGTGTCTTACCAGAGCCTCCGATTTTTCAGTTAGTTGAGGAGGCACTGGGAACGAGAATGTAATAGGCCATTTTGACGATGTTGCGCGCGCAGCTAGAACAATGGTTCTCTGTCTTAAATAGCAAAAGGCTGGTGAACCAGAACGAGTCTTAGCAGCTCGCGTCTATTGTTCTACTGATGCGTGCGCAACATCGTAAAAATGGTCTATAAATAGTTTTAAAAATAGTTTCAGATCAAGATCTGTACAACATCTGTTGAAACCGATCTTGAAAAAGTTTGAAATGGCCTGGCTTTAAACAAAGTCAAACTCTCTCTGACATGCTTTCAATATCTTTCAGCAGCAGGCATTCAACAATGTTTTCAAGATATTATGAGTATTTGAATCTTATCCTTCCAGCAAAATTTATTCTTCAATTCGCAGAAAACAGTGAACGGTACTCACTAATTTTTGAAAATTCCGCCCTGATTTTTGTATATGCTGCAGTCGTCCCTAGCCTACGATCGATTAATTTTTTTAAGCTACTTCTGATATCCAATACTCGAACAATGTTAAATATATCGATTAATTTGCAATATAATATTATATCTATCTATCTATCTAACTATATGTATATATATAACAATCAGAATAAAGGTGAAAGAGAAAAATATGCCCTGAGTGGGATTCGAACCCACGGCCTCGGTATAGTAGCCCGATGTGTTAACCACTACACCATCAGGACGACCACGCTGACAACGCAGCCGACTTATTGTTTTTTTGTGGTACCTTGAGTTTTCCCAGGCTTTTTCTCTTTCGGGTATATATATATATATATATATATATATATACAGTCGTTGCCGTTAATGTTGTCCTGGACATATGCACATATGGATTTATAGCCTTTGTTCAGTTCGCACCTTTTACATAAAGAACGGTAATCATCCGAGAACGCGCCCTTTGTATTTGGTAATTAAAGAGCCACGGTGGTCTAATGGTTAACGCTCTTGCTTACCAGTTCGAAAGCCCCGAGTTCAAGTCTCAGTATTGGCATTTGTGTTACTGCGAAGATTTTTTTCATTTCTTTTTCCCCTTTTTTTCTGACTGAAATTTTTATTTCAAACGTGACAACAAGAACGGAGTTCTTTTTAACCTTTGAAATGCCGAGGACACCTATCATCCACATATATTTTATTAAGGGATGTTCGAACATTTCTTTTGCAAAAGCTTCGACTGCCGCAGGAAATGTAGTATTTTGATCATCGACATCGTCCATGGCGTAGCTTCAAAAGTTTGTTATCGTTTGTCAAACACTCATAAACCTTACGCCGAGTACACGGCTTTAATTCCATGTGAGTTATTTTCCTTCACAAAGAAAAAAGCTTCGTCAACTTATGCAAGCATTACTATGGGCTTCAAAGAGAATTCTGGACAATTTCTGGACTACCTGATATTTTCAAAACTGTCCGCTCCGTGTCTCGCGGTCGATGTTTTCGAAATCTCGAGAAAAAAAATGAGGTCGCTCGCTCAGTCTGCCTAAGTTCAGAAAATCAGTACGAATGAAATTAATAACACTTGCTAAAATCGCTTCCTACTTCTAAACAAAGATATAATACTTTGAATCAGTGGGTATCTAGCATTTTCAAAACTGTTTCTGTTATATACATGTAAGCCCTGCACAGTGTAAGAAAAACAAATTACGCTTTTTCAAACCCACAACCATCAACAGAATCGCTACACCGTTCTAAACGAAAATAGCGTAATTTGGGCGCACTCAGTCAGTGCTGGTATAATTATCTACTTTGAAATTCTGGGGAAAGTGGAGACCGTTTCAGGTTGAAAGTATTATTTTAGCTACATCGTCCGTTCTTATCCAATATAAAAAAAGAAACTGGGTCCGATACTTTTCCTTTTATATGTAAATGATCTTCCCAGTGTAACCTCGGCTAGTACTAGGTCAGTCATGTTCGCTGACGATACCAAACGTTATCGCTCTCAGAAATCTCAGCAAGACCATTTGGCTCTCCAGTATGACCTAAACGGTTTGGTCAGCTGGAGTGTCAAATGGGACTTAGCTTTCAATTCCAGTAAATGCGAGGTTCTTAAAATCTCTAGAAGACGCAATCCACTGGTGCGTCTCTATAACATCGACCACGATGCCTTAAAAGAGAGTAGCTCTCAAAAAGATTTAGGTATTATCATTTCAAATGATCTGCGCTGGCACAACCAAGTAGTGTCGGTGGTAGCTAAGTCAAATAAGGTTTTGGGTTTCCTGAGACGTAATACCCCTAACTCTTTAGGGGTAACGCTGCGTCGTACCCTTTATCTTACGCTAGTGCGTTCCATTCTGTGTTACGGTAGTCAGGTTTGGGCCCCGCAGTCAAGCTCTAGAGATATCCAACTTCTCGAACGTATTCAGCGCCGCGCAACCAAATTCATGTTAAAAGTAGACTTACCCTATAAAGATAGGCTACTTAAACTTAATCTACTGCCACTTTCATACTGGCTAGAATATCTAGACCTCATATATTTGTTTAAGTGTCGCCTTAAGCTTAACAATACTGATCTATCTAGTTATGTAATTCCATGCTCGCTTTCATCAAGATCTACAAGAAGCACTACTGGTTCAGACTACAAGCTTAACCCATGCAAAACATCTACTTATAGGGATTCTTTCTTTAATCGCATAGTTATTCTATGGAACTCGCTGCCTTTAAATATTAAGTCCTGTAGTTCAATTTCGTCTTTCAAAACATTGCTACGAGCTCACTATCTTGCGCTTTTGCTTTCCACTTTTGACCCTGATCGCATTAGAACCTATAAAACTATCTGTTCTAAATGCCGATCTACTAACATATCTACTATTTGTTGCCGCTAACTTTTTTCTGCGCTTATTTACTTGTACTTGGCCGGCCGACCAAATGTACAAATGTACACTATTATTTTTTATTTTTTTGCATCATATATTTTACATTTCATGCTTAATACATTATTCATAGTTCTATCTGTAATGTATTGTCAGTGTATTTGTATTTGTCTCAGGCTGAGCTTGTTTGGACCTAGAGTCTGTTTCTCAGCCTGAGTTAAGCTATTAAATAAAAAAATAAAATAAAAAATAAAAAAATAAAAACTGCAAAAAGAAACATATGTAAACAAAACAAAAAGACAAGGAAAAAAAAATACGATGCCGATACTGAGACTTGAACTCGGGGCTTCGAACTGGTAAGCAAGAGCGTTAACCATTAGACCACCGTGGCTCTTTGTGACCAAATACAAAGGGCGCGTTCACTGCTGATTACCGTTCTTTATGTAAAAGGTGCGAACTGAACAAAGGTTATAAATCAATATGTGGATATGTCTTGGACAACATTAACGGCAACGACTGTATATATATATATATATATATATATATTGCTGATCAGATCCCCGTATAAACGCTACGGAGACATTTCCTCTGTGGTCCCTGCAATTTACATACTTCTAGTCAAAGAGCCCGGAAAGAGTCTGGGAATGAGATCGGTGGCCAGCGGCACTCTCCCCTCCGTCCCCTCCCCTCTTCTCTCCCATTTAGCGTAAACCCCCTCTTCTTCCGCTTTTGAATTTGTTGCTCTCCAGCCTCCCTTAGTTGTCTACTTCCCCTCGAATAAAGAAGAACACAATCTTAGCTCTTATAACATACGAAGACTTGAACATACTCAACAAAATATCTGGATTCTGATTGGTTGATGACGAGTGCATAAAAAGGTTATTGAGTGCACAGTCGCCATGCTCTCAGTAAATGTTTGCTCAGTATATTATAAACAAAAATCACGTAATGTAATGATACTTTTATTTATTAATAGCATGTGCTATACTTGATCTGATAGGCACTGAGTGATATTTTGAAAGTTCTCAAATTGCACTCGCCAAAACGCTCGTGCAATTATTAGAACTTTTAAAATATCACTCAGTGCCTATAAATCCCGTATAGCATGAGCAATTCATGCGATTTTTTTGTTTATCCTGAGAGCATGCGACTGTGCACTGAATAACCTTTAGATATAGATGTACCAATGAGCCACTTAAGGAACTATGGGGATATGATAGGGCCTTTTCTGTGGTAGCTCCTTCCTTATGGAATGGTTTGCCTCTAACGCCAGTATACCAGCTAAAGATAAATTTATTTCGTCTTTCGTTTACATGACTTATGTATATTTCTTCATGCTCAGTTTAAGTAATAGTCCAGCTAAGAACTAGGCAGTCCAACGGCAAGGAATGTAGAAAGGTGCTAATTTTCTATTCTTCTTTCTCGTAATTTCATTGGTTGATACTCATAAATTCAATAGAAACCCATCGAAATATCGCATTTTCGTTCGATAATTCTTGGAGGTTTGAATTTATTTTTGATCAAAGTAACTATGGTTTAATTTCGAAGAATATCGTGTGCGGGGAAAGTTCTCAAATTTGCGATTGAAAGATCTTTTGTTTTCTCCCTTTCGGATTGGCTGGACGGTAGCTGCTTTGAGTTTTCACAGCAAAAATGGTCAAGAGCATAACAAATAGTTTATTTCCTGGGTGTAATTTCTATTGTGGACATCTCATACAGCACTTAAGGCATATTCAAGCAAAATCATATGTGGGATATGCTCATTGCCGCAAGCCTATTGTTCTTTGCCTAGTTCTTACGCGGACCATTACTTAATTACGCAGTTTATTTTTTAATTATCATATAATTATGCATGTAAAGTTTTTATAGTTTTTAGATTTAGATTAAGACTACATTTAGATTAAATTTACATTGTAAAGCGCTTAGAGCAATTTTGTATAGGCGCTCTATAAGTATATATATATATATATTAGCCACAAAGTTTCAATTATTTCTACCGAGTATTTGCAGAGATATTCTTCATTTGTTATTTGCCCTCACGGCTGTGTCCAACTAATGACGTCTTATATCATATAATTTGCATATTCTAAAAACCTTAATATCTCTGGAACGAGATGAGATATTGACAAGCAATAAACACCATTCTTCCTCATTTGAAAATGACTTTCAAATGGGATCTTTATTTTAATGACAAAAAAATCGTTTCATAGGCACTTAAAAAAAACCTTTGGGAGCAGCTTCGCTACATAACCAGTGGCGGATCCAGGGGTGGTTACGGGGGTGACATGTCACCCCCCCCCCCCCCCTTTTGGGCCAAAAACAAATTCTGTATAAGAATTCGTAAAAATAAAATACATTCGTTCAAATTTTGTAAGAAATTTCGCACCAGAAACTGTACCGGTCAAAACAGTCATCCCCCTTTTTCAAATCCTGGATCCGCCACTGATAACTGCTTCCGGCGTGTCAAGGCAGAGGCTTAGCAGGGTTCACTAAGATGAAGGCTGATTTCATAAAAGCAGTCTTACTGCCTCAACCCCAAGTTGAGTGCTAGTCTAGAGAAAAATATGCTCCCTTTGTCCATACGGTCTCGGTAACGTGTTTTATGAGCTAGCTTTGATCGAACGCATTCAGTGATGTGAAGCGCTCGTGCTTCCACTTCAAACCCTTTTCGTGTTAACGCCTTACATGTACATATATAATATATTTAGTATATATATACCACACCAGTGAATATCACTTTTCGCGGGCTCTGATTGGCTACTCAAACAGTGAATATGATTTCATATTCAGCTCCGAGCAAAGCAGCGATCATCTTGCGCGAGTTTTTGTCCATTTCATGATAGAAAATAAAATAACTATTTGGTGCTCAGTGGCTATTCACTAATGTGTGGTCAGTATACTAAAACAATTATTCACCGGCTCAGTGTTGGTGAATAGTGGCCGAAGCGGCTCGGTAAATATCCACCCACTGTCACCTTCACTTCGGTGAATAATTGTTAAATAGTGCATCTATATATATAGATGCACTCATCATTGACCATTCAGAATCCAATACAATACAATACTTTGTTTAACCACGTGTCACCTAGGAGCTTATACAACTCGTTTATACGTGAACGTGAACAAAAGATAGGCAAATAAAAATACGTACAAACTTATAATTTAAAAAAGTTTAGATACACTTGATGTTTAAGAGTATTAAAAAGTCTTAAAATATTACGAAGTCTTGAAATATTACAATATTAAAAATGTATATTAAACTATGCATATATACTCATTATAATAAATTTATATTAGAAATTTCGAGGTAATTATTTATGACGATAACATATGTGATCGTAAAGCGCTCTTAAAAGATATAATTTCTTTGCATTCCCTTATTTTAGTAGGTAGTTTGTTCCACAGAATACTTGCTATATATGAAAACGATTTATGAAGCCATTCCAAATTAAAACGAGGCTGTTCTAGTCTGGTACCATTTCCATATTTTGTTGAGTATGTTATACCCCTACTTAAAGGTTCGTGCAATTATTAGAATTTTCAAAATATCACTCAGTGTAGCACTCGCGTTCATGCGATTTCCTCTACATACCACCGTTTGAAATCCATCCGGGATTTCTCGTGCTATTTATGAATGGTGATGTCACGGGGATTCCCCAGCCATCACACGTGATGGGTAACTACAAAATTGGCTCCTTTCACTTTCGTGTCAGAAGCGAAGGAAAGGAAGTTGTTCCTATTGTAAGGAAGTTTTTGTTGATATCTATGTACGTTGGCGTTCGAAATAGCGAAATTCTAACGTGAAACTATATTTCGTGAGAAGAAGTGTAATTACTTAAGGTGAAATTCATTTGAATATTTTGCAAAAGCGACATTGGACAACAACCACCGTCCGCCATTTTGTTTTGCAAGATTCGCTTTAGCTTTGCTATGATACGACGATTACTTGAAGTGGACATAATACTTGAGAAACCTCGAAATCATCATGTCTTTGACGCTTAATTCTGAAGTCAATTCACCATCAAGCAATGGCAGCATTTCAAACCCTCATAGCGACGGGTTCGTGGTAGTAGGAAGGGACATGTGGACAGACGAGTCTCTCGTCCCTAAAGATGATCCCAAAGATGAACTATCAACTGGCGCTAAAGCTTCCAATGCTTGTTTGATTGGAAGTGGGACAAAAGACGTCGAGTTGTTGGAGAAAATTACCAGTCTGACCAGAGAAAACGAGGAGTTGAAGGGCATCCTGAAGCAAAACAATGAACTAGTTCAGGTAAGATTGGATTTCAGCCACACAAACATACTCCAGCAGTGCCAGCATAGAATCTGGTGTTTGTTTTATATTCAGAATTGTAGCCGTACATAAAAATGACAATCTGCCTTCAAACTTTTGGGTGTTTGATTCTTCAGGTTGTATAGTATACTTGCATGCAGTGATTTCTTAATTTGCACTGACAGTGTGATTGGTGTTTTAGCTGCAAAATTGCATCAAGTCTAATATGCTAAACATTAATATTATTAGATACATGTACATTTGTATATGTACACTAGCTATAGATACACTACAATGTATATGAATTTCCAGCTTACAAAGTTCGCTTGAAAATCACAATTCTTTTCATTTTTATTGTAGCAATACTTTCAGGATCTTACTAAGATGCAACAAGGCCAAAAGGAAACAAGAGAAAGTTTGAAAAAGGAACACAACAAAGCTAAAAATGTGGTATTGAAGCTCAGAGAGAGAAACATGAACCTAAAGAATGAGCTAGAAAAAGCTAACGGAAGAATTGAGAAACTGGAGCAAGAAGAAGTGCCAACAGCTGATACTGGTGTGCTGAAGGAAAAGATAGGAAGGCTGGAGTCAGAGAAAGGGATGTTACAATCACATATCACCATGCTGCAAGATCAAATATCAGGCTTTGATAAACAGTTCAAGGATTGTGAGGTACATGTATGTCTATAATAATTGGATTAATAATTCAATAGCATACATTTATCTGTTACAGGTCAAAAAAAAATTTCAGGTCAATTTTATTTTCACCTATATTAGCTAGGTTCCAGGTTATTTTTCGTAACCTGGGTATTTTTAGTAACCTACATGTAGGTTATTTTTTGGTACCTAGGGTATTTTTAGTAACTTACATGTAGGTAATATTTTTTGCAACCTAGGGTATTTTTAGTAACTTACATATATGTACATGTTGCATGTAGGTATTATTTTTTGGATTCGCTTACAATGTAGTATTTTTTTATCTGAAATTCTTAATCGTAGTTACTGTGCACACCAGAAAAGGGGATCAGAGACCCAGTGAGTCGGAACTGACCATCTGCCAGTGCTTGTGAGAAGATATTTTTTTCACTTGACTATATGTATGTTCAGTGGTGTAATGGGTTTACATGTATGTCACAAATTTTGTGCACAATTTTAGTGAAATGCCAAGCTATTATCAGGTTTTTACTGCACATAAGCACATTTGGACTAGACCGTGGGGACTGGGTACTAGTAGCACCATCATATATAGTAAATGAGTATGGTGCTTCATATTGATCACCTCTATGGCACAGTGGTTAAGGCTCTGCCCAACAGATCCAATGGTTGCCAGTTCAAGTACCAACAAGGGCAGTTGAATATTTAACAATTATTCACTGAAGTCGAAGTGACTATTGGTGAATATTTACCGAGACGAAGTTTTAGTATAATTTCATCAGTGAATATCAGAGAAATTTAAACTAGACAATATAATAATAGTCTGACTTCCGACCCTTTTATAAGTTTAACAAGCGCGCGTGACAAGATAGTTTTGTGACAAACATTTGCATAATCACGTGCCGCTATACGGTTCATTGCACAAACCGACTTGACACTAGACTGGCAGGGATTACAAGAATGGATTTTCTGAAAGTATAGAAATACAAAAGAAAAGGCCAAATGCACACTAGAATTCAAGTTGAAGCAGCAATCTTCACTTTTGAGACCTCGTATCGTGTTACTAAGAGAGGAAATGCAGCGAAAATGAGTGGAAATGGGCAAAACTGAAAGTCTGCCACTACACGGCGAGTGAAAATTTATAGAAAGGAATCGCTTTCATGAGTTCACTTCAAAGGACAAATTTCCTGGAAACTACGAACTACAGAATCAAAGACCATAATGGTAAATCAAGAGACAAATGATTTCGGTATGAGATAAAGCTTGAAAACACAACGAGAGCGGCGAGAGAAGAGCATAAGCCATAACACTATAAACAGCAACCGGCTCCCTGAATGAAACTAGAACTTGTTGTTTTTCTATGAAGATCAGAGTGAACCACGAGGAAAATAACTCAAGTAAGCTAGTACACTCTTTTTGAGTCAAACCGTTCCCAATGTTTTAGGAAAAGGTCTCGTTGTGTTATTTATTGCTCTAAGTAGACGTTATTTCCTTGTGAAAGTTTGTTATTCATGAAGACACGAGGGCCGAATAAACTCAACCCGAAACTCGTTAGTAAACTTTGTTTGTGAAGGCTTATGGATTAAAAAAAGAGCTTCAAGTTTATAGCCATACTTATTTAGTTGCTTCTTTGGTGGGTTTTGGAAAAGCTTTTTCTTTCATATTATTTATTTCTTCGTGAGAAACATCGGTAAATATGCGAGCGGCCATTTTGGTAAATGCTCCAGGCAGGTGAATATAGTGACATATGACGTAATTCTCGACCAATCAGAGCACGGGGATCTCTATATTCACTGATGAAATTATACTAAAAATAAATATGGTAATTACCAGTAGTATAGTTGATTACACATGTGGGTCATTCCACGGTATTGAGTACCCTCATGTCAACTTTATAAAATGTCTTTAACTGGCTAGAAATTGTGACTAACTTATAATAGAGGATCTAAATTTTGATTTTCCATCAATTTTTTTAAGTTTGGATGCTTTTGAATTTGAATAAATTAGCAGAAATTATACAGATTGACAAAATAGCCGTCGCGGAGACTACAAATGCTTTTATTTATTTTTTTCCTAATAAAAAGCTGAGGCCTCTAGAAGTTCCAGTAGACTTACTCTCCTACTGGTGCTCATTCTATATCAGGTAGATCAAACTGAGTTTCTTTTAGGAAATATGTTTGATTTGTTTTCCAAATTCAAAATGTAGTCTCCGCGACGTTTTATGTCAAATAGTTTTTCTGGTAACTGAGTTATTGAGGGTTTTCAGTCCAAACTTTGATAACATCTAATTTTTATTAAGTAGTATCCTGTGATACATCACTGGTTTCTGAATTTTATCTCTCATGCCTAGAAAAAATAAATTAGTTTCTGTCGCGGAGACTACCACCTGTCGCGGAGACTACTACGCACTTTGTGATTATTCTTATAGTTATGTAGTAATAATACAAAGTAATGGAAATAGATAAAGATAGATACATACATGTGTATTATTACTGCAGTTCTAATTATTGTAATTACAATTAAATTGTTATATGTTATTGTATTATTATGAATAATATTGATATCCTATTCTGTTGTTGAGACTAGATAAAAAGTAGTAAGGTCTCACACATTTTGTGGAAAATTGTTACACAAAACATGAAAGCTACATGTATGTCAGTAAAAACAGTTTGTTATGTGAAGAATTGTTTTTGTCAAAAAGCACTGCTAAAATGCAGTTCTAAACTATTGTCCCCAAGTAGACTGGCACTAGTAGTGTTTGAGCATGTGCAGTAGGCTCTAAATGAATTGTGGGTAATATTTTAGTAAAAGTCGTGAAAGTCGTGAAACGTAGAGTTGATTGCATGATTATTGATGCAAAAGAAGATCTCATAGCCCAGTTGCTCCCCTTTGGAAGGCATGTGTACAATATAAGAAGGCAATTTGAAGAGCTGAAATATCTAAAGCAAAACCTAACAGAGGGAGAAATAATAATCCATGAAGATTTTGCAGAGAACTTTCAGTTGAAACATCAGCGAGAGATCATGGCTGCACACTGGTCAAATGAGATGGTCACTCTATTTACAGCAGTGGTCTATTATAGAGATCAAAAAGGAGAGTTGCAGCACAAGTCGTATGCTGTCGTCAGTGATGAAATGTCTCACGACAAAGCCAGTGTGTATACATTCAACACAGCCATACTTGATCATGTGAAACAAGAGATACCGGTGAGCAAGGTACACTACTGGAGTGATGGGGCTGGCTCCCAGTTCAAGAATAGATATAACCTGTCATGTCTTCTATATCACCAGAAAGACTTTGAATGTGAGGCATCATGGAGCTTTTTTGAAACTGCCCATGGAAAGGGACCCTGTGATGGTGTTGGAGCTGAAATTAAGAGGGCAGTATGGCGCTCAATACTTCAAAACAACTCTGTGGTCACTGATGCCAAGGAATTTTTTGAAGCTGCTCAAAACATCAGTAAGAAGATTAATGTCCTGTTTGCCTCAGCAGAGCAAGTTCAAGATGTGGCCAGAAAACTCCAAGATCAATGGCTCATTTGCAAACCCATTCCCAACACCCACTCTGTGCATTATGTAGTGAAATTAGATGATTCCACTGTGCTTACATCTAAGAATTCACAGTTTCTTCACAAGGATGAGTGTGCGAAGCACATTCTTATACCTGGTGTACAAGATCCATGCACAGTACCTGGTGCACACACAAGTGTTAAGGCAGATTTGCAGGTGCCTAGCATCCCACTACAAAGTGCAGCCAAACCTTTCCCTACCGTAGGATATGGTTTGCCACCTCAATTTGCTGCAAAATTCAAGAGCTGCATACCATACACTCAACCACACCATGAAGCCTCTCTGCTTACTGCTATCTTGAATGGTCAAGTTAACTTTAAGGGTAAAGGCGTCATATCAAGCAGCGATTTGAATTCTCTTAATGGTGGCCACAAAAGAGCAGAAGATAATTACTTGACCAACTTTGTAATTGACTCTTATTTAGAGATTGCCAGAGAAACAGCTAATGGTCTGAAAGTTGTGATCTTTTCATGGGAAGAATTTGAGAAGCTGAGTATCAAGCTGTTATCGAAAGGGAAGCTGCTAGAGCAGGACATTATTGTTGTTCCATGCAATTCTATAGGAAGCCAGCACTGGTTTCTTTTGGTAGTGTACCCTCACCAGCATCTCATAGTAGTACTTGACAGCCTAGCTGGATCTTATGTCAAACCATCAGCACAATCAGCAATCCAGAAGATGTTGTCTTTACTTAAGAGGGCTGACAATGCACTGGATATAAGTCAATGGCAGATTGCTGTGAATACACCAGAAGACCTCCCACAACAAGATAACACATGGGACTGTGGTGTATTTGTTTGTCTGTATGCCAAGTGCTTGCTAGTCAATGGTGCCATGGTGGAACCCAACAGCATCCCAGACTTCAGAAAGCATATGGTGATAGAGCTCCATAATCAGGCCTCCCTACCCTTGTTAGGCTCAGGCATCATTGCAGATCAGTATTATGCTGTTGATTATGTAAAGAACTACTATGTTGGAAGAGCCCTAAGTGAATCTGATAGCAGAGACTTTAGTCCCTTCAAATTCTTATTCAAAGTCGGTGCGAAGAGATTTGACTGGCCGAAGAGAGACGACAAGGACAATGTGCACAGCTCATGTGTATTCTATGGCCCTGTTGTTTTAATGGGAAATGGCCCCTTTGAGATAGCAGATCTTGATGAGCTTGAAGCTGTGTTCAGATCTATTCCAAAGAAAAGCAATTAGTTTGTGTTGGTATTGCACCAAAGCAGTAGAGCTAAAACAGTGATTTCTCAAAACTCACGCTTTGGGTACCCTGTGGTACATACATTTTATGCTTATAGCATTATTTACTTGTTGATGTTCATAAGAAATGTTTCTGGTGCAAGCAGAATCCATTCAGATCCATAATTCAACCAACCTGCTTTAGTTTTCAAAGCTGTTACTGAAAAATTTTGGAGTACCTTATTGTAGTCTCCGCGACGTAGTCTCCGCGACAGTGTCATCATTAGAAATGTGCCAAAATGATACAATAACATGCAGTATTCCAAATGTATTTTGGCTTTCAGACATACCAGATGAAATACACTTCAACATAACGTTGACAGACATTTGAAATTCATGCTGGTTTCAGAGAGTTCTGCATTAAAGTTTGGCTCCTGAAAAGTGTGTGACATTCAGTGTAGTCTCCGCAACGCTTGTTTATTATATTATGGGCTGCTATTTATTTAATTCAGGTGAAATTTATGTACTTCCCTTTGAAGCTCTGGTGGATACCTATCACACCAGTGCATAATTGATTTGCTTTCTAGCCAAGTTTTCTGGTAATCGCAAAATTTAATTCTCTGATTGTAGTCTCTGCGACAGACGGAATACTGTGGAATGACCCATGTACATGTATTGGTACAATGTGGTACTTTAAAGATATAGTGATAAGGGTAGAGGAAGGAAAACAGAGGTGGGTGAATTTATTTTTAGTACACACAAATAACCGTAGTAGGTAAAAAAACTCCTTGGTTGAAAAAACTAACCCAGATTGGAAAGAAATTACCTACTCACTCAAGTAGGTTGACAAAAATGATCTGAAAGTAAATTTGACCTGAAACAAGGTGGCTCTTCATCCACTGATGGACCTACATTTTGTATAAAGGTTTAACATCCTCATCCAAGAAGATGTGAAGGTCTGACCATTTGCAGCTCATGAACGAAATTGTTTCACAAAGGCAGCATGCACCTTTGTCGTATCCTAAGCTAAGAATCTACTCAGTTATTTTAAGACCCTGAGTATAATAATGGATTTAAAGCTAGGGTTTGAACTGTCAACCTCGCACACAACAGACCAGCACTTAACCACTGAGATAATCGGGAGGCAGTACACATACATTGTACATATATACACACGTATATATTTATTATACATTTTACTCACTGCATGTATCTCAATTCTGATTGGCTGAGAACACACATGCAGCTAATTCTAGATCTATAGATAGATAGATAGATCATTCCAATGGCCTTTATTTAAACACGATGAATATTAAAGCTTGCAGCTTGTAGGGTCATGTGATTAAAAATGCTAAAAATGACTTTACATTTACTAAAAAAATCTGAATTCAGCCCGACAGTTGACCAACACTTCAACAACACTTCGCCAATAGTCGACTGACAGTTGGTTGTTTAATGGCCATGTGTTGGCCGACACATGGAACATCAAAGACAAGGAAACTGTCAACCAATGCACAGCCGTTAATGGACAACTATTGGTTGACTAACAGGTGACAGTTAAATCTTCATGTCTTGAAGAAGAAGTAATAGATACAGAATGAGTGGCCATGCATTAATTGTTGGATTTACAAAGCCAAGCTGAAAGCAAGAGTGTATAAATCTGTATCTACATCCCTTATCAAATGTCTAGATGTATATATATAGAGTCATGTTTTCAGTTATTTTAATTTGGCAATGCGTACAACTTATTATGGCCGAGAAAATTGAAGCAATAGTTTATGTAAGTCAGGACGAAATCTGTATCATATCACTTATCGCTCAGTGGTCAATTGCCTTTGTTTTTCAGCATGAATTATTAATGAGTTTGATAAGAATATTTATGACATCATTAAGGTCCTATTGGGTACCAGGCACTCACACTTCTGTGACTGTCTGCAATTGGTCTTTAAAGCTTGTTTGATTAAATGTCATTTACATAATTGCACATAAGGTACATATTTTCCTATAAAATACTTGTAGCTCTAGTATACATGTAGTTACTTTATTTAGCAAATAGAACAGGGTTTGCTGACAAAACCATGACAGGAGCTGTAGAATTGAACATGAAAAAAGAGTACAGCTAGAAAAAAGGAAAATCTATAATGATGTCACAATTAAGCCAATCAAATCGAGTGCAGTACAATTTAGTGATCATGTATGAAGTAATAAAATTTGCATGATTTATTGCTCACAAAGTTGACCAATGAGAATGTGCTTTCACTTGGTGAGCATGTACTGTAAATTTGTAGTCCTGAATCATATTTGGCTGAGCCAAATTTCTTTCTTTGGAAAATCAGACAAGTAATTAAGGTGGTTCACATATACATGTATATCTTATTCTCATTCATTTTCAGAGTATGGATGTAGTATCAGAGAACTGGAAACAGTTTTTTGGCTCATTTGCATCAGTTGACATTGGCAGCAATGTGAGCAGCAGGAATAAGGAACTTGAGGAGCATGCAGAAAATATGGGATCCCTAAAAGAAAAATATGCAAAACTTGAGATGGAAAAGGAATTCCTGAATGTTGACTTTGATAAGTTGACAGTAGAGAAGCAACATGTTGATGAGCAACTACAACAACTGGCAGAAGAACGTAACAAGCTTCTTAATAACATTACACTTGTTGAGGAAGAAAGGCTGGAGCTGAATAAAAAGATGAGTGGGATGAAAGAAAAGTATACCAAGCAGGAAGAACAACTCTGCCAACTTACAGAAGAACATAACAAGCTTCTTAACAATGTTGGGCATCTGAAAGAGGAAAAACAAGAGCAGCTGTACATGATGATGAGTGGGATAAAAGAGAAAGAGAACAAACAGGTAGAGGAAAAGCAGCTTTTTAATGCAACTGTTAGAAAGCTTGAAGAAAACATTGCAAGATTGCAAAAGGAAGCCAGAGAGGAGAGAGAGAAACTTGCCAAGGTGCAGGACTGTGGCCAAGAACAAGAGATAAAGGCCCATGAGCTTAAAGATGAGCTTGAAGCTGAGAAAATCAAAACTGGTCAACTCTCAGATGAAAAGACAGTCGTTATAGAGGAGAGAGAAAGGTACAAGAAGGCTTTGCAGGATTTGGAGGCAGAACATGAATGTGCCAAGGTACGTGTATGAATGTGCATTAATAATATCCCTTTTAGAGGATATTATTCCCTGGGATATATCCCCAATTAGCATAGAAATCTTTTTGCAGGGTAATGTAGGTTGATCATCTTTGCAGATATTGCTGGCTTTCACTTGACGTCATAGCCGCCATGTTCAGGTGCCCTTAAACAATAGATCCCACATTAGCTTCTTTTGTTGGGGCGCCAACATGGCCACCATGCCCTTTGTCATTTGAATCTCTGGGGATTGAGTGAAAACCAGCAATTGAAGGTTGGCAGTTCAATCCAGGGTGCACTAAATTTGGATCCAGGCTGACTGTTGTGCTGTTCCTTGCCATGACATTTTTTGTCATGGTGTACATTGTACATGTATAAGTTATGTAAATTAATTAATTAATCTCTTGGGTATACTTATCAGTATAAACTTGCAAAATTTGGAATTCTGCATTAATTTTCTGATTAATCAAATGATGATTATAACAATGATGATTTCTTTTGGCCGATTCAGGGGGAGGTGTATACATGTAGTTGAATATTTATGTTGTGAAGTTGATGGGGCTTATACTTGGAGACCTTTATGGATTGTACAAATTAAGATACCCATCTGCCAAAAATATTCCCTAAAATCCCCTTATTATCTCCCACTCCCTAAACATCCTGTAAAAACATTTTGTAATTAATCTCAAAATAACATTTTTAAAATTGTCCAGCAAGATATATAATGACCCATGAACACTGAATCAATTTTATTACAAGAATATTGCACAAATCCAGCCTTTGATATATTTAATTAGAGCTACTATGGGTTTAATTTGCTGGATACAATTTTTTTCTTCAACTTATTAATGTAACTACGGTAATCTTGCATTTGATTGTCAATTTATAATCAAAATAATGTGGGTTTTCTTTCATTCAGGTGGCCAGTGAAAGATTGTTTGGAGTTCCTGCAGGCGAGGAAGACTTGGTCTTCAAGCAAAAGTTTGATGCTATGAGAAATGAATTGCTCAAATACCAGAAAAGACGAAATGAGTATGAGCAGCGCCTTAACAGTGTTCTTGAAAAAGAGTTGGCAATCAAAGAGGTTTGTCTTTATAAAAAGTATTAAGTTTGCAAATGCAAACTGTTTTGTGGCACGAAATTTATTGTCTTTTATCAATAACAGTTTCAAAACCGTGCAGTGAAATTTCGTCATTTTGGTAGACAAAATATACGTCTCAAATAAGTATGTAAATGGTTCTGTTTCCAAGTGCAAAAACAGTGATTTTTAAAAATGTGCAAGTTACATTTATTTATGTTTTCCAAATTTTTTATGTTTATTCTCAATGTAAAGTATATACTCATATTAAATTATGTAGATTTATTTCCTGCCTGCAAGTGGGCGGTAATCATTGATTTCCTGCAATCTGATTGGTTCTGGGAGCGGGCAACTTTTTCCTATCTCTGACCATGGTCTCACTATACGTAACCAGTGTGCCATGCACCAGTGGCGTAGGAAGGGGTGAGGGTAGGCAGTCCCAGAAGAGAGATTTACAGAAGTCATCAATGAAAATGTCCCAGAATTCATCATTGCCCCCCCCCCCCCCCAGTTTCCCCCAATTTTCAGGACCTCCCTACACCCATGGTGCACACTCTCAATTTGTCTCAAGTCGAAAGAAAATAGAGAACAAAATACATTATATACTGGCATAGGGTCGGTCCATATAGAGAGAAACTGTGCCGAAGAGTATACTGACCTCGGCCTGCGGCAAAGGTCAATCAACACCTCAGGCACAGTTATTCTCTATATGGACCTCTCAACCATATATTATTTTACAACAACTGCTCAGTTTCTCATTTTCTGATTGGCTTATTGCCATTATTTGGAAATAAGAGGACATACCACGGATTGCGTCATTGATTGCATCACGGATTACATGATAGTGCGCTATGTCCATCGTTTTCGAAGCATATTCTGCTTGACTATTTCTTTGTTGTTGTAAAAAAAATATTACGATAGTCTAGCGTGGTATAATGTCCTCTTATTTACTACGTTTTCCGTCATTGCATTGTCAATTTTTTTGTGGATTCACTCGGATTAGCAGCTTGTGATATCCACAACGATGTTGACCATGCGATGACACAAAATGTGCTAAATAAGAGGACATACCACGGTAAACTATCGTAAATTTATTAAATAACCCATATTTCTTTCAGGCAGAAAAAAGGATTGATCAGGAGCAGGTGAAGCTGGTTGAAACCAGACAGATGCTGCAAGCAGAACTGGAATCCCATATGCAAACTTACAATGATCAAATGCAGCAGCTACACTCAGAGTTGGAAGCAGGTCGGGGGAGGGAAGAAAGCCTACGAGAACAGGCCTGTCAGCTCATGATTGAGAATGAATCCCTGGAAACCAAGCTGAATGAAATGGCAGTCACCAACTCGGAGAGGTATGTATATTTTTGTTATTAATTGTGTTGTTTTCATGCAGTAATATAAACCACCACCTGGTTATACAGTTCAGTGGTAAAACTAAAATGAGCTGGTCCACACTGCAGCAAAACGTTAGTTGCATTACACCGTGGTAAGCCAGCCCATGCATCATGCCAGTTTAATCCCACGCAAACTGAAAAAAAGACCATCGATCACCCCTGTGTTTAGGTCTGTGAAATGTTTAATCAAAAACAACAAAACTACACTATACTCTAAAGCAGTATATAGCTTAAAACTTTAACTTATTTGTAATTCACTGCAGGTGTACTAACTTATACATTAATATTATAATCACATACTCAACAAAATGTCTCGATTCTGATTAGCTGAGAGCAGTGCAATTTATCCCAAATTACGCTGTTTGGTTGAAATTGCACTCAAAATCAGGAACTTGACAATCTATAAATCGAAAACAAAAGCTGCAGAATGAAATCGAAGTTCACAGTCAAGTGTTTCCGAACATTTCCGAATGCTTAAAACTGTCACTATGCTGTGCTGTGGTTATGGCAAAAACATGTCTAACCATGTAAATTTATTTGAGAGTACTAAACATTAACATTTCAGATGCTGTAGCATAACTTCATAAACGGTGCCTTAATTGTTCCAATATTTCCGAAGATCGTCAGAAGATTCAAGTAAATTTGTAGAGTATATGATTAAAATGAAATCATATGGTATTCTCGTGCAATTCGGGATAAATTAGAACTTGTGAGTTTTCAAAGAGCTCAAATTGCACTCACCCAGCAGCCACGTGCAATTTTGATACTCTTTTTGAAAACTCACTCGTTAAAATTTATCCCGAATTGCAATCGAAACCATATGATTTCCAATACTAATTATTTACAAAAAAGTTTTTAAACTCGGAAAATTTACCAAAAAAGCAGAACATAACGTTTTGCTCTGTTCGCACTGTTGTGTTCTTTTGTGTCATAAGGAAATTAAAGTTATGTTCCACCATCTTTTCCTGTGACAAGCTGCAAAATGCCAGTTGGTTTTAGGAATTGCAGGTAGGAAAAATAACCACTCATTTTTTTCTGCGAGTTGACATTTACAGTGTACTTCAGAGACTGCAATACATTTGTTTTGTGTATGTTGTAGGCTATGCAATATTTTTGAGTTTGAACCTTCATTTCTAAAAATTAATGTGATTTCACCGATCGTATTGTACACGTTGAACCGCAGCCTGGGAAATGCGCAAGACTGGTAATGATATTGGCTGTGACCGCTGATAATTTGCGGATGCATGTCAGGCCGCACCGGAACGCATGCTTTTTGACCCGTACATGTAAAAGTTCGTTTCTACATGAAGTTCTACTTTTTAGTTTGTTGCTTTTTCGTTTAGCTTGTAGGTTCCAAAAATACAAATCATGTTTTATCTTGTGGGTTTAAAACTGAAATTCTAACTCTGAAGCTGGGTCAAAAGGCCACACTTTTATGAATAAAATAAATAAATAAAGTGATGTTCCTTGACTTTAAACCTTATAAGAATGGAATGTTACTATTTCCACTTTGAATATGAAGCCCGCCACTAAATCAACACTCCACCTTCCAGATAAGAGTAAATTAAGCTACATTGTACCTTAGTTTCGTGCTGTTGTGACTTTATAATATTCTTCCCATTCCAGTAGTAATCAACCTTATTGTGTTTGCATTTTTGGTTTCAGAGAGGCACAGCTTGCAGAGAGAATGGATAAAATTGCAGACAAGTCTCAAGTGCAGCAAAAAGAGGGTGACAGCATAATTGAATTGCTGAAGATGGAATTGACAAACAAAAAAGATCACCTTAAGAGATCCCAAGAACAATTCATGATGGCCAAGTAAGTACTTACATTGTACATGTACACATCCTTAACAATTTTCCAATTACTTTCCATAATTGGTTATCGACCAATGAAATGAAGTTTTACTCAGTGTGTAAAACCTGGTCTTGGACTGGTCAATTGGCTTTTTTTATAAACGCTGTTATATAATTAGTAGTGATTGGGTGAGTGCTGCCTTGATTGACAGAATTCTAGGCAAGTCAATCTTTTCCATCATGAGGCGGGAGCGGTGAGGATGCTGTGGATGCATATTTGCTCATTTGAGTGGATACTGCATTTGCGCCGCATCTGCGACCCCTGGTTAATCGTTTTCTTTTCTTTTCCTCCAGTGATTTATGCACCCTTTTATGCACCTGCAACTCCCAAGTACTTTGAGACATTCATTATTTAGCATTGTATTTTAGGCACTATTGATGGACCTTGGGTTATGTTACCTAATAATGCATCCGTTGTCCCTCTACTGTTGAGAAATTTAGTGGGCAGACGGGGATGTATGTGTGTATGTGGGGGCGGCATTTGTCGAGATTGATCGTACACGAGATTATATATATAATTATTTAGTTATTTTATTAATCTTCTTGGATTAGCGAAAGCTATTTAGAAGTAAACAACCTAAGATCCTAAGATGTATTCTTTTTTCCAGCAGTGAATCAAAGGAAAAAAGTTGTAATATTGCATACGTGATTAGAAAGTATGGGAAGAAGATTTAAATTATCTGAATGAAGTTAACAAAACAGTACTGTAGAACTTTACAATTAATCTTCAAATATTTTGTTTACTTCGGATATCGAGGCTTACATGTATTAAGCCTTTAGCAAATCCTGCTAATGATTCGAGCATTCTCCACATGCCTTTCAGTTATGTTCAGTATAATTTTACAACTCACGATGCTCAACTCACATGTTCATTTTTATGGAGGGAGGAAAATCGGAGAACTCCGAGAGAAACCCTCGGAGAATGGATAAGAATCAACAAACTCAACTCACATGTGACACTGCGTCCGGGGGTCAAACCAGGCCACCCAGCCACCCAGCTTACCTCTCAAGGCTAACCATAGAATCTGTCCATGTGTAACCACGCCTTTGCACATGCTTATTTGACTTTTTATTTGTTGTGTACAGGGGGGAGTATGACACTCTGTTTACCCAGCATGCACAAGTCGTGACAGAGTATGAAGAAATGATGCGCAATTTCCAGAGTAATGTCGACAACAACATGGTAATACTGCAGTTACGCTTTTACACTTGACGACAGTACGAGTATGAAAGCAATCTACCATATGTCCTCAATTCTAAAAGTCCCAACACCCACCCCCCCCCCCAAAAGGAACAGTAAGAGAGCATGTATGAATCAACAGAAGATGTCTTCACTTCAGGTTTATTACACAGTACGAAGTCTCTAAAATATAATCTCGTTTAGGTTGGAAAGGAATTCAGTTTCTTTTCTTCCAACTCACGTTCTCGCTGATCGGTAATTACTTTGAATTTATCACTTCAAAATTAAAAGTTATATAAAAAGGTAAAGGTATTCATTTATATAGTGCAAATATAAATATATATATATGGATTAGAAGAAGAAGGATACAAGGCCAACGGCTAGCTCATACGTCCCTGGCCAAGGACACGGCTAGGATTCAAACCCTGACCTCCCGCACTCTAGACGTGCTCTACCAACTGAGCTAACCAGTGACGCGGTACAAGAAAAGGAAATCTGAGTCCAGTACATTTTTATATTAAAGTGTATATAAGGTCAAAACGTTTTATTATATTTATAATATTTATAATATATTCAAGCCGGTGACGTAAAATCGGTCTTCATTTATTATACAAAAACATATTGTTTGAGATAAATGACCTTTTGTAAACATCTGTGTTAAACTTGACGGTTGTATCAGTGACTTTACCAAATGTGTTGTCAAAATCAGAAAACGAGTTAATTCACAAGGAAAAAGAAATGAAAGTGAATTCCCTAATTTACATCACATCATTAGCATATTGGAAATATAAACCTCTATAACTTACGTATGCCACACCCAAATCAATAAACATTCCACTATTCCGCTATTCACTTGATGCAGAATCGATATTAATGATAAAAAGTTTCGACCTTATATACACTTTAAGTACACCCCCTCTACCCTCCATCGATTAAGCACCCCCCGTTGAACATGATTGAATAAAGTGCCCTAGGTACTTAATTGGAGGACATACATGTAAGGTATGGTAAGAATGTAGCTTAGCTTGGTAATACCGTAAGTCTGCCTTCACTGTGCTCTTCAAGGATATCTGATTGGATAATAAAGCAATAATGCCATCTGGTTGGATGATAAAGCAATACTGCCATCTGATTGGATGATAAAGCAATACCCTTCGTATTCATTTTTCTTTTAGAAGAAGCAGAAGAGCAGTAATGCGGAGGTGTTAAACCTTAAAGCACATTTGGATCGACTGAATGCCCAGCTCATTTGTGCAGATGAAGCAATCCAGAAGAGAGATGAACAGCTACGTTTCCAGTCGGAAAAGCTGGAAGAAATGCAACCACTGGTTGATTCAGTACCCGTACTACAGCAACAGGTTTGTTTTAGAGCGGTTTTCCATACAATCACCATACGACAGGCCGTAATCTCTGAATGAAACAACCACAGCTAATCCCGGCTAATCCATAGATCGAATTGGAATTTAGCGTGTTGGTTTTTGTGGAGGAAGGAAAGCCGGAGAACCCGGAGAAAAACCCTCGGAGCAAGGGCGAGATACCAAAACATTCAACTCGCATATGGTGCCGTGTCTGGCGATCGAACCTGAGCCACAGAGTTGAGACGCGAAGTGCTTAATCACTGCGCCACTCTGGCTCCTCGCATTTAAATGGTTACGTTTAAGTGGTTTATTCGTTGTTGTTGTCCGGTACGACTACAGAATACCCTGCACATGATTTGAATAACAATAGCTGTTATCGTTATATGTCTCGTTCATCAGAGAGTCCGACAGTGATGTGGGATATTCTGTAGTTGTTCCGCTTAACCTGAGGTGTAGCAGTACATCACTCTTCGATTTCTGTTTCGTCCGTAGCTCGAAGTCTATCGTAACGACTTCCGGGCCGAACGCGAGGCTCGTGAGAGACAACATGACGAACTCCTGCGCCTTCGTGAGCAATCCCACCAACTGCGCGCCAACAACCAAACTCTACAGGATGACTTGGACAACATAACCAGACCACAGATGGAAGAGATGCAAAGACGTCATGGAAATCAGGTACCTGTTACCACGGCAGCGGGATATGTACCGGGTGCTGGTAGCCCTCACTCCGGAGGGTGGTATGATGTTATTCCGGGGGCAGAAATGGTCGGGAACTTTTTCCGCCGTGGAGGCGAGCCTGCAGAAGATCCAGTCCCAGGATCCAGAGCAGAGCAAGGGATTGGCGGTGATCGGCTTCATTACCAAGTCAGAGAGCCTGAAGAGCCATGGGTCTGCCACGGATGTCGCCGCGTTCTTGATAATTTCGATGAACTCCAGCGCCATGTAGCGGAGTGTGACGCAGCCCGTCATGGAAATGGTCCCCCACAGCCGGGACGTGATACCTCCCGGCCGGAGTGCCCCAAATGTGGCAATTTCTTCCCTGATCTTGACACGCTGCAAATCCACGTGCTCGAGTGCCTGGACTCGTAGATCTGTGTTGGTATTTGGGACTGACTGTTTCGATGATTGTGATGATGACGAAAATTGTGGGGTTTTTTGTTCGCCTTTTTTAAACATAAATCGAATCTGTAGGCCCCAAATAATACGAATATATAAATTTTATCAGTATAAGAGTACTAACCCGGCCAACAAGCAGAGAGCATAAACCCGTGAAAACACGTGAAAAATCGTCCGCCATTACTCAGTTTGCAAACGACTGGTTGTTAAAGCGGTCTGTTCGTGACGTCACCCATCAACACTTGCACGACGCAGCGACTAAAAGACATTTTTTACGGTTCTATATCTTTGAAGGCAAGCTCTGTAGACATTCTGATATAAGCGCACTCTCCCTTGTACATACCAAGGTAACCACATGTATTTTCTTGGGTCGATTGGATGACATCACTCAAGTCTAAACAGAGCAATGGCGAACAAGTCAGCTGGAAATTACCGTTAAAATAATTGGAGTAATCACGGTTTCTGGGAATCCCCCACCCCTCCCCCCACAGTTCACCCCAACCTTTAATGGTTAGTCATTAATAAAACGATGCATATTCAAGGGAAGGGTGGGTAGGGACCTAACCTAACCCACCCCACCCCCACACTTCACCCTAACCTTTAATGGTTAATCATTAATAGTACAATGCATATCCAAGGGAGGGGTGGTAAGATTTGGCAAGGTATTTAGTACTTTTACTTTCAAAGTCTGAAGAGAACAGGGAAAGTGTAATTTTGATCACTTTGAACAATAGGCCTTTTGCAGGAAACAGTCACGTGCTGATATGTCACTTCAATGACCAATGAATTGCGCTCGTGATCCCATGGGAAAGGCTTTACTGGAAACAGTCACGTGCTGATATGTCACTTCAATGACCAATGAATTGCGCTCGTGTTCCCATGGGAAAGGCTTTACTGGAAACAGTCACGTGCTGATATGTCACTTCAATGACCAATGAATTGCGCTCGTGATCCCATGGGAAAGGCTTTACTGGAAACAGTCACGTGCTGATATGTCACTTCAATGACCAATGAATTGCGCTCGTGATCCCATGGGAAAGGCTTTACTGGAAACAGTCACGTGCTGATATGTCACTTCAATGACCAATGAATTGCGCTCGTGATCCCATGGGAAAGGCTTTACTGGAAACAGTCACGTGCTGATATGTCACTTCAATGACCAATGAATTGCGCTCGTGATCCCATGGGAAAGGCTACTGGAAACAGTCACGTGCTGATATGTCACTTCAATGACCAATGAATTGCGCTTGTGATCCCATGGGAAAGGCTTTACTGGAAACAGTCACGTGCTGATATGTCATTTCCATGACCAATGACCATGGGAAAGGCTTTACTGGATAGCAGACAAACTTACACATGCTGTTTTAGAAAGATCGACAATCGATTGGAGGTGGAAAATAGCATTTACAAACAGGTTTTGCTAATACCACTACCGTACAAGTGGCTTTAAATAAATGAAGTCAGATTGTTTTGCCATCCTGAGTACAAACTGCACGTGATTGCATTCCTGCAAAAGGTCATTTGCTCCCAGACTCGCGTGATGGGTCTGATCAATGAACCTAAAAAGCACAAGATTCAGTGACAATAGCAAGGATTGACTATATTTTGATTAAGGATGGCAAATATTCGACCGATGAAAGTATTTTGATTTCACTCTATGCATGTTGGACCGAAAAGTAGTGTTAGAATAAAATTTTGCAGTTCACCTTAATCTTCTACATCTTTTGTGGACATTATAGTTTGCAAAACATATCGGCCATTCACTATTTAACAATTAGACCCGCAGCCCGAATGGGCTACGAGCCAATAGCCTATGAGGCGCAGCCGAATGGGCTATTTAACTCGTAGCCCATTCGGGCGAGAGGTCTAATTGTTTTAGTATAAACTAACTAGTCGGACAGTGGAAAATAATAGAAATAAATATATTGAGTTGAAAAACTGCTATTATTTCGTGAAAATGCGTGCGATTTTCCTCCACCATGGGCTATCACAAATAGACCTATAGTAGGGTAGCCAATCAGAATGCAGGATTTGTAATAGTCCACTAGTTGGTTTATACTAATCTGTAATACAGGCGTCTGCACGATCCTTTCCAGAGGTTACCGCTAGGGTAAAACGCGTACGTAGAGAAAAACGCGACAATGCTCTGGTAATTTGAGTAGTTGTGAAATGTTACTGTTTGGGTCTACAGTACCCTGCTATGAACGATAAAATGCCGGTTTATTAAGAAACGACGAAACTCCTAAATGATTACGTTTTGAGAAGTAGTTCCTTGTTTTTTTTTCTTGGATCGATTGTATTTCTTATTAGAGGAAGGAGAAAGGCTTCCTTGCTACTTGTATCGTATATTTTAAATGAGAATCTAACCGAAGTGTAGATCGTAATTGCTTACAGAGGAATAATTATTTTAGAGGATCTTATTCAAATATGTGATCGTTTTACTTTAAAATTCATTTTTACATATTTGCGTAAAAACGAAAAAAGGGCTAATTAGCGCAAAAATCCAACAATCCCGCGAGGAAAAAAACACTTCCTGGATTCGGGCCCCTGAACAGTTTTAGTATTCCAGCGTTTGAGGAAAGCTCTAACGAGATAGGCGCTCACATCTGATGTAAACTAAATGGTGTTACTTTAATTTCTATGAGAGCTAATAAATATATTTAGTCTGTTGTTTTTGTGCAGTTCATTTACCCTAAATTTAAGTGTGACAGTTGACCGCGGAACTTCTCTTACAGTGCATATCAATAGCAAGATTGTGGTGCTTTTCCAGGAACTGGTACGATTAGACAGGCTGTGTTGGTAGACAGGCTGTGTTCGTAGATCTGTGTTGGTATTTGGGACTGACTGTTTCGATGATTGTGATGATGACGAAAATTGTGGGGTTTTTTGTTCGCCTTTTTTAAACATAAATCGAATCTGTAGGCCCCAAATAATACGAATATATAAATTTTATCAGTATAAGAGTACTAACCCGGCCAACAAGCAGAGAGCATAAACCCGTGAAAACACGTGAAAAATCGTCCGCCATTACTCAGTTTGCAAACGACTGGTTGTTAAAGCGGTCTGTTCGTGACGTCACCCATCAACACTTGCACGACGCAGCGACTAAAAGACATTTTTTACGGTTCTATATCTTTGAAGGCAAGCTCTGTAGACATTCTGATATAAGCGCACTCTCCCTTGTACATACCAAGGTAACCACATGTATTTTCTTGGGTCGATTGGATGACATCACTCAAGTCTAAACAGAGCAATGGCGAACAAGTCAGCTGGAAATTACCGTTAAAATAATTGGAGTAATCACGGTTTCTGGGAATCCCCCACCCCTCCCCCCACAGTTCACCCCAACCTTTAATGGTTAGTCATTAATAAAACGATGCATATTCAAGGGAAGGGTGGGTAGGGACCTAACCTAACCCACCCCACCCCCACACTTCACCCTAACCTTTAATGGTTAATCATTAATAGTACAATGCATATCCAAGGGAGGGGTGGTAAGATTTGGCAAGGTATTTAGTACTTTTACTTTCAAAGTCTGAAGAGAACAGGGAAAGTGTAATTTTGATCACTTTGAACAATAGGCCTTTTGCAGGAAACAGTCACGTGCTGATATGTCACTTCAATGACCAATGAATTGCGCTCGTGATCCCATGGGAAAGGCTTTACTGGAAACAGTCACGTGCTGATATGTCACTTCAATGACCAATGAATTGCGCTCGTGTTCCCATGGGAAAGGCTTTACTGGAAACAGTCACGTGCTGATATGTCACTTCAATGACCAATGAATTGCGCTCGTGATCCCATGGGAAAGGCTTTACTGGAAACAGTCACGTGCTGATATGTCACTTCAATGACCAATGAATTGCGCTCGTGATCCCATGGGAAAGGCTTTACTGGAAACAGTCACGTGCTGATATGTCACTTCAATGACCAATGAATTGCGCTCGTGATCCCATGGGAAAGGCTTTACTGGAAACAGTCACGTGCTGATATGTCACTTCAATGACCAATGAATTGCGCTCGTGATCCCATGGGAAAGGCTACTGGAAACAGTCACGTGCTGATATGTCACTTCAATGACCAATGAATTGCGCTTGTGATCCCATGGGAAAGGCTTTACTGGAAACAGTCACGTGCTGATATGTCATTTCCATGACCAATGACCATGGGAAAGGCTTTACTGGATAGCAGACAAACTTACACATGCTGTTTTAGAAAGATCGACAATCGATTGGAGGTGGAAAATAGCATTTACAAACAGGTTTTGCTAATACCACTACCGTACAAGTGGCTTTAAATAAATGAAGTCAGATTGTTTTGCCATCCTGAGTACAAACTGCACGTGATTGCATTCCTGCAAAAGGTCATTTGCTCCCAGACTCGCGTGATGGGTCTGATCAATGAACCTAAAAAGCACAAGATTCAGTGACAATAGCAAGGATTGACTATATTTTGATTAAGGATGGCAAATATTCGACCGATGAAAGTATTTTGATTTCACTCTATGCATGTTGGACCGAAAAGTAGTGTTAGAATAAAATTTTGCAGTTCACCTTAATCTTCTACATCTTTTGTGGACATTATAGTTTGCAAAACATATCGGCCATTCACTATTTAACAATTAGACCCGCAGCCCGAATGGGCTACGAGCCAATAGCCTATGAGGCGCAGCCGAATGGGCTATTTAACTCGTAGCCCATTCGGGCGAGAGGTCTAATTGTTTTAGTATAAACTAACTAGTCGGACAGTGGAAAATAATAGAAATAAATATATTGAGTTGAAAAACTGCTATTATTTCGTGAAAATGCGTGCGATTTTCCTCCACCATGGGCTATCACAAATAGACCTATAGTAGGGTAGCCAATCAGAATGCAGGATTTGTAATAGTCCACTAGTTGGTTTATACTAATCTGTAATACAGGCGTCTGCACGATCCTTTCCAGAGGTTACCGCTAGGGTAAAACGCGTACGTAGAGAAAAACGCGACAATGCTCTGGTAATTTGAGTAGTTGTGAAATGTTACTGTTTGGGTCTACAGTACCCTGCTATGAACGATAAAATGCCGGTTTATTAAGAAACGACGAAACTCCTAAATGATTACGTTTTGAGAAGTAGTTCCTTGTTTTTTTTTCTTGGATCGATTGTATTTCTTATTAGAGGAAGGAGAAAGGCTTCCTTGCTACTTGTATCGTATATTTTAAATGAGAATCTAACCGAAGTGTAGATCGTAATTGCTTACAGAGGAATAATTATTTTAGAGGATCTTATTCAAATATGTGATCGTTTTACTTTAAAATTCATTTTTACATATTTGCGTAAAAACGAAAAAAGGGCTAATTAGCGCAAAAATCCAACAATCCCGCGAGGAAAAAAACACTTCCTGGATTCGGGCCCCTGAACAGTTTTAGTATTCCAGCGTTTGAGGAAAGCTCTAACGAGATAGGCGCTCACATCTGATGTAAACTAAATGGTGTTACTTTAATTTCTATGAGAGCTAATAAATATATTTAGTCTGTTGTTTTTGTGCAGTTCATTTACCCTAAATTTAAGTGTGACAGTTGACCGCGGAACTTCTCTTACAGTGCATATCAATAGCAAGATTGTGGTGCTTTTCCAGGAACTGGTACGATTAGACAGGCTTGACCCCGCGTCACCGCAAGTGTTTTGTTGTTCAGTTGTATTACACCAACCGTATTTTAATATGTGATCTCTTTACAACTGATGCAACGCTAAATTCCAATTCGATCTGTGGATTAGCCGGGTGCAGGCTTTGATCAGCCCCTATAGTTGCCTCGAAACATTCCAAGATGTTGCCATTAATCAGTAGTATACGTATGGTTATCCAAGGATTCCCCGGGGCACGGGTACGTATTTTAATGTATTTAACAGGAACCTTGTGTTTTTGTCGAGAAGAGGGGGAGGGGGGAGGGGGGGAGGGGGGGAGGGGGGGGGGCGTGGCTTCAATTGATTGGTGTTTACATGTAAATCGAACAGCAATTTATTATCCAAGGAAGTTATATTCGACATGAAACAGGCTTTTTATGTAATAGTTCAAAGCCGACAATGAGGACTGGACGGGATTTCAAGTCCGCGCAATTATTTCCAGTCCGAGGCGCTACTTCTACTTATTCATGTACCGCACGCTTACAATTTAGTCTGCTGTTCTTCTATTCATGTACCGCACGCTTACAATTTAGTCTGCTGTTCTCCAGGTTCAGAGTACTAATAGATGTTTATATTTGTCCTATATTATAAGTTGTATCCTGTCCACCTATGATGGAGCTATCATATGATATATTTATCTACTGTTCATTCTACCCTGCGGCTCTTTATCGCAGCTCGCATCCATATTGGTATTTATTAACTGAAATGCCTGTTGGTTATATACCCTCCTTCCCAAAACTGATCTGCTCATTATATTACAGAACTATAAAGAGAACTGTTGGAAGCCTTTAATTTCTCGAACCAAAACTTCGTCCGTGAGAGGATTCTTGTTTAAGTTGACCTTGAGTTGAATATTGCTTCGCTCATCATAAATTATTCTGTGCGAGTGTTTTTTCTCCGGGGTATTTCTGACAGCCAAAAACACGCTCAAAATTATTTTAATGCATGTTGGCCTACAGATCACGGTGTTTGCGCTGGTATGTATATGACCGAGAGTAAAATGAAATGTGGCATAAAACCTACGAAACGTACCTCAAACAAGGATACCGTCCGATGGCAAAATCTATCAGCGCCACGAGGTCAACAAATCGACAAAGAAATGCAGATCTATATAAACCCGCAATGATTTCAACCTCACCGTACCTTAATTCATGACCTGACAAGACACTGTTCAGTTTCACTTTCACTCTCAGCTTTGCTCTTGAGTTTGAGTTCGGCTTTGTTGAAGACTTCTTATTCAGTTGTATGGTATTGTGCAGTATATTTGAGTTTTCCAATCCACAGAGATTCAAATAACAAAGCCGTGGCGAAAGAGAAGCTTAAACGAGAAATATTTTGTCCTCCTAGCAAAACACAACATCTTGCCCTTTCTATCGAAGAAGCCTTGGTTTCAGCAGAAAGGAAAACGCTAAATTACATTCGATAATAATGTGTGGCTCTTTGAGTCCTTCAGGTCCGGCGCGCGCGTCGTGTCGTTTATAAAATCACAGGCCATCTGGATAAAATACGCGGTCCTTCCCGCTCCGACAAGAGCGCCAGTTGCAATATCCTGAGCCTGCATGCTGTTGGAAGGCTTTCGCACGAGTGAAGTTAAATAAAACATTAAACTGCTTACATTTGAGAGATGGGACTCCAAATTTGAGAGAGATTTGCTCGCGGATCCACCATTTTGATTTACTGTATTCAATTATGTAAATAAATTAACCTGGCGAGTGTTACGTGACCAGCACAGTGCGATCTGATTGGTGTGAATTTGACCTTTAACGCATGCGCAGATCGCGTGCTACACTGAATAAAAATAAAATAAAAAAAATACGACTTGCCAGTTTAAGACTCGTTGCTGCCACAGGCAGCCCGAGTAAATAGCACTGATTAAACAATAGAAAAACAAAGGGATTTGTATCACTTAGATTCAGTATATTTTCACACTTTAGTGCTTTCCCTCTATTTGAAAAAAACAAAAATGAATTGTTCTTAATTAAAGCACTTGTATTGGAGTTTGTTCACCACCGCCTCCTGGGAATGAAAAACTGGATAAAAACAAATCCAAGGTTATAGATTCGATTTGATTAGTCATGGCTTCGAGCGACGAAGAGAGCTTTCGACCTTTGAAACGTTTTAGAAAATCGAAAAGCAGAGAAGAAGAAGAGAAGGAGCTTGCTAACGCCGTACCTCTGTTTACACGGTATAAGAACAAATGGGCTGTAAACGTGTTCGTTGAATGGCGAGAAGGTAGAGAAAACAAAGTCGCTGCGTTGGAGAGTACGAGTTTAAAATTATCTTTGGAAGATATAGAAAACCTGGACGAAGATTGGGAAAAAATGATTTCATGCATTGTAAAATGTCTACCAATAAATTGTTGTTGTAGTTTGACTTGTATTTTTTTTTTCTAGGCTTAAGTAGAAGGACTGAACTAATGTTTTCAAGTTGTAGTACTGAATTAATTTTGTTCCAGTCCTAGGACTAGAACAAAATTAATTCAGTCCTACAACTTGAAAAGAATTAATTCAGTCCTTTGACTGGACCAGGTCCATTATCATCATGTGACCGATTTATATACCTTTGATTGGTTAGTTTCCTCATTAATTATTCATGTGTATGAGATATGGAATGAAAATACACAAGTATATCAGTGAAATGTGCCCAGCGTAGTAACGAATGTCAGCAACACTTTGTATATTTAAGCGGAAAAGTCGGGGGCACAAAGGGGTGGGTGCTGTTCAAGTTATTGGGGCGGTTTTGCAAAATACTGGAGTTGCAAGGGCGGCTACGAAATTTTTCACTGCTACAGGGGACCTACGAAATTTTACGCTCCCAATTTCAATATCTTCATCCCCCGTCATGAAATGAACTTTCCATAATTCCGAATCAGACAAATCATGCACATGAATTCTGCAAGAAGCATATACTATTGGAAATAATTTGCTCCAGTTTCACACTCGACCGGTACCAAGCAAGTCAATATTTAGTGTCAAATGATCCAGAAAAGCTGATAAGTAGAGGAAGTCGCATGAACTGCTCGTGTTACACGTGCTTTTTATGGGCACTGATATTTTGAAAGTTCTGGTAATTGCACGAGCCTTCTGAGCAAACGTTTGCTGAGAGCATGCGACTGTGCACTCGATAACCTTTTTATGCACTAGCTCGTTATTGATCATAATTTGTTGATGATATTATAAAATACTTTATTGAAGCATTCAGTTTAACACAATTCTGCAACATGGTGCAATTACATGTACACTTCATGATCAATTTACTGAAAACTGATTAACATACGTGCTGAATGATGCGACAAATTAGTTCATTCTGATGCTTTTATATACACTTGAAGACCGGAATGAGGATCAGTTACTTCTCACTGATTCAGTCTGAATCACAAACCGTGATCGCAGGTCTAGCTGAAATTTTGTTTTGCATTGTTGGTTGGGAATTCACGTCTTGAAGTATATTCTAGTGAAGCGTATACTCGTCGTATTGCTGTTATGTAATGAAAGGTAGACTTATTCAATACCTTATTAAGTGCCACTAACCTCTTTTGCAATTTTTATACATATAAATATTTTAAAGGTTTTGAGTACTTCTGCAAATAAATGTTTGGCTTACAGAGAATACTCTATGTTCTTTGCGTGTTTGAAATAGTGAAAATTTGACCTTTCCTGATCTTACGTCATCTAATTTATTCGACTTTGCAATAATTTGAATAAATATTTAGCATTTTGTCTAAAATAACTGTTTTCTTTACTAACAACTCACAGACTGTATATTCTCTATATATTGATGTTGCTGTGATAGAAAGGCGCCATGGATAACTGAATGCATTAATGAGGTGACGTAAGATCAAGAATCGACCAAATCCTTTCCTTACGCGGTCATGGGTCAGGAAAGGTCAAATTTTCACCATTTCGAACACGCATAGAACATAGAGTATTCTCTGTAAGCCAAAAATTTCTTCGCAGAAGTACTCAAAACCTTTCAAAGATTTATATGTATAAAAATTTCAAAAGGGGTTAGTGGCACTTTAAGTAATGGTTCGTGTAAGAACTGGAGCAAGATCTATTGTTCCGCGGCAATGAATGTGATTTCACTAATCCCACATAGAAAATGGTTCAATTTTTTTCTAAAGATATCTCTTGACTAGTGGTATTAATGTTCTCAAATTAAAATGCATGAAATCGCTCGTTGTGTATATGTTTTTGATTCCAAAACAAATTCAGCCAATGGAAAGACACTAAAACAAAAGCGGAGATATTATAAAATATTTCAATGTTCCCCACATAGGATAGTCTCCTTCGCATCCGTTCTTAGGGAGACTAAACATAGGATTTCTCTCTCTCTTTTTACATAGTTACATTTTATCCGCTTCAATCATTTTCTTTAAAAAATATTGTGAAATCAGAGTTCTTTCCTATTTTTAGGAGGTTTATTTCTGTTTAACCAATGACGGAGATATCAAGTTTCAACAATAGAAAAATTAACACCTTTGTGCATTCCTGGCCGTTGAGTGCTCCTGTTCTTACGCGAACCATTATTTAATGTGTCACTACTAACTAGATATTCCTAGTTCTTATACGACAATTTATTCTAAGTGTCAACCAGCACCATGTCAAAAAAGAAAACACTCAGTATTAAAATCAGCGGCATTGTTCGCATCATTCTATCAGGTCTTCCTCTGCACTGCTGGCTCTTTGTTTCCAATCTCTGTATCCACATCAGTTTTTCTCTTCGGGAACTTGATTTTCCTCTCCTTCGCCTTAGCGGATGTCTCGTCGTTGCTGGGATCGTTCTTGGACTGATTGGAGCTGACGTCGTTGCTGAAAGTCGAGCAAAACAACTGCGTTCGTCAAGATATCTTATGGAAGGTTCTGGTTAATTATCATTCCTTGCAAGTTTAGACGTCGATTAGCTCGCAGATGCTTTTTTAAAAACTGAGGTCTGATCACATAACCGAAATTCAGTTACACTTAATTGATCAACAAAGCGAGAAATCGGCTCAGACAGAAAGTAAAATCTCAGTACTTTCGACTAGTGTCCTAGACTTTACCCGGTATGCATATCCTGATGTCATTGGCATTTGCAATTTCGGTTAATAGTCTACAGGTTATTTGGGCTGTGATCAATGACTGACTAATCTGGTCAGGTGGATGAGTTTGGAAAGAGTTGAAAATATCTAGTGTTTGGAACAGATTTTCATCACTAGTGATGAAACTGTTTTTAATCTACATATTCATGAACCACTATAACTACTTGTATACTGATAAACTACAAGTAAGGAGTGAAGAAGTAAGAACGATAGAGTACAAGCAGTCGGAAGGGTCGCGGTTCAAACTCCAGTGGAGGCACACTTTTTCTTTCTATGTCGTTCTTACTTTTTCACTCCTTACTTCCTCCTTCGTAAACAAGTTGTTCTGAATCTAACCTGCTGCCCTTCTTCACGTTCAGCTTGTCCTCCAGAGCATCAGCTTTCTTCACATGGAGGCCTCTCTTGCCTGCATTATGACATCCAGTTTCGTCCGAGTTGTCGTGGCAGTCATTCATTCTATCGCACACCCAGTTTCTTGGAATGCACCTACACGGGAAAAGGAAACCCAAAAGGCATTAGAGATATCAAACTTATAGTTGAAAGCACCTTGGGCTAACAAGGAAATAATTCTCGGGGGGGGGGGGGGGGGGGAGGGTGGTCATTACTTAACATGGACTTTGAGAGGGGGGGGTCGCTTGTCATTTTCAGGCCTGAGGAAGGTAAGGCTTTAGTGAATTTCGTCTTTAATAATACTTTTTCCCCGCACCCCCTCCTTCATAAATAATGACCGGTCCCTACGACGACAACGTGAGGTAAAAATAAAAATAAAATATTGACAGTTAGGCATCATGGAAAACGCAGTCTCCCCAGACCTATAACACGCTCGCTTTTTGACCCAGTAATCGCTTACCCAGTGACTAAGCGAGTTCGTCTTGGAGCAAGTCTAAGTCTAGACGTATAATACGCAGTAGTGACATGATAAAAATAAAAGCATGGCGTTTCTCCTTGGGTAATAATTGGTTTATTTATAGACTATTAGCGTTTACCTGTTGTTGTCGCAGCGATAAGAGCCGGCTCCACACCATCCTCCGTCACTTCTGCTGCAGCCAACCTCATCTGAGCCATCTCCACAGTCATTATCCATGTCACAGACATAACTCTTGCTGATACAACGGCCATTACGACAGCGGAACTGGCTCGAGCTGTTGAAAAAAAACATTTTCAATATTGATAACAAACTGTATTAAAAAGCGACACTGTTTTTCATAGCTGGTTTGCGATGCAGCAATACTCGTCAATGATGTCCCGGGAATCTAGCTGCCACTCCCTTCGTACACCAACGTTAAACAACATCTTCACGGTTCGAAGCTATTCACGCGCTACAATTTCGCTACTGCATGCATTTCCAATGGGCAAGCGTTAATCAATCAGTTTTAACGATAGTCATTAAACAATTGAGAAATCTAGGTACTAGAAAATGGAAGATAAGACGATTCTACCTGCAGCTTCCACATCCAGCCTCGTCAGATCCGTCGCGACAGTCGTTGCTGCCATCGCATCGCCAGCTACGGTGAATACAGTGTCCATTGCCGCATCTGAACTGAGTGCACGGGTTACATGCCAGGGTTTGGATTCTGCCATAGATTCTGGCACAGATGTAATTGCGGTGATCGAAGATCTGGTGTTGGCAGCAGCCGTAGTGGAGTCCAACAGGTACACGGAATGTCCCAACCCCACACCCCCAGGTATAGCACGGCTGCTTTCCCACCTTACACGTTGGGGCGTAGGAGTAGGCCTGGGTCTGGTGCACTGCCATGTACGCCATGACCAGCAAACATAGGATTAACTTCATGTTGTAGTTTGTTCTATGGGAAATAGAAGGGCGGCTAAAATTACTCACATTAATTAGATATACAGGCTTCTATGTATAACTTGTGAAGCTCCAAATGTATTAAAGTTTATCGCAAATCAGCTAAATGCACATTTTAATATTACATCTTCCGGAAGCATTCAGACCAAGTAGGAAATGTGACTGAAACTGTAACGATGATATTAAGGATAACGATGCTGAACAGTTTATGAAAGTATTTATATTCGAAATTCAATTTAAGGTGGCTCGCCTGGATTTTCCAGGGACGCACCATATCCACTTTGAACGGCTGCTGCTCCACTGTCAGAGCACGGTCGGGCTAGCCACTTCACCCATTTACTAGAAATAGAATAAACTTTCCAAAAATGTAGGTTTGTTTGACATCGGTGTTACCATAGCAACACAGCGTTGACGTCATGTGTTTTACATATCAGCAATTTTCTCGAAATCTAGACCTAAACTTTTAAAACGACCTAGTGTCCCTTGTAGTCTAAATGTAGGCCTTCAAGACTGCAAAGTTTAAAAAAATTTCATACCTGTGGCATAGGACTACTTCCCATGAAAATTTCATTCCATTTGCTTTATTCGATTTCGGTTTATGGAATAATAAGTAATGTAATAAATATGCTCATTTTACTCAAAATAGTAACGTATTTGCTAAGGATGCTGTAATTCGAAAACTAGTCGATAAATATTTTTTAAATCCATTCACCTAAAATTCAACATGTACTACCCTTGCCCTGTAAATTTCAAGAGCATTGAATCATTTTAAGGGCGCGAAATAAAAACAAAAACATAGGGAACTTTTACATGCATCCACGCAAGCTTCATTGCTGTATCATTTTGTTTATAGCTTGTGTCTTTCCGAAAGTTCTCTTTTGTCTAGATTCTACATACTTGTGTGCTTTTGAACTAACAAGTTCACCATGCACGCATGCTACGCTTCGCTACTGCCGGAACGCTCGTGCAAATTCTGTTCTTAGGACAATGACATGCAAATTAGTTAAACCATGAAGCTTGGCAGTGCGGGATGATAATGTTGAATAAGTATGTTTTTAGTAACCAGATCGGGAAAAAGTGCCCGTGACGTCTAGACCACATTTTCTAAATATAAATTAAAAACGAGATTTTGTATTAGTGATATTATAACAGGAACACCCAACGGTAAAACTTCATAAAAACAAACATTCTGATGTTTTTATAACAAATCAGATGTATTTAAACATATTTAAGGGAATTGTTTTTCAGCTGGCAGACGAACAGCTGTTCTGCAGCGCCAGCCAGCCTAAAGTTCATGAAGAATTTCTAAATTTCCCAGCTGAAATATTTAAGTGCAGAATTTGCCAGCAGCAAAAATATTTTTTTGAATATATTCCCAGCTGAAATATTTAAGTGCAGAATTTGCCAGCAGAATTTGAAACGGTTTGTACAGGGATTAACTGAAATATAGAACGCTATATTTTTATTTTAAGAATAAAAACCTGAGCTAACCTGCAGAATTCGGTATTTTTAAAAACCTGTGAAACAACAGGTACGTGCAGAATTTGCCAGCTGAGAAATATCGCTCTGTTATATTATTATTATGTAATTATATCGGACTGCAGAATTTACCAGCTGATAAATATCGCTCCGTTATATTATTATTTAGTATCAGACTGCAGAATTTGCCAGCCAAGAAATTCCAAAGTGCAGAATTTGCCAGCCGAGTGGCCCAGAAGAACAGTTATTTTGCAGAACAGTTCGTTGGGTGTTCCTGTTATAAAACCTTTTGTAAAAAAATAATATAAGTAATATTATAACAGCGTTACAACTGGCAGCGTGACTATTGTATACTAAAAACAGAATTTGCACGAGCGTTCCGGCATTAGCGAAGTGTAGCAAGCGTGCATGGTAAACTTGTTAGTTCAAAAGCACACAAGTATGTAGAATCTAGACAAAAGAGAAATTTTGGAAAGACACAAGCTATAAACAAAATGATACAGCAATGAAGCTTGCGTAGATCAATGTAAAAGTTCCCTGTGTTTTTGTTTTATTTCGCACCCTTAAAATGATCCAATGCTCTTGAAATTTACAGGGCAAGGGTAGTACATGTTGAATTTCAGGTGAAAAGATTAAAATATATATTTATCGACTAGGTTTCGAATTACAGCTTCCTTAGCAAATACATTACTATTCTGAGTAAAATGAGCATATTTATTACATTACTTATTATTCCATAAACCGGAATCGAATAAAGCAAATGGAATGAAATTTTCATGGCAAGTAGTCCTATGTCACAGGTATGAAATATGCTAAAAACAGCGTTTGAATCGGTCCGGAAAACACAGTTCTCGACGACTAAACAGGAAGTAAGGCGAACTGTTTTTTTTTTAATGAAAATATTCAACCCATTTTTTTTCGAAAACGCTCTCATACAATTTTTTTAAACTTTGCAGTCTTGAAGGCCTACATTTAGACTACAAGAGACACTAGGTCGTTTTAAAAGTTTAGGTCTAGATTTCGAGAAAATTACTGATATGTAAAACACATGACGTCAACGCTGTGTTGCTATGGCAACACCGATGTCAAACAAACCTACATTTTTGGAAAGTTTATTCTATTTCTAGTAAATGGGTGAAGTGCCTAGCTCGACCGTGCTCTGACAGTGGAGTAGCAGCCGTTCAAATTGGGTATGGTGCGTCCCTGGAAAATCCAGGCGAGCCACCTTAATGCACATACAAAAACTAGGTTTGAAGCCTCAGATTTTCAAGTCTGAATTGGAATCTTACTAGCTTTGTAAAAACGTACAGAACAAAGATAACCGAGGCTGGAAACGTATTCTTTTCAGTGACAAAGAGATGTGTGGCTGCCAGATAGTACTCCGATTTGGTAAAGAGAAGGCAAAAGTGTGAAAATGAAACAAAAGCGTTTGCATCCGTTTTCAGCTTGTTCTAGATTAAAGGAAACACAATTAAAAGTCAGGGGAAAAAAGATGAGCAGAATAATATCACAAGAATTCCCCTCACTCGAAAAAGTCCGCAGCTTAAAAAGAGAAGTTAGTTCATCGATATTTGAACGACTTACTTGAAGCTCGAGGGAAATCTTCTTTGCTTTTGTTGAGTACTACTGCAGAGTGTGTTCTTAAAGAACTGGTGAAGTGGCTTGGCAAGGACTTGTATTTATACCAGAATCAGATTTAACACAAACAGGAAACAATAACTCGGGCCAGGAAATATGACACTAAAAGCGGCAATCATCTGCAGATTAACACGCGCTGAAGGCAGGGCAAGGACGAGGAATGAAATATAACAAGTAATTATGTCGATGACACGTGTTGATTACACAGACACGGAAGCGATTTATAATACTTACAGTTCAACCAAAACTAACATGAAAGACATACGTTTGAAACATCAAATAAAGTTGAATTTCTTCATTATTTAGTGTGTGAGTCAAACAAGAATATATTTAACTTCCGTGTATTAGGTTGTTTGAGATATAGTATCATGTATCGCTGATCAATTCCCCGTTTGTGGAGTATTTTCACTGATAAAAATATAAGTGCTGGGTTGACCCTGTTTCAGCTAAACAATAATCCTATCTGGTTCCGCTCTATCGGCAAAGCAGTCAAATAACAAAGAATTTCCTTTTACGCAATTCGGCTCTAGAATATATATTGGCAGTGACCGGATAGCTTTCATTTTGCTCTGCAAAAGAAATAGACCGGTTCGCGCTCATCGTTGCATGATGGGTAATCAGGGCAAACATGTCGGGAAATACAGTGTTTGTATGAGAATTCAATGTTGAATTAGAGAATGCGAACTAGATAAATCTAGTATCCCAAATCGAAAGAAGGCGGGCTGTATGTGTTTTCAATATTGATTTTTTAGGTTAGAAGAAGTAGTCTACGCTCGACGATCTTACTTAGTTTTTCCCATATCATTTACTTATAATTTGATCGCAGCTCTCTACAGTAAATATATGGACAAATTTAAGTAAGATTGTCGAGCGTAGACTACTTCTTCTAACCTAACAAATCAATAGTGAAAACACCTACAGCCCTTCTTTTGATTTGGGATACTAGATTTCTCTAGTTCGCAATTTTTGGGTAAAAATTCAACATTGAATTCTCATACAAACACTGTATTTCCCACCATGGTTGCCCTGATTACCCATCATGCAACGATGAGCGCGAACCGGTCTATTATTTCGTTTTAATTAATTCGATCATTGAAAATTGTGTTTTCCCCAGTTCTTCTACCCTTGTTTTTTTGCAAATGATGCAGATATCTCTCGCTCTCATCAGGTGTGCCCTGGTGCCCTGCCTGAGACATGCATTGTTCAAACAAATCAGTCAGCTTTAACTTATGTTCTTGCTAAATCGAGATCAGTATGTATACACCGTCTACCAAAACATTGTTATCTAAGTATTTGCTGAAGAATTCTTACGATAACTCGGGAAAAAAAGCAAAACGGGGTCGTTAATTTGCATCGATCAACACTCAGGGTCTTAAAATAACTGAGGAGAAGGTGCTGCCTTTGTGAAACAACTGCAAACGGTTAGACCTTCACGTCTTCTCGGATAATGACCGTAAAATCGTATCGTAGGTCTCCCGTCGGCCTCAAGTTTATCAGTCTAATCAGACTGTCACGAGTTACCGACGTAAAATAAAGTTGCTTTAATTACTTTACTTTACCTTACCTTATCGATCGCGATCAATATTCTGGATCGTATACAATAAATCCGAAAAGCCCTTGACAGTGCAGTGATCCCTTATTGCTTCTATCGATCATATAAATGTAGAGTTATGGTACAGAAAACCTGCAAGACATTTATTACTATCACAAATTACGTATTTTATCGACTGAGGATATTATCAGGAGATAAAAATACGCTTGAAATATCAATTTCAGTTCAAAATTATTTTAAGTTGCGAGTGACCCTGTTTCAGCGCAAAGAACAAACCTGATACCGTACGTATCAGATTGTTTATCAAAGCAGTTAATATCGGAAGAAATCAGTTCAAGTTATTAAAGCGCCACTACGATCAAATTTTGACATATCAATTACGTCATTTTATCTTCCCAAAATAAGAAAAAATTATGGCAAATAGAGATTTCAAGGAGTAGAAATCTAGAATTCCATTGGTGAACAGTACAAACTACTCATATTTTGTAAAGCAATTATAATAATGGTACAAAATGAAAGAAATTTTTTTTTTGCATATTCATAACTTTAAAATTTCCGTGTTTCTTTTTCAATGGTATCATCTAAATCTCGCATAGAATATTACTAAAGCAAGACGTGCAGAATACGTACAGTTGGCTTTTTCCCATTCTATCTTATACGTATATACCCATTGCAAACGTCCGGTCTACTTTTTGACCTGGAGGTGGGGGAAGGGGTACTACTCTAACGTTTATGGAGTGCTCCGCTGGTACCTAATAAATCCTACCCTATCTCAGAAATAAATTTGGTACCCCATTTCAGACTGGAAACTTCAATTTTCCCAAAAACTACGTAGTACTAACTGGACAAAAATAATTAAACGCTGAGAGAAAAATGCAAAAAACATTGCATTCGAAAATTGAACAGAAAACGTATACCTCATCTCAGACTTAGGAGCTCAAAAACCCGACCCCATCTAGCGCCATGCATATACCCGTATAGCTTTTATATGGGATTCCCCCCCCCCCCCCCCCCCCCCGCGAGTGAGTGCCTTGGCTTCAGCAGATAAAGTATGGCTAAAAGCTTTCATGTAACTTTGTTGTTTGGTTAAATCATGAACAACACTAATGTGTAGTAACACCTTTGAACGCGCAAAATTTTATGTTATCTCTAAACATTAACTGAAGACTTCTTACGTATACAGCAACCCAGTGTCCTTCCGTGACACTGAAATGGCTTCCGATTTCAGAATTCCGGTACTGAGAGACAATGGCTACGGGTGCCCATGCAAAAAGCTTGTCGCTTAAGAGAAATAAGGTCTAAACCGAAACTAATTTGTTTTTCGGTCGAGGAAAGTATTTTTTTAGCACTGATATAACTCGGCTGCTAATGGTAGTTTTCAGTGTAAAAACACTCAACAACAACAACATTTTTACTCAAAACTTTATCACTTTAACATAAAATGGAGCAGTCGACCCGGCGTCTTCGCTTTTACAGCCAATGAAAGCTACACCAATATCTTTTTCCTGACTATTTCTCGTTATCTTACCTGTGAAACGGTGAAGTTTTAATACTTTTCATACTATTTCGATATAGAATCTGCTACGGTCTGATTACCGAGCTGAAGCAGGGTCAACTCGCCACTTAAATGATTCAATTGATTTGGCATTTCAAAGGTACATAATATCATGATAACATTTGTACTGCAGTCGGTAAAAATACTTGCATATTTCATGATATTATGACTTATCCGTATTTTTCACAAGTCTCAGCACCCCTAGAGTTTCGGCCATGGCTATCAGGCCATTCCCATTTACACGACAAAAATTAAGGGAGCCGTGCCGAAAATCAGTTTGGCACGAGTACTTGTCATGTACATCGAGGTTTAAAGTCACATTGCTTTAGCAGTCTATTTTCAGCTATACGAACTCCCAAGTACGTACTGAACCCTCTTGTCCATTCCCACTAGCTTTACTGAACCCAGTCGATATCTTTTTCACACAATCTCTCTCATATACTTTAATATGATAGGAGATCAATGTAGTGAGATGAAATATAGTGACTAAGCTGTGAGCCAATGTTCAAAGCTGTTGTGTTGGCCGCGTGGCCCATCCCGTATGTGTTCAGCAAGCTCCCCTAAAGGCCAGATAAAAAAATTGCTTGTTTAGCGTCCCCGCCCGACCTGAGAAATGTCCCCGACCTCTAATTTTTATTTATTTTTATTTTTCATAAAAAACTTTAGAAAGTGTAAATGCGCCCGCGAACACCAATTCTTGTACCCAGACCCCTACATGTACCACTTAAAATATGCGCCGCCGCATTAAATATTTTAACATCGACGCCATTTTGTTTCTACAACACGGTCATGAACAGGAGGTGAGTGAATAATGTCTAGTCAAGACAAAATAAGCTTCACATAGAAAAAAAAAAAAAAACTCCCTCCCTACCTGGAAAAATTGAAACGGGTGGACGCTAAACAAGCAATTTTTTTTATCTGGTCAATATGTGTAAATTATCATTTATGCGAGATTTTATAGGAGTGAAAAAAAATACGCAAAGACCGACTAGAGCTGTACCGTAATTGGACAGGTTCAAATGGACGCACTGCTTCGTCGCGGAGGAACACTCCCATTTCCCTCGGCCCTCCCCTTTGGTCTGATATGCAGGCGGGAAACCATTTGAGTGTTACGACATGATGAGTGGGAAAGAATTATAGGGCATTTGGTACTGTCTGCATATTAATAAATATTGCTAGCTTTTCTCAAGTCAACCATGCAGAGCTGCCATTCTATAAATTCTTCAATATTACTGACCGATTTTGATAAACAATCCATTTTTATAAACACGGTTTGATTGTCCAATGAGCTGAAAGAAGCATGCGTAACGTAATAGACCAGTTCGCGGTAAATTGCGACATTTTGAAAGGGGTGCAAACATGGCACGAAATACAGTGTTTATTTAAAAAGACGCCGAGTGGATCCACAGCTATTTTGGCCATGTTATGACGAAAATCATTGTCAATATTAGGACAGACACATAAAAAACTAACTTCAATTTGTTTTTTACAACAACAAAACACTTTTAGCTTCAAACGAGTGTGTACAAACTGCCTTTCGAGTCGAAAAGTCCAAAACGTAAACACGTCTTTCTGCCGCGCGTCTGTTAAAATATTGCATATGAAAATTAGCCAATCAGATTGCGAGAAAATTGGCGGTTGTTGTAAAAATCGGAATCGATGGGAATCAATGCCTAATAAAATCCGTAAAATCGAATTTCTGAAATATTCTTCAGATGCAAACTTAACTGATACAAAAAAAAACAGTCAAATTCCGATTGAAAATTTACAGACAATGTATGGAATACTAAAAACACGATTGCACGCTTCCCAGCACAGCTACATCCCTTAAATTTCGATATGTTAATCTTTTACCTGGTATCTTAAGTTTGCATCTGAAGAATATTTCAGAAATTCGATTTTACGGATTTTATTTGGCATCGGATTCCCATACAAACACTGTATTTCGCGCCATGTTTGCACCCCTTTCAAAATGTCGGAATTACCGCGAACTGGTCTATTCCCCACTTTAATAAACAAATTAGAAAATGTCTAAAATTCTTTTAATTTTTCTAGGGTTTTACTGTGGGGTTCACTCTACATTTTGACTGATAGAAGCAATAAAGGATCACTTCAGCGTCGGGGCGTTTCCAATAGGATCTCTTGTTACCGTAAAGTTAATGCCCAGATAACAATGTTTGGGTAGAAGGTTTACACATATTAATCACGATTATTTTAGCAAGAAAATAAGTTAAAGCTTCAATATTCCAAGACTGATTTGTTTGAACAATGCAACTAAGGCACTAAGCTTCAATTTCCCATGACTGATTTGTTTTAACAATGCAGGACTATTGTCAGCTGAAGCCAGGGCACTAGGGCACACCTGATGAGAGATATCGGTATCAGCACGTGCAGAAAAACAAGGGTACGTAGAAAGAACTGGGGAAAATGCAATTCTCAATGATAAAGGGAAAATTAAACTTGTAGTAGGAATACACGAAACAAAAATAGCACATTGCTTATTAAAACTGAAATGCTTTCTTGTATAGAGCCAAAAAGAAAAGTATATCGGTCACTGCCAATATTCTAGAGCCCATGATAAACCCGTAAAAGAAATATATTTGTTATTTGACTCTTTTGATAGAGGACCGGAATAGGATTATTGTTTAGCTGAAACAGGGTCAACCCGTCACCGATCCGTTTAAAAATTCATCAGCGACACATGTACGGCATACTCGCTGTATCTCAAATAACCAAATACACGGAAGTTAAATACATTCCCGTTTGACTACGCACCGGCCAAATAATTCAGAATGATTCAAATTTATTTGATGTTTCAAACGTAGGTTAGCGTAAGTATTAGCACCAGATCATTAATTTTTGTTTTGGCTAAACTGTAAGTATTATAAAGCGCTTCCGTGTCTGTGTCGTAAACACATGTCATCGACATAATTACTTGCTGTATTTCTCCTCGTCCTTGCCCTGCCTTCAGCGCGTGTTAATCTGCAGATGATTGTCGCTTTTAGTGTCCCATTTCCTTGCCTGAGTTCTTGTTTCCTGTTGTATTAAACTCTGGTTCTGGTATAAATACAAGTCCTTGCCAAGCCACTTCACCAGTTCTTGGAGAACACACTTCAGCAGTAAAGAAAAGCAAAGAAAATTTCCCTCGAGCGCCAAGTAAGTCAAAGTGAGCTGTTTATATTTTGATGAACTTAACTTCTCTTTGTAAACTGTGAAATGACTTTTTCGAGTGAGGGGAATTCTTGTGCTGTGATTCGTACGTTTAAATTTTATCCTCTGGCTTCTTATTCTGTATTCTTTTATCTAGAACAAAAACGAAAAATGAAATTTGCCTGGTCAAAAGCCTAGTATTATATAAGCATGGTGATTTTAGTAGTTATGTATTGTCCTTGTTTTGTACTTTGCAAAACTTTGTAAGTCTGAATTCTTCAAATCTAGTTTTTTTTGTCCATAAAAGTCGGGGCTAATGTGATGGTGTTGCACATGTGTGGAGTCAATGTTCATTTGGTGGCTGTGCGTCAACTGGCTAGAAACATTTAAAGGGGCTATGTCATGGTGTTGTACATGTATGGAGTCAATGTTCATTTGGTGGCTGTGCGTCAACTGGCTACAAACATTTAAAGGGGCTATGTCATGGTGTTGTACATGTATGGAGTCAATGTTCATTTGGTGGCTGTGCGTTAACTGGCTACAAACATTTAAAGGGGCTATGTCATGGTGTTGTACATGTATGGAGTCAATGTTCATTTGGTGGCTGTGCGTTAACTGGCTACAAACAGTTAAAGTCTTCTCCCTCAGCAGTGCTTGATTGAAATGATACGCAGTATTTCCCTTGAAGACTACGTCCATACACAGTGTGTTAGTCATTTCTGCATATTTACTTTGATTGTAACAATCCCCAACGTGCGTGAGGTGCGTCAGTTTATGTGAAAATCGCTGATAATAATGTATACGGACCGTACTGCGAATATAAAAACCTCTCACCGTGACACACCCCCTTTAAAGTGATTTTCTTTACACTTTAATAAATCCGGAGATTCACAAGTTATACATATAATTCCGAATGAATGTGAGTAATTTTACCCATGCAACCTTCTATTTCCAACAGAACGAACTACAACATGAAGTTAATCCTATGTTTGCTGGTCATGGCGTACATGGCAGTGCACCAGACCCAGGCCCACTCCTACGCCCCAACGTGTAAGGTGGGAAAGCAGCCATGCTATACCTGGGGGTGTGGGGTTGGGACATTCCGTGTACCTGTTGGACTCCACTACGGCTGCTGCCAACACCAGATCTTCGATCAACACAACTATATTTGTGCCAGAATCAATGGCAGAATCCAAACACTGGCATGTAATCCGTGCACTCAGTACAGATGCGGCAATGGACACTGTATTCACCGTAGCTGGCGATGCGATGGCAGCAACGACTGTCGCGATGGATCTGACGAGGTTGGATGTGGAAGCTGCAGGTAGAATTGTCTTTCATTTTTCTAATACCTTGACTTGCTCAGTAATACCTATAGTGAACAGTGATGAACGCTTGCCCATTGGAAATTCAGTACCTATATATAACTTGCATAACGCTCATAGTTTCGAAGTTCGAACTCCTGTTTGTTTTAACTTTTGTACACGATGGGTTGGGAAATGATTAGGGCTCAACATTAGAGACTCAATTATGGCAAGGAATCAGTGAACAAGTGAACTGATTAGTAAGCGGTAGCATTGACGCCGAGTATTGCTGCGTCGCTAAGAAAATCAATGTTACCAATTACATTTGAACATCGTTTTTTTTTTACAGCTCGAGCCAGTTCCGCTGTCGTAATGGCCGTTGTATCAGCAAGAGTTATGTCTGTGACATGGATAATGACTGTGGAGATGGCTCAGATGAGGTTGGCTGCAGCAGAAGTGATGGAGGATGGTGTGGAGCCGGCTCTTATCGCTGCGATAACAACAGGTAAACGCTAATAGTCTATAAATAAACCAATTATTACCCAAGGAGAAACGCCATGCTTTTATTTTTATCATGTCACTACTGCGTATTATACGTCTAGACTTAGACTTGCTCCAAGTCGAACTCGCTTAGTCACTGGGTAAGCGATTACTGGGTCAAAAAGCGAGCGCGAGAATCGAAGCGAGAGGCGAGTTCGTGCGGGGGCTAAGAAGGACTAAGAAGGACTTTTGTACTCTTCATGATGCCTAACTGTCAATATAAACATTTTCGTTTTCTTTTTCGTCTTTTACTTTGTTGTTGTCTTACTTCGTGAGTAGAATCAAACCCAAAAGAGAAGACGGTCTTCACTGAGCCAGCCTCATAACATTTCAAGACACCCTGAAAAATAATTTATTTGTTAGCACAAAGTGCTTTCAACTAAGTATGCCTTTTGGGTTTCCTTTTCACGTGTAGGTGCATCCCAAGAAACTGGGTTTGCGATGGAATGAATGACTGCTACGACAACTCGGACGAAACTGGATGTCATAATGCAGGCAAGAGAGGCATCGATGTGAAGAAAGCTGATGCTCTGGAGGACAAGCTGAACGTGAAGAAGGGCAGCAGGTTAGATTCAGAACAACTTGTTTACGAAGGGGGAGGGGGACTTTTCTCCAATTTAAAAATTCGGAAATGGAATACGACATACTGTTGAACGCCGGTATAATACTACTAGTACGTCTTTTTGGAAGTATTTCGAAGGCCTGAAATACGTATGTACATAGTCATAATTTCAAGAACACAACATATATTGCTGTTATCCTTAGCTTGCTGAGAGAGAATCGTGTGTTTGAAGGTTTCAACATGTCGAATGTGTTTTCAGAAAATGTTTTGTTTTGTTTTAATTCTGTCATTGATCACAGCCCAAATAACCTGTGGACTCGAAATTGTAAATGCACATGATATCATAATAATCATGCAACGATACTTTTTCATTAGGCTGGGTAAAGTCTAGGCCTCACATAAGAGCCGATTTCTCGCTTTGTAGATCAAGTGCAACTGAATTTCAGTCAGTTTAAAAAAAAATCAGTGAGTATTCGACGTTTAAATTGCAAGGAATGATAACCAGAACCTTCCATAATATATATTGATCAAAGCAATTGTTTTGCTTGACTTTCAGCAACGACGCCAGCTCTAATCAATCCAAGAACGATCCCAGCAACGACGAGACATCCGCTAAAGCGAAGGAGAGGAAAACCAAGTTCCCGAAGAGAAAAACTGATGTGGATACAGAGATTGAAAACAAAGAGCCAGCAGTGCAGAGGAAGACCTGATAGAATGATGTGAACAATGCCGCTGATTTACTGTTTTCCTTTTTTTTTACACGCTGCTAGCTAAATTGTCGAACTAGGAATATCTATAGCAGTAGTCGCATTTTAAAATTAACAAGAGGCCCTGGGTGGTTAATACATGTACATGTAGTTCATGGAGTTCTAGCATATTTTTGTTTTGAGTTTGGATTGTTCAAATTCTCATCCCCCGGGCCAAAAATGTTGTTCAAATGCCCCACCCATTGTCGTATTAGGCAATCAGATGCCCCTATCTCCGGGACATAGTATTTGTTGTGACACAGCATTTTGTTTTTAACAGACAGTTTAAATATTCGTAAGCAATGTACATTTATATTTTAATACCTTCAAATACAGCACAAAGCTTTTGGAGTCCCATTGTTTTTATGTCAGTCGCTTACAAAAGCAGAATTTTGTCCTTTGAAGTCATCTAAAGTGACCTCCCCACTCCAATTCCGCCATGATTTCGATCGAGGAAACCACACAGCACATATAACATGAAACGTGTTCAAATTCTCCCCCACCCCTCCCATCCAGTGTCAAATTCCCCACCCCAAGCATAGCTACCGATGTCAAATTCCCTACTCCCTGGGCACGAAAACGAGTTAAATGCCCAGGGGTTTCCCGATGTGTGTGTGTTGGGGGGAGGGGGGATGTTGATGTTTTGATTTGATCGGTACATTAACCACTGAGCTTACCGCAATGCAGTTATCAAACTGGAGCCAGGGAAGGCTACCATCTTAGGCCCGATTCAAACGTCGAACTTTTCATGCGCCGAACTCAATTGAAACAAAAGATCATTAGGCGGCTTCTTTTGATCTAATTGAGTTCGGCGCATGAAAAGTTCGACGTTTGAACCGGGCCTTAGTTTCTTTAGTTCAGATAAAATTAATCGTGTTGTAATTAAATTATAAACTAGTAGTAATCATAGATTATCAAAGTGCGTTCGCCATATTTTTTGAAAGAGACTGTGGTAACAGTCTGAAAAGCTGTAAAATTGCTGCAATGATGTGGACGGTGTACATAATCCTGATCAAAAGTGCTTGAAAGAGACTGTGGCAACAGTCTGAAAAGCTGTAAAATTGCTTCAACGATGTGGATGGTGTAGACAATCCTGATCAAAAGTGCTTGTTTTTTAACTAATGTGAAAATTTTGATGTCTTGACTTATATGTTAATATACAAGGGGATGCATCTGGGTATAAAACTGTAATTATCTTTGTGTAACATTAAATCATTGGATGAGATGCTTATGGGGCTATATGTATACATGTGTGTTTTATATGGTTGTGGTATTGATTTGAGAATTAGTAGCACATTTTGCTGTGAGTGTAGAACACAAATCAACCCAGGCTATAGCTACATATTACATTTACATACATACATGCATACATTGTACATGAACTTTATTTGAGTGTCAAAAGTATTTAGCTGTAAAGCTAATTACCGGATATATAAAATAAAGTACGTATAAATAAATATTACTTTTCAGTTGTGTATAAACTGAATTCCAGTTCCTAGAACATAAACTATATATGGATGTGTATAAAGTGCAGCCCATGCAGTTCCTTCGATTCAGTCTTTCAGATCATTCACATTATGTTTCCCGGGTATTTTTCAAGTGAGAACAAGGTTGGCTGCAGAATATTGAGCGCCATTGTAAGTTCCAGAATAATTTATGGTCAATGTTGGTAGCCCTTTGTTTCAGGTCCGTTAGAAATTCAGTGTAGATTAATTGAACACAGCAATGAAGTCAATACTTTAAATTTCCCTCACCTTGTACTGTGTTGATATTCCAGTTCCTTGGCATATCAAAGTGTCGGTATAGATTATAAACTCTCTGTCTAAATCAGTAAATGTAGTGTTAATTATGGCCGAGTTGAATGTTGAAGGTCCTCCAGATGTACTACACACTTTCCTCAGGCTTTGCTCAATTGTACTTGCGAACCTTTGAAAACATCATTGCATTGGATTGTCGAAATAAGGCAAGTTCACTAACCGATCGCGAAACAAAACAGAAGCCATTCACCAAAATGGCCGCTCGCATCGTGTACGTGTGGTTACCAGTTCCCCGGCCGAGATAATTTATTCTAAAAAGTACAAACAAGAGGACGGAAGGACGGACACGAATCTCGATTTCTTTAGCCTGGGGAAGCACAGGTAGCCCACACATGACCACAGGGAGTCCACTGCAAGATTAGTATGCGTTCTCCTTCGTCGAACGCAATTATACATAAAAGTATACACTAAACTGAAATGTTAAATAAATCATTAGTTCTCAAATAAATAATAGACTAACTGATCCCAAATGATGTCTCGTATTTCAGACTGAAATAAACATGCGATTTGGATGATTGGAGTCGTCTGTCTTCACACCAAATTGCGGTGGACTTAAGATGTGCTCGAATGTTTAAAACTAAAAGTACTCCTAACCCGGAGAATTTAAGTACTGGCCATCTATAAGATCCAAGAACTGAGAAATGGGACCAATTTCTACTCTATTTGAAGCCATTATCCTAATAAATGACAACATGCACTGCAAGCTTGCATTAAAGTTTGTGTTTACTTACATGTTGTCGATATAATTTGACCCGGCCAGACCAGCTCAGGCGTTGTGCGTTTGGGATCACATCTCCTTTCGTAAATGTGAGAATTTTCCATCGAAAGCCCCTAAAAGTCCTGTCAGCCCTAGAATAACTGAACATTTTAGTATTTCAGTCGTACAAACCTTTGATTTCAGCAAAATAATGGTTACGAATGGCTCAAATGTTAAAGTGCCTATAACCCCCAAAAATATTATTGGGAGGCTAAACTCAACAGTAATTTTTTTACGGCCTTTCAAAGCATGTGGCCGTCAGTTTTCAATTCCCTTTGGAGACTAGTGACCTGGAGACTAGTGACCTGGAGACTAGTGACCTGTGACGTGTATGTAGTCAGGCGTCCTTACATGTATAGTACATCTCTTATTTCTGCGATTCTTGCAATTAAGCTCACCACATGATAAATATCCAATGAAATGTCTCCAAACCTGGTAACTTTACTAATTTCGATGTGCTCTTTCTTGTGATGGAGTTTATTTCCTACTGATTAGACTAAAATAGGACGTTTTTCCTTTTTGAATTCTTTTTCTTATTCAGATTTTCCAATACCAAGACAATGGTCTAAATTAGAGGAACAAAAGAAACCGTGCAAAGGATTCTGGTAGTTGTAGTAAAATGCGCCCGATTGACGTCATAATTCCAGGCCCTCACCAAGACTCGCGCTGACTTCCAACTGGAAACAGGAAGCCCAAAACGGATGTTTTCGCTAATTTTGACGCCACTAAAATCGTCGAAGTTTAGTTTTTTCACTTTTATTTATTCCAATTCTTAGTCAGGGCTCTATACAGAATCGATGTAAAAAAATCATTTTTGGGGGTTATAGGCACTTTAAAAGACCGATCTGATTGGTTGATCCTGTCACGTGTTGGAGTTGTCCATCGAACAATGGGCTCGTGTGTAATCTGATTGGTTAACGGCGAAGGAGCTTGACTTGGAGAAAAAAACACTTGCTTGCCACCCGCTGACAAATGTAAGCAAATCAAAGCATTTATTTACATCGAGTGAAATAACGTTGTAGATGAAAATTCCCGACCAACAATGCAAACGAACTTCAGCTATTAGGTCAGATTAGGTTGAACGTTGAGAAGACATTGATTTTTTTAAATAATTTATTTTTAACAATAACTGTCGAAGTGAGAAAAATCCAAAGTTAGAGAAATGCCCCATAAACGCCAATTCTAGACCCCAGTCCACTCGGTCATAATTTGTGTTGAACTGTCGACAAACCGAGTGAATCTGCGATCGAATATTCCGTTGGCTTGCTCGCTGTATTGGATTATGCTTTTCACTGAACATATACGAAAACTACAAACATCAAGATACTATGAATATATTCATACCTGAAGATAAATATTTAACAGTGTCTTGTGTGAGTTGTGAAGATTTAGCTTTTTAAACACTACACGTGTGTGCACCTTGCCGTTATGCATATTAACTCTAATGGCAAAGATCATGTGTGCATGATACAGTGTATGCTTACAGGCACAATTAATCTACCAACATTGATCAGACATTATTCTACAATAACAATGGACACTCAATATTCTGTAGGCAGCCTTGACTTCACTTGAAGAATAATTTGAAATATACTCTGAAGGAACTGGAGTGCAGTTTATACACATGGGTATACACTGGAGTGTAATCACCAACGTTATAGGCAGTATTGTGGAATAAGGCTTGTCATGCATCTGAATGCCAGTATACACCACATGGTTAAACTATCAATGTACCTTATACCTGTTGAATTTGTTAAAACGTTCCTCAAGATCCATATTAATTTCCAGTCATTTGATTACCTAAAAGTATTTAACTGAACATATCCCCTTGAATAACTTATAAGTCAAGACATTCAAAACTGTTCACATTTATTTAAAGACAGACATTTTTGATCAGGATATTCATTGTTTATACACACAATCAACACCCCTGTAGCAATAAAGGGTGTGTCACCATAGGTAGCTCAGTCCTTTCTCATCCAAAAATAGTCAATTCCTTTATGTAGGACGACACGAATTAGTAGCAAACTCATGTTTATTACGTATGTTATATGGGGAGAAAAATAAGAAGTAGAATCTCCAGACTCGGTTTTGGCATTAATTGGCTATCACAACAAGAAATATCTAACTATTAGGGAAGAGGTCAAAACAATGGATTTCGAATGGGACCCAATTTGGCCGGTGGGTGGCGGGTAAACCCTCTACCCTTTTGTTCGAGGGTGATTTTCTCGCGTTCTAAATAGGGATACCTGATTTTAATACAGACACACGTTCTTCTCTGCCTGTAGAAACTAGAAATATAGTTACTTCTTCGATAAGTATTTTATTCAAGAAGATATTTGTGGTCAAAAATGGCTAGATTTTGCCAAAATAGGTGGTGGGTTCCGGGTACAACCCCCCTTCCATCAAAATTGGGTCCCGTAAAAGTACCATTGTTTTGACCTCTTCCCTTAAGGATTTCTATCACAAATTAAACTGAGATTGCAGGATATTGAATACCAACATTGGGTAAGCGATGTCTTCAATGATCACTGAAAGAAAAAAATCCTCTCCATGGCAACAAACTTAGAACATAAAGATCGTTTAAAACTAGTTACGAGCTAGAAACATACCTCGAGGCTATCACTAATATCAAGCATAGAACTGCTCTAACCAGACTTAGAATAAGCAATTACTACCTACAAATCGAAAGAGGACTGATACACTAGGCCTTATACGAAACGCGAAGAAAGAATCATGCCCAACATGTAACAAAAGTATCGAAACATATGATATGATAAGAAAATATTTCTGTCGCATTCTTGAAACCACAACAAAAATGCAACACAAGATGTATTTCCGATGAACAATTGTTTAACTCGATCACTAATCCGCCCATGGAAGTAACTCATTTTGCAGCTATAAAGTATATTTATGAATGCATAACCCTAAGATCTACAAAGATTTAGATTTGATCTCCAAATTTACTGTCAGAATATTCGTGACGTTTGCGACTGATTCATACGGCTAGCTCTTACTGTATTTCGTTAGTTATATTATCTACAATTATTAGTGTCAATTAATTGATTAATGTACCTTTTGTTGTTGTTGTGTATGTGTGGCGGTACAGATCAGGATTTGAACCTAATTTAGACTTCAGGGTCGGATTTTATTTTAACGATGTGAAAAATTCCTGGTTTTAAACGAGGATTAAATAATTAACGAAAGAACATCTTAAAGCTGGACATAAAGAACTCACAATAATTTGGAAAATCGGATTTTGTAGCTACCGTGTCTGCTTCTGTACCCCATGGCCGCAAATATGGCGTTCCCCTGTGGAAACGTTTGCTGTGTCCCGGCTGGCAGTCATGTTTTATTACGTGCCGGAGTAGCCGGACGTGCGGCGGTTGAACCTGAAGGTCATGAACGTCAGGGTTTTGTGTAAAAATTAATATGTATAAATCCGGGTTGGAAGCGACTCAAAACTGAATCAATCAGCCGGGTTGTTAGCTAATTATCATTTTATTCTGGTTATAGAAAGAAATTACAATGGTTCTCGCATAATGTTGGAATCCAGGCTTTTAAAGCTTCAATCCTTTTATCTCGTAAAACTCGCGAGGCCGGTTCTGGAGGACGCGGCACATGCCTGCAGTTTATAATGACAAGTACCCTTTCCCCGGGATTTCATAGAAACTCTACTGAAACACTCCACGTACGTGCTTCTTGTATTGAGGCTAAAGTGGAGTCAAAGGTTGATATGGCACTTCTTTACAGGAAGCATACATGCGGACAATGCTGGAATGATGTCAGTATCCGCATTGCTTAATTTTACTGATTCCTAAGCTAAAGAAGACCATCGGAATTATGTCCAAAATAACACGACCCTGATGTAAATCTGCAGTACTACAAAGCGAGGAACTCCCGGCTATCTTCCAGATTGGTAAAATGGTCTTTTCGTTTGCTTTTTCTGTCGATACTAGCTTAGGATGTTGTGGACTCGACGTTGCCGTTCATGTTTGCACGAATCTCGAGATATGTACTTCCTGACCTCTTTCTATTTTTCCTGTTCTCCACAGCCTTTTTCCTGTTTTAGTTGGGTATAAATACAGGTCCATTTTCTCACTCTAGCCAGTCAACTCGTAGAACACACATCAGTTGAAGCAGAGCTCAGAAGATTCTCCTCGAGCTGCAAGTAAGTCAGTTGGCACTCTCAGTTTCCATGCATGTGTGCGTATCCTTCCTAATAGTCGTAAATCTGCTGATTTTCTGAAACATTTGTTTCCTTGATCGTTTATTATTTAAACCATGTTCTTCTGTGTTTTAACTTTTAGTCTTGTATATATCTCATATCCCCCAAATCTTGCTTTGAGTTTTTGAATCGACTTGAAAGGGCTATCCGGACCGAAAATATGTAAGAGTCGTTGTCCGTTTGTTCCTTGTTCAATTACTCCACTTTTCTACACAGACTTTGTTGATTGGCCAGTAACTTTTTCTTTATCGCTGTCGTTTTTTTCGACACGGTCTAAACTGTTCCGCGTGCTGTTTCAGTTCTTCATGACTCGGCCGGTTTCTTCTCAATTTAACTTTCCTGCTATCAACCTCTCTACATATTAGGGACTGCATCTTAATATATCCGAGTTTCAGCCATTTTTATTGAGTGTTCGTTTCTATATGTGCGCACTTTCTTTCTGTTCCATTCAAACAACGATTTTAATAACGCTGGCTACCTTCACAACTAATTAAAAATTAGTCTGCAAGCTCGAGTTTCTTTCGGCAAAAAATTAGCCGCGTCTCTTTAACGATCGATAGTCGACCGTGCAGATAAAAATCACGATTTTTTTTCACATTTTTCTCGATCACTAAGTTGATAAAATGGTGGCTTGCTTATGCTCTTGGTTTCTATATCGACTCCTGGCTAGCCAATCAGATCGCGAGTTTGCCAATATACGGCGATTGGTTAATACTATTAGCAAAGCTCGGTGATCTCTCACTTATTCACATTGTTCGCCATTCAATTTCCAGATTGAGCCTTTAACATGAAGTTCATGGTCACCCTGTCTTTCTTGATGGCACTTGCGTGCGTTGCCGTACACCAGATCCAGGCCTACTCCTACGCTCCAACATGTAAAGTAGGCAAACAGCCATGTTATACCTGGGGGTGCTCTTCAAATACATTCCGTGTACCTGTCGGACTACACTACGGCTGCTGTCAGAACCAGATCTTCGATCATCGCAACTACATCTGCGCCAGAACCGTCTCTGGCAGGATTCAAGCCCTGGCATGTAACCCTTGCACTCAGTTCCGGTGTAATAATGCTCACTGTATTCATCGTACCTGGCGATGTGACGGCACCAATGACTGCCGCGACGGATCTGATGAATTTGGATGCAGATCATGCAGGTAAACGTTACAGTTAATCTTTTATTAAGCTGTATCCTTTATTCCAGCTTCAAACTCTGCGGTTAAATTTGGAGATTTCAAAACATTTGTCTTACTTTTAACTAATTTTCGTGTGCTCTTTCCCTTTCTGGCATCTGCAATGTACTGGCACCTTCCTTTTATTGAAAAGGTCACGTGACCGCTTAGTACAAGTTATCGCTCGGCTATCTCGTACAAGTTTGACATTACAACACAAATAATGTAATTATACCTTGGTAGCGCGAGCGGGTGATATACGAGCAGCGAGCAGGTGATACACGAGCAGCGAGCGAGTGATGCACGGGCAGCGAGCGAGTGATGCACGGGCAGCGAGCGAGTGATGCACGGGCAGCGAGCGAGTGATGCACGGGCAGCGAGCGAGTGATGCACGGGCAGCGAGCGAGTGATGCACGGGCAGCGAGCGAGTGATGCACGGGCAGCGAGCGAGTGATGCACGGGCAGCGAGCGAGTGATGCACGGGAAGCGAGCGAGTGATGCACGGGAAGCGAGCGAGTGATGCACGGGCAGCGAGCGAGTGATACACGGGCAGCGAGCGAGTGATGCACGGGCAGCGAGCGAGTGATGCACGGGCAGCGAGCGAGTGATGCACGGGCAGCGAGCGAGTGATGCACGGGCAGCGAGCGAGTGATGCACGGGAAGCGAGCGAGTGATGCACGGGAAGCGAGCGAGTGATACACGGGAAGCGAGCGAGTGATGCACGGGCAGCGAGCGAGTGATGCACGGGCAGCGAGCGAGTGATGCACGGGCAGCGAGCGAGTGATGCACGGGAAGCGAGCGAGTGATACACGGGAAGCGAGCGAGTGATGCACGGGCAGCGAGCGAGTGATGCACGGGCAGCGAGCGAGTGATGCACGGGCAGCGAGCGAGTGATGCACGGGCAGCGAGCGAGTGATACACGGGAAGCGAGCGAGTGATGCACGGGCAGCGGGCAGACAGCGGACAGATACGCACGGCGGTGTGAAATTTGTTTTACTTGTATAGCTTATCTTTTTCCTTTCTTCCTTTATTTTCTTTTTCCCCTTATCTTTCTTAATGATTTTATATATGTAGAGAGCTCCGCTTAAATTCAAGTACTTGTGCCAATTTGTTTTTTAAAACTTGATGAATCCTTAAAAGTTGCATCCAAAGAGTTTGAAGTAAAACGCAATGATTTTGATGTGTTGTAAAAATAAAGATTTACTGATTTGTATCGAGATTTATGGCTGTCGTGCATGTTGGTCTCCCAGTGAGGGACAAGATGACGGCCACATATAATGTTATATAAAATTGTCATACATTCATTAGCCCACAGCTCTGTTAGGAAATATTCTAATTTTGGGTTAAAGTGTATTTTTGGTAGTTCTACAAGGACCAAAATGTTATATTTAATTTCATTAATGCAAACCAATTTTGTGATCGATCATGACGCTGAAAACTACCAATACTCTGATAGATTTAGGAAGGGACAGAATACATAAGCTACCTAGATGAGATTTCTAGCTCTTGGGGCAAATGTAAAGATTAAATATTGGTTAAATAAAAATAAATAATTAAGAAAGTAAAAAGGTACTGAGAAAACCACACACAAACGCCATTTCAAAGGTAAGATCAGGTAGCACAACTGATTAATTAGCACTAAGACATGAGCATCATGATACATATGAGCCACGTCATACACATGAGCCACGTGATGTACATGAGCCACGTGATGTACATGAATCACGTGATGCATATGAACCACGTGATGCACATGAACCAAGTGATGCACATGAGCCACGTGATGTACATGAACCACGTGATGCATATGAACCACGTGATGCACATGAACCACGTGATGCACATGAGCCACGTGATGCATATGAGCCACGTGATGCACATGAGCCACGTGATGCACATGAGCCACGTGAACATCATTCAAGTAATCACAATTTCTGAATAAACAAAACGAAAAGAACAAGACATGTTGTAACAAATACACCAGTAACATGCCAACAACAATACGTACGTACACTCAATCACATCACAAGGAAATAACGACATCCAGTACGTGTATCAAAACTTATGTGTTGCTATTGCTGTCAGCTCCAGCCAGTTCCGCTGTCGTAATGGCCGCTGTATCAACAAGAGGTGGGTGTGTGATAAAGATAATGACTGTGGAGATGGTTCAGATGAGGTTGGCTGCAGCAGGTCTAACGGGGGATGGTGCGGATCGAGCTCTTACCGCTGTGATAACGAAAGGTAAGCTGAGAGTCATATTTGTAGAGCATCTATATTTTATTCAGTATAATCAGCCGACAACTAAAGCGCGCTCTATAATAACTGATAACATACTGCGGTATCCTTTTCCCCTAAAAGTATAATATACCTTGTGGATCCGAATCTAACCTGAGTATTAGTAAAGGAAGGGAGAGAGGGACTGATACTCAGGTTAATCCGAATCCTGAATTCGTTGCACTCGTGCAATTGATCGCGTAGACATCCAACTCTGTACAGAGTTTTGCATGGGTCTTCCCGATTTTCATTTGTTAAGCACTGACTAAAACTTCCACCGCGTATAACATTATCTGACCGCTCCAATTGAGGCTCCCTTGTCATCCACAGAGGGACCACGTGAGATAGCATTGCGCCTGCGCGAACCCAGTCTTTAAAGTAGTAAATTTACGCTGTACATCGTGGTCAATAAACCAGAGAGAGGAACCTGGGAGGGAACGTAATCCCTCTGTGCTTGGTGACAAGGTAGAATTCGAGTCGAACTTCAACTTATGGCGAGTCTCGTTCAACCTTTGTATTTGCCCATACGTTTGGTTATCTCAGCACCGAGAATCGCCAGTCGTAATAATGAAGGATTATTCTATCGGTATGAATTGTAGAAATGACTGTATAAAGTACTAATTAGCTCTAAATACCCTAAATCCTGGTGGAGGGTTAGGGTTAGGTTTGTAGTCAGGGTTAGGTATTATGGTTGCAGGAATATGACGTCACCGTAGGAATCCTACAATTCCTACCGAAGTAATAATTATGTTACGTATATAGAGATAGGTCCGCTATGACAATTCACTTTTGGCTTCTTTTTACTTAGGTGCATCTCAAGACGTTTAGTGTGTAATGGCAGGAACAACTGTGGAGACAACTCGGACGAGACTAGATGTCGTAGTTCTGGGAAGAGAGAGATGAAGTTGAAGAAAGACGCCACAGATGACAAGCTTCTTAAACAAGCTGCCGACAGGTAATACAGTTACAAACTAGCTACAGCCGATTTTATTTCTGATTTGATAGGAGAGAACTGTTCGTTGTTTTAAAATTTCATTTGCATTTAAGAAATAAAACGGATCTTCCGTGTTTCAGGCTCATACAAACGGAGGTAAGTTTGGGAAAATTCGAGAGCAGAACAAACACGAGACGGCAGGTCGAGTGTCAGTCTCGGTACCTGCTCGAGAATTCTCCCAAACTTACAGAGGTTTGTATGAGCCTGTGCAAACACGGAAAATCTGTTTCATTTCTCAGGGGGGGGGGGAGTGAAACGGAAGTCGCCGCGGGAGTCTGCTTTAGGAGGCTATGATCAGAAAACATGGCTATCAGCCAATATAATAATAATAACTACTACTAATAATAATAATCAACTTTATTGATTCACGGTAGTCGAAATCAACAGAGCTGGTTTTCAAACGAGCCGTGTTGGCATACACTCAAGCATGTTAAGGCATGGTTTGAACATGAAAACGAAGCTACAGCTCTATTTTGTTGAATAACTTGACGTAATAGCCGCCATGTTGGTGCCCTTTGTTGGGGCACCAACATGGCCGCGATGCCCTTTGTCATTTGAATCTCTGGGGATCGAGTGAAAACCAGCAATAGAGTCACTTGAATTTGCTCAAATCCTAGAACAATGGTGGTTGTAACTAATCTCAGCGTTTTTAGTCGCCCTAATATTAAATTTTGGTAAATGTCTATCACGTGACCAGCCACGTGATCACAAAAAGTTGAAAATTAAACTAAAAACTGGGTGGTACATTGTATATTTTAAGTAACGATTTTGCGTTTATCTGATTACGGCTTGTGGTGACTTTAAAGATCAGTTCGGAATGGTTGACCCGGATAGATAGCGAGTAGCGAAAAAGCCGGTTTTCAAAAGCAAAACAATGGCTGCAAAATCGTCAAAATGTAAAAAAATCTTCTTGTTTCAGTTTAAGATTGGACTACTAGTTGGTTTCTACTAAAACAATTAGACTACTCGCTCTCAGTTTCTATGGCTGATATATGCTCCTCGTCAACTATACAGCCGATAGAAACTTCGAGCTCATAGTCTAATTGTTAATTATAAAGATCAATAATCAAACCGTCTCAGTTACCCAACTGATCAAATCTTAGAGCTCCTGCCATACATTTGAAACGCATTCTCAACTAAAATCAGTTTTTCTCATTTACGATTATTCCGATGAAAACTGTGTGAATTGCACTGTTTTTCGGAAGCGTAATTTGTCCCTCTAATTTTTGGCCATTATTGGCGGTGCAAAAACAAAACCATCACAAAAACAGCATTTCTGGAGGACATGTTTTTAATATACGCAAAAATTAATACATTTCTTACGATTAATATGTGAGGTTAAATAAACCAAAGTCCTCATATCTAGCGGACAATAGTAAACCCCGATTCCGCACTGCGGAATATAACTTTACTCAAAATACCCTACAAATGACCAAATCTAGCGGACAATATTAAACCCCGATTCCGCACTGCGGAATAGAAGTTTTCTCAAAATACCCTACAAATGACCAAATCTAGCGGACAGTACTAAAACCCGATTCCGCACTGCGGAATAGATGTTTTCTCAAAATACCCTACAAATGACCAAATCTAGCGGACAGTACTAAAACTCGATTCCGCACTGCGGAATAGAAGTTTTCTCACAATACCCTACAAATGACCAAATCTAGCGGACAGTACTAAAACCCGATTCCGCACTGCGGAATAGATGTTTTCTCAAAATATCCCACAAGAACAAATCTGATGCAAAGGTCGTTGAAAAAAGGATCATTTGCCTACAAATCCGGTTTAGACAGAGATAGCATCAATGCCCTGCTTCAAATTTTAAAACCGTTGCAGTTGGTTGGCCGGTATTTAGACTAATTATTAAAATGTTTTAGCCCTGAACCTCACATACTAGTTAATTTTTAACTCACTAGCAGCTCTTTCTTTGGCAATTTAGTTTTGTTTAGCATGCAGTGCAACCGAGAACTGAGACTCGATTCACAGACGATCGAAAGTGTACCCGAAATCTGGCCAAGCCGATCTATAAATTTTAGAGAATAACACTTAAAATGAGGATATAATAATTACATATAGTTGGATATTGTCTACCTGTTCAATCTACTCAGCTTTTCTTCAGTGTTGTGGCTGCATCAAACGCATGGGAATGTTTGCTCACACTCAGATGCGTCGTTCTGATCAGTTAGATTGGATGCATATAATTGTTCAAGTGAAATTTATCGGCTGTTTTAGTACGCTTGGGTTCGGCTCACGTCTACTGATTCAACAACAATCGCATCTCCGGGCCTCTCTTTCGGCAGGAATTTTCGGTTCTACATGCCTTGGTTTACACAGAATTATTCGAAGTAGAAACATCTGAAGGTTTTAGGTGATGGGCTGATACAATCCTCTTGATGTGACGCGGCATTAAGTGAACCGTATTAAGATATTCTCAACTGGTACATCACGCAGTCGGCGTTTTTCCTTGATCGGGAGTCTCACTGAGACAATAAAAGCATTTGTTCCCGGACAACTTCTCCATGTTCTTGTGCTCTGGCCATCTCATAACAATCGGTTTCCATTGCCAGGATGAAACCGCCAGGATGAAACCGCCAGGATGAAACCGCCAGGATAGATCGAGATAAAGGTTTCTTACTTCAATATAATTTGTACGGTTCATTGCCGATGACGCTAGCGGTTAATGATACATGTGAAAACACCATTCAATGAAATTGAATATCCCGGTGCCTGTGAAGTCTCAGATTTAACCAATCGGATCAAGGACTAGTGTTATTTCAGGCGCGCAAAAAATTGAATACTGCCAAAAACCGAATAATAAATAAGCGTCACTTCAATTTTAGTTACACGTCGCCATGTGCTTTTATACGCACACAAGCCTTGTTGTTCATCTAAATCTTCAGGATCACACACACATTGAAGGTATATAGGTATTGTTATGAGAGTGATAACACAGCATTTATATATTATTCAGGTTGCACATAATTTACATCCAAGAAAGCATGTATAATTTAGATCAAGATTACTTTCACTTCACTGACATTGCCGGCGTCTGAGTTGCTTTTCATTTAGTTATGTGTATCTCAAAAAGCGAAGCAAAATCAAAGTTACGACGTATTCTGAGGACAAATTTTGTAAGATCAATACGGACGCTATGGTTATGAACAAAAATCAAGGAAATCAAGATATGAGACGACTTCAAAATGTATTCTGTGTTCTCAATGCAGAAGTTGCAGCCTTCCTTGTAAACCGCGATTGGAGTTTATCTGTACAGAAATTGTAGTGTGAACTGTTAACGAAAGCCTTTGCTTTGAATCATAAGTTAAAAATTATACTAGCTTAAAGTCTCAAACTCGAAAGGTTGTGCTACCGGCTGTGATAATTTTCGTGCTTTACTCGTATCGCTAGAAATAGATATCTGACTTTCAGACTCTTGTGTAGTAGACTAGTTGACATGTATCTACCGTTCATCGTCATCCTCTCACTCTTAAATGCCTAACATTTAAAATGTATAAACGTATCCAATATATTCTCTTTACAGAAACTTGTTACAGCAGATGACAACAGAGGCTGACATGTGAAAAGTTCGTACGCAGAATGTTTCTTCGTTGCCGAAAGGATACTGTTGACAACAAACGATTATAAGTAACTCGCTTAAATGTTTATTCCTCCCGCAATACATCATCTATCTGTTCCCGTTTAATATTTATACGATATCGGGACCGATTGAATGTTGGATGTTTCCAGCAAATTTGGTCACTTGTGCGATATTTTGAGAAACTGAGTGCGGAATCGGGGTTTGCTTGTCCGCCAGATTTGATCATTTGTGAGATATTTTGAGAATGCTTGTATTCCGCAGTGCGGAATCGGGGTTTACTTGTCCGCCAGATTTGATCATTTTTATGATATTTTGAGTGAACCTTCATTCCGCACTGCGGAATCGGGGTTTACTTGTCCGCCAGATTTGATCATTTTTATGATATTTTGAGTGAACCTTCATTCCGCACTGCGGAATCGGGGTTTACTTGTCCGCCAGATTTGATCATTTTTGTGATATTTTGAGTGAACCTTCATTCCGCACTGCGGAATCGGGGTTTACTTGTCCGCCAGATTTGATCATTTTTGTGATATTTTTAGTGAACCTTCATTCCGCACTGCGGAATCGGGGTTTACTTGTCCGCCAGATTTGATCATTTTTGTGATATTTTTAGTGAACCTTCATTCCGCACTGCGGAATCGGGGTTTACTTGTCCGCCAGATTTGATCATTTTTATGATATTTTGAGTGAACCTTCATTCCGCACTGCGGAATCGGGGTTTACTTGTCCGCCAGATTTGATCATTTTTTTGGTGATATTTTGAGTAAACCTTCATTCCGCAGTGCGGAATCGGGGTTTACTTGTCCGCCAGATTTGATCATTTTTGTGATATTGTGAGAATGCTTGTGTTCCGCAGTGCGGAATCGGGGATTATTTTTCTCCGCCAAATTTGGTCATCTGTGCAATATTTTGAGTAAACCTTCATTCCGCAGTGCGGAATCGGGAGTTCGATTTATCCACCAGAACTTTGTATTTGGTATCCCAGTTTTCTGTATTTTTTTGTGTTCCGCTTATTTCAGCCTTAAACAACACTTACTTTTTGTATGAAAATGCCTTTCCGTTAGAAAATGTATTTTCGATGTTGTTAAAAATATCAAAATTGTCCAGTCCGCCAAAATAATGTTAATAGAGTATCTAGTAATTTCTGTGGTACCGTCAAAATACTAGTTATTTGGTGAAATAAAAACCGGTGGTCCGCCAACAACGTCTAATTTTTATGCTTTGGGGGAAACACGTCTTGGTTATATGCGAAAACTGTATTATTAGCGGACGCATTCCTCTTAATATCGCGTTTTCATTGAATTTTTGCGGAATTTCACAAAATGATAAAAACTGATTTTAGTTGAGAATGCGTTTTGAATGGCTTTCCACTAATGCGCTCTGATTCGTTGACTTATTGTTTGGCGGCAAAACTAGTGTCAGTTTAGGTTTGGGTTGGTTTTGTTCTGCTGCTCTCTTGATGTTCATTTCTACGCAGTTTTTATTTATACTATAAAACGGATATGAAAAGGCGCAAAAACGTAAATCGAAAAACTTACCGTAAAATGTCCTACTTTATCTGAAATGCAGCAATGATCTCAACGAGGCACCAACAGAAGTGAAGGACTATGAGAAGGAAGACAAGGAGCCTCCAGTCGAAAAGAAAACCGGCTGACCAGATACCGCGGAGAACATCGAACCTTTCCATCTACTTTTGAACATTTAAACTAAGTCTTCACCTTTGATAAACAACAAATTAACATGCTATATAAACATTAGCTTTATGCACCAGTCAATTGCAACCCCCTCCCGACCAGGCCGTGAGAACTCCTCGGTTCTCTAACACATCACTTTCTTTGATTTGGCCGGAAAACGATCTACGGAAAAATCTATAGCGGTGATTTAACAACCGTCTAGCGGTGATTTAACAATGTATAGCTATTGGAGAAATTCGTCAAAACACTGTGCGGGATGTGACATTTTCAGAGCTCTGGATTAGGCTATAGGTCTAAGCTCGGCGTTCGTAGCCATTATGAATATTAAATGAACCACTCTCCAGCGATCCACACATCCCTGTATGGATTGCGAACTCCTCAAAACATTCCAAGATGTTGCCGAGTACTAAATGAAATACGCAGTCAAATCTCTAGTATACATGGTTATACAAGAGTCACCGGAGGCAGGCGGGGATTAGCAATGTTTTTGGGCCTTTTTATTTCTCTGCTCTTTTTATTAAAAAAACAACAAGGGAAAACGTTATTGTATGAATGCCCCACTATATCGCGGCGATCGGGGGGCGTGGTTTCAATTGACTGGTACATTAATAATTATTAAGCAAGGCTTGCGTCTTCATATATTCTACTGAGAAATTCGCGGCTTTGTTTTAATTAGTTGGCTGTACGAATTATTCGCTATAGTGGTATTAATATATACATGTTTACCTTAAATTAAATTGTTCACTCAAAAAACAATACGATTAACTCCTTTAATAAAGAGCTAATTAAGTCATTTGAGATTTTCAATGTGCGAATGCTTGAATAAAATGTCGGCTTTAACTATGACGATCTTTGCATTTGATGTTTCATAACTGGTTTGTGGCTATTTATAGATTATTTTCCCCATGGGTTGCACCAGTGGCGGAACAAACGATGTGTGGGGGTGGGGAGGGGGGGGGGGTGGGGGGGTGGGGGGTTGTTCCCAACAAAAATTACCTTTTGTTCCCTTGTTTCCCAATTTTTTTTCCAGGGAAACAGTCAATTTTTCCATTTACAAAAATGGAAATTGTCCCCTTGTTCCCTAAAACCTCTATTCATGTTCCCTAGTTCCCCGATATATATTTAGTTTGTCCCCTGTTCCCAACGGATTTTTTGGCATGTTCCCTTGTTCCCGAAACCCCTGGGAGACCCTCAAGAATAGAGGGAAATCGTTCTAAAATAACCTAACTTGTGTATGCGGGATGGACGCTGTGACATAGGCCTAGTATGCGGATGGACGCTGTGACGTAGGCCTAGCATGCGAGATGGACGCTGTGACGTAGGCCTAGTATGCGGGATGGACGCTGTGACATAGGCCTAGTATACGGGATGGACGCTGTGACATAGGCCTAGTATGGGGGATGGACGCTGTGACGTAGGCCTAGTATGCGGGATGGACGCTGTGACGTAGGCCTAGTATGCGGGGTGGACGCTGTGACGTAGGCCTAGTATGCGGGGTGGACGCTGTGACGTAGGCCTAGTATGCGGGGTGGACGCTGTGACGTAGGCCTAGTATGCGGGGTGGACGCTGTGACGTAGGCCTAGTATGCGGGGTGGACGCTGTGACGTAGGCCTAGTATGCGGGGTGGACGCTGTGACGTAGGCCTAGCATGCGAGATGGACGCTGTGACGTAGGCCTAGTATGCGGGATGGACGCTGTGACATAGGCCTAGTATACGGGATGGACGCTGTGACATAGGCCTAGTATGGGGGATGGACGCTGTGACGTAGGCCTAGTATGCGGGATGGACGCTGTGACGTAGGCCTAGTATGCGGGGTGGACGCTGTGACGTAGGCCTAGTATGCGGGGTGGACGCTGTGACGTAGGCCTAGTATGCGGGGTGGACGCTGTGACGTAGGCCTAGTATGCGGGGTGGACGCTGTGACGTAGGCCTAGTATGCGGGGTGGACGCTGTGACGTAGGCCTAGTATGCGGGGTGGACGCTCCTGGTTATGGGCTCCTGCTTGTGGCTATTGTAGATAGTTTGAGAGACCGTTAATAATCATTTCATTCAATCTTAATGACATGGTCCATGTCCAGTGTGGGAGACTGCGTATAGTGGCCCTCTTTTCTATTCCCAGCGGTCGAGCCTCTGGCGAGAAGCGCCTGGGGAGGGGGGACCTGCTTTCATGTTTGCCCCAATCCCCGGCGCTCATCATATATCCAGCATATACTAAGATAAGAGCGCCGCTACGCAGGCTAGTCAGTGATGGATGAGTCAAGGCTGGACGATTTACTGATGTTGCTTGTGACATTCCCTCCAACAATACTACTACAACAACAGCAACGACAACTTTATTAGCACCATTTTCAAGAGTTAACATAATTTACATTTTGAATCGTTTTCCGTTAAAATAAGGAAATCAAAGGTTACTAATAATCAACAAGAGCCCATCTGGGCTTTCACTCGGGCCACATGAGATTGAAGATGAAATACACTTTCATTTGAAATCCTCTTAGTAATAACCAAAGGGAAGAATTATTAGCTGAATTTAGCAGTCTTTAGGAGTGGCCGGTAGCGCGGTGACTTTCATTCTCTGCTCCCCGAGTATATATGTAATTTAATATTTTCGTTCTTCTCGTATGTAAATTAAAGAAGTTGACCTTTTAATTTCAACACTACTTATTCATGTAACACACGTTTACAATTTAGTCTGCTGTTCCGAGTGTCTCAAATGTATGTTTATATTTGTACCATATTATAAGTGTATCCTGTCCATCCTGTGATGGAGCTATCACTATATTTCTCTACTGTTCTTTCTACCCTGTGGCTCTTTATGAAGTTCGCTGATCGCCGCCTCGAGGCCCTTTCTCTTATTTTAGTATTGGCCTACCGATCACGGTGTTTGCACTGGTATGTACTATGACCGAGAGTAAAATGAAATGTGGCATAAAGCCTACGAAACGTATACGTACCTCAAACTAGCCTGTGTACAGTCTTCCGTCTTAAGATGGCGACAGGACTGGAGAGAAATCTATTAGCGCCACAAGGTGCGCGCACATACATTTTGCTGCATGAAACAAAAACAAAATTTAGACTCGTGCCTGCCACAGGCAGCCCGAGTAATAAGTAATTGATGCCTATAGAGGCTAAATAAACTATGAGGTTTTCTAGTTAGTCTCTAGCCTTTGTGTGTTTAAATATGATACGAGTTAATCGCGAATAACATTTACCTAATAGCGATGTAAACCCCTTGTTAGTTACTCAGTCTTGAATCGGTATATATTTCATGTATGACATTTCATTGTTCTTCGGACCACAGGCTAACCATCCTCACATTTTGTGTATTTGTCACTGATCAGTTAATCCTGTATTTTTAGGGAAGTCCCGGAAACTCACTCATGTAACCGATTGTGAAATAAAATGCCTTTCGACGTTGATTTAGTTGGTTGTTTTACGTGCGTGAGCTCATAATACAGCTCGGGCTTCCTGTTGCTGGGCTCTCGCTAACTACCAGTAATAGTACAGAAGGCGATACAAGACAGGCAACTAAATTCATTGCCGCCAAGCATTGGAGCGCGAGAATTCTGCCGAAAAATGAAAACTTCCAGGTTCCTGCCCCCCCCACTCCCCACCCCATAACCTTCAAAATCTTGAAGAACAGTAAATGATCATGAGCTAAGCTTTTGGTGGTAATTCACGGCGATATCGAGTGGTACTCTCAAAAGCTTCCTAGAAACCGTGGTCAAATTCGTCCAGATTTTTTACGATTTTTGAAATAATTTGACAGTTGAAACATCAGAATATCTGGTATTTTATCGTACTAAATGTCAAATGAATAGCACAATAAACTTGCTCTGATGAAGATTATGTTGTTGTGTCTTGAATTTCAGTTGGGAGTTTGGGAGCCGATTTGACGAGTTTCTAGAAAATCTGGATTCACTCTACCAAAAGCGAGAAAAGGCCGGCAAGCGGATCGCGATGGCGTGTCACATACAACAACATACAACAACAACAACAACAACAACAACAAACTTTATTCACACCAAATTGCAATATTACAATAAATAATAACATAAGTGCAGTGCAAGTGTCAGGTAGCCCGAAATGATAAAATATCAATCTAGTCAGGGCTACCTTTAAAAAAAGAAATTAAATAGTTACGGTGGTTAAGCTAGATACACACACAACACACATACACACACACATAAATAACAAAAAGGGAAAGACTCTTAGTATAATTGTTCAAGTTCCATAAAAAAAAAGACCTATCATCTCCACGGCAAAAATGACCTTTAAATCTACTCAATCGACGTGATACTTCCAGATCCTATAGACAGATCTCCTTGCTACGTATCCTCCAAGTTTCATGACCAAACATTCAACGACTACTGAGAAATATGTTTTTTAACCTCACACTTCGCCGTTCAAAACACCTCTTCACACTCTACTGGGACACCGGAACTGCAACCGAAATGATGCCTCGTTTTGATAGTGTCCCATCCAATGGTGCGGCTGTAATTTTCAACTCCAAAACGAGGCATCATTAAACGCAGTCTTAGTGACTGTTTTGGAGAACATCGCAGATCAGTTGAACACTCTATCTACGGAAGAATCTCGCACAACCAACCGCCGTTTCGGAACATTTTTCAAAAACACTCACTTGATGACTTACAAATCATACCGTTAGAAACTATTCACAACAGCTAGCAGAGACAGTGTCCGAAAAGCTAGGAAAGGACATCTTATCTCTAAGGCTAAGACCAGTTAGAATCTCAAGGAATGAACAGATGCGATGAAATATAATGCTATCCCTTTACTATATTTTTCTACTTGTAATCACTATAGTTACAATCCGAATTACCTTAGTTTACAACATTACCATATATTGTATATCATTGCATCAGACCCTATAACGGTTCCATTTCAGATTTAACTTTTAACTCATGGAGGGGCTTTAATATTCTACTAGTATAAAGGATTATCAAGATCAAGGTTATCAGCCGAAGCCGAAGGCTGATATTTAGCCGAGAAACAAAACAAGCTCGCTGGTTTCCTGAGGAGCCAGTCATTAAAGTGCCCCGTACCCCATTCTAGTTTTAGTTATTTTCAAAGTGAGGACGAAAGAAAAAGAAAAAAGTTAAATCGATATAATTCCTGATTTTTAAATCATGATTAAAATCCCCCGCATTTTGTTTTACCAACGCACAGTTTGAGGTCTGGGTCGAGTGACGTAGATCAGGTAAAAAGGCATTGTGCCACACTTCATCTGCGCATGTCCATTCGATTTTTCCGCGATGTCGCAGAATTACTCTAAATATTTTAAGAATTTTTATGAAGACATAAAACAAATGGATTACGGGCACTTTAAGTGATTTGTTACATAGCCTAAGAATATTGCCGAGAAATAAGGCAAACCAAAACGGTGTACATGACTGCTAAACATCAGAGACGAATTTAAATGGCAAATATCTCGTGCATAACCAGTCGGCAAATAATACTAAGTGTCTTGCCTGAATCAATTTCCCTACCTCTAGGCCCGAAAGAACATTTATTTTCCATAGCTAAACGCATCGTAACCACGCCCATGCACTGATATATAAAAATGGTTATTATGACGAAACCTCAACAATGCATGGTTATTAATCAAACTGACATTTTATTGAACCATCACCAGCATTTCAATGAACAAAGGGATACGTGAGCTTTCTAACAGCGAGTTTACATATGCATAGGTAGCAAGCTAACAATAACACAACTAATTTCTGGGTTGAATGTGGGTTGAATGAAGAAAACAAACTTGCGACGAGACGGCCACGCATAATAAACCTAGTGTTTACATAGCAGAGCATATTTGATGTATATCAAAAGCATATATACTTATTGCTTTAAATATAACAAAGAGGTGGCCAGTTTTGACGACTTTTCCACGGGTTCAGCCTGATCCTGATCAACCGGTTTTCCCAGTTTAGAGTGGAGGCTTCTTTTCCTCCTTCCCAATATTCTACCTGCAATTCAGATAAAGTAGAACATTTTAACATAATTTCTTTTTTAGATTATATTTTTGCGCCTTACCCTTTTTGATATAATTAACAACGTAACAATGAAGAGAGAAAGAACACAACCCTTGACACTATCAAAGAGCGAAGTTTGATTTCGGATGGTCGTAAAACATGGACGGGGACGCGGGGACGTGGGGACAGGGACGCGGGGACGCGGGGACGTGGGGACGGGGACGCGGGGACGTGGGGACGTGACCTTAGAAACACAGTATTTTTGACCGCTATAATAAATAGCGAGTAATTATGTGTGTATTCAATGCATTGTTTTATCACTAACTCGTCATTTAGGTTAGAAAAAATGTAATCAAAAGCCGTTTGACCTCACAAAACTACCAAACTCTTCAATTTTAGCCACCAAAAGCCAGGCATTTGCCACCGTAAATTTCCGTAGCTTTGTAGTTTTGTGTACCCGCTCGGCGACCTGTAACAAGCTTCAAACCGGGGGGGCACCGCTTACATAATAAAGGGTAGGTATGTGAGGTGTTGTATTCAGAGCCCGACCCGGTTTGCAAAAGAATAATAAAAGGTATTCTTATTAACCAGAATTTCCATGAAATTTAGGAAAATCAACCCGAATTTATAGATGATTTGCTCCAAAACAAGACTTGGTTTGCGAAATTGGGCTCAAACCTAGACACAGTACGCCGCACATCTCACTTACGTCATGTACGTGAGTGGCCCCCCGGAGTTTGAAATACCACTCCTTGGAGTTTGTAATTTCACTATTACGTTAAAATACCACTCCTCTTAGCCAATCAGATTGCAGAAATTTCTTAGGTCATGTTATAAAAGTTGTATTAAGGTTACCGGATACCTTCAAAACGAAAAAGATGGAAAAATATTTTTTTCGCACAGCAATGTAGTTTTAGTAGTAGTGTCTCGTATACCAAAAACTCCGTTCAATAAAAATTAATATTAACGGAGAAATACCAAAAGGACGTTTTTAACCGGAAGTAAAAGGTTCTTTTTGATTGACAGCAGATCAATAAATACATGACAAGTGCTCACTCGCCAGTAACGACGGTGTGGGAATAGCACATTAAATTCATTTCATTTTCCAATGTTTACGTTTATTGAAAGTTTTTCCACACACAATTCCATCGGTTGTTGGCCATATATCTTACAAAAAGCAGGCAGGATGCCCTTAGCTTGAAAAACAAAGAAAAAAAGCAAAGCAAAACGAGGCCAAACAATATATTCAAATCCTACTCAACTACAATTACAAATCCAAACAGGAGTCCTCGAAAAACCCGACAAGCGTTCGTATTTTCACTTTCAGACAGTGTCGAGTAGTCCACATCTGAACATATAAAGAAGAATTGATAAGAGCCAGCCGAGAGAATATTTGTTTCCAAGAAAGCTTAGATGGAAACGTAGTCTGACGGTGATCCTGAATCGGTTGAACCACGATCTCGCTATTGCCGTGCTGTTTCAGACGCCTACAAATCGCTGTCTCCTCTACTAACTATGCTGGCATTCAAGGCGTCTCTATAGTTGTTCCCCTTGGCTTTGCCCCTCGAGGTCTTTTTGTCTTTCCCATTTTTCTAGCCTGGGAAATCAGCCGACTCTTGCCGCTATCATTTTTCAAGTCGCACATAAAAGAAACATTTTCTGGATGCGGCGTGTAGCTTTGATCGGAAATCAACATTGGCGGGAAATCTTGACAGATAGTTGAACTGTGATGAGAAATGATTGGCCAAGAGCTTGCTAATTGTTGGAGAGGCGGGGCTTCAGATTCACGCACGACAGACGGGTAAATTTTTTGAAGTGCTATTTTCTCGCTTTCGATTTTCAATCAAAATAGAGTTTTAAAAAAGCTCCCACACAAGAGGAATTTATTTGATTTGTGTGAAATTTTCACAAAATGTCAATTGATATCTCAGCTGCAAAACTGTGTCGGGGAATTGGAAAATTCAAAAAAGAAAGCTCTTGATGACGTTTCCCGCATATCTACTCGGATTATTTTTCGCCTTTTAACGGAAAGCATGATAACTTTTGAACTAAATCGAATTTTGAAATTCCCCGACACGGTTTTGTAATATGATTCCTCTGAAATACGACAAAGCAAACAGATTTTTAAACTTTAAAATATTTTCGGAGTCGGAGCTTCTGAAAGCCATCTCACTAGATCGGAGAAACGGGATGGCGGAAAATTCGAGATTTTCAAAGAACTCAAAACTTTTTATGTATTCTTGTAGCCAATTTTATAAGCTTTAAAATGATACATGAATGATTTATCTACGATGTTTCCTCGAGGCGCTACATAATTTAGACTGGAAACGCACCCTGAAGGTATCCGGTAACCTTAAAAACGACACTTCATATTTTCACTCTGCTCGGTCGCAGATTTAGATTGCAGAATACCCCGCCACTTGGTTCATTAATAATTCATTTTCTCAAATTCTCATACAAAGGAACCTTCTAAAACACTAACCCTGAAATAAAAAAAAACTCTAACCATTTTCAACCCCAAATCATTAATAGAACGAGTCTAAATACACATGAGCTAAATGGATAATTTTGCACAATTTGCAAGGGGTTTTCAAGTGATCTTTCGAATCTACTAGTAAGCAAATTAGGAATTACTTTAGGCTTACCATCTGAGTCAGATTTATAAAGGCGACAGAAAGCAAACGGAAACCCAGCAGTTGGACCCTGGGCCACATGCATATACATCGTTTTGGCATAGTTAGTTCGTCCATGAAATACTCATTTACTTTTTATTAATATTATTAAGGCACCTACTGATGAACATATCTACTAGTAAGTAAATTAGGAATTACTTTAGGCTTACCATCTGAGTCATCTGGCGTCTATCATCTCGAAGTCGAACTGTATTACATACCATTGTTTATCTTCCCCGCCGACGCAGACCAAAACTAGATTTTTCAGGAACTAGTTGCCTATCAGAACTGTATTATAGTCTTTCGTTTTCCTCAAAACATAACAGCCCATAAATAGCCATTCAGGGTCCAAACGACGTCTTGATTAGTTCATAGCTTGGTTCCAAAACTCGTAAACTCCCAGGCACCAAAAGCCCGGTAATTCCGGGGTTTACCGGGGTTCAAGCTTGGTGAAAATACCGGGGTAGCCCGGTAAGTTTACCGGGCTTTACCAGGCTTTACCCAATGAGGAATTTACCGGGGTTACCTGGGTTAGCCAGGTAACCCCGGTAGCCTGGTCAAATTAAAAGAAAACCTGGATAATGTAGATTAAACCAGGTTAAGCCTGGTTAAACCCTGGTATTAGCTTTGGTGATCCAGGTTTAGCTTGGTTAAGGCTTGGTAAGCCTGGTAAAATCCCGGTCAAAGCTTGGTAAGCCAGGTAAAACCCCGGTTAAAGCTTGGTTAGGCTGATAAAATCCCGGTTAAAGCTTGGTAAGCCTGGTAAAACCCCGGTTAAAGCTTGGTTAGCCTGGTAAAATCCCGGTTAAAGCTTGGTTAGCCTGGTAAAACCCCGGTTAAAACTTGGTAAGCCTGGTAAAACCCTTGTTAAAGCTTGGTAAGCCTGGTAAAACTCCGGTTAAAGCTTGGTAATTAGCCTGATAAAACCCCAGATGAAGCATGTTTGCCAGTATAGCCTGGTAAACCGCAGCCTCACTGTTAAAACTCTTTTAAATAATTTATTATATTCTTCTGTACCCATAAATGTTTGAGTTCAAGTGAAACCATAATGGTAAAATCACAGTCAGTACTGTTCTGCCAGTACTTTATTTATACTCACATGAAACTGTATGTGGGGGATGTTATGTAAAATAATAAAATACAGTCTCTACATGTCTTGTTTTTAAGATTAGTTAGGAGGGGAAGGGGGAGCTAAATTAATATAGAGAGGGGGCTTATTTAAAAACGAGAGCCCATCTGGGCTTCCACTCGGGCCACATGAGATTGAAGATGAAATACACTTTCATTTGAAATCCTCTTAGTAATAACCAAAGGGAAGAATTATTAGCTGAATTTAGCAGTCTTTAGGAGTGGCCGGTAGCGCGGTGACTTTCATTCTCTGTTCCCCTAGTATATATGTAATTTAATATTTTTGTTTTTCTCGTATGTAAATTAAAGAAGTTGACATTTTAATTTAAACACTACTTATTCAAGTAACACACATTTACAATTTAGTCTTCTGTTCTGTTTTACTGCAGGTTCCGATTGTCTCAAATGTATGTTTATATTTGTACCATATTATAAGTTGTATCCTGTCCATCCTGTGATGGAGCTAGCTATGTCAATTTGTGCCTCTATGTAACTTTATCTGCTGTTCTTACTATAGCGATATATACTACTGTTTGTAAACACGACGTCATTTATATATTTGCATATATGTGGTTGACAAAAAAAACGTGTGTTTGTATGACTTGTATGGAGGGTGGAGGAACAGAACAGGGAGGAGGGAGAATTGGCAAAAACAGGGAGGAAGAATTTAGCATACAGGGAGGAGGGAGAAAATGGGATCTACTGTACATACACATGCTCTAGAGTCCGTTTTCCCCATATTAACAGACATGTAACAGTATCTTAATCCAGTAGACTCTCTCTAGCTAGGTTATTCTGTCGTAAAACATGCCTTAGCTGAGCTGACCTGACCCAAACTGTCAACAGTTTTACCATTGACAGATTGCCTAATGTTATGCCCGGGAATAGATTTCTGACAATGACTCATCGATCTATATCTCCTTGTCTCGTAATGACAACAAGAGGCCAAGTACAACCTCAACAACAAGTCTTTAAAATAACACATGCAATGTTCATTTTAACTTCCTCCCAGTGATTTAGCATTCAGTTTTGAACTGTATCAGTAGCTTTGCATATTTACTGGCAGCTACTACCACAGCAGCGTTATACATGTATCGGTGGCTTCCCCCAGGGGTCAGGTACCCTGGGGATTTGTCCAAATGCCCAATCAAACCCCCTGGTATAGGGCACAAGAAATAGTAAAAATCCATACAAGGTTGCAGGTCCCCTTGGTTCCTAATCCATGGACTAAAGTGACCCCCCCCCCCCCCCCCACCCCCCTCACCAATGGGCAACAAACAATTAATTCTGACTACCTCCTGCACAACGGACTGACACTTAACCACTGAGCTTACTGGTTCTGTGATGGGCCAAATTTTGTTCAGATAAAATTAATCGAATTCTATTAAAAATACATCTGAGACATTGAATAAATGTAGTCCATGGAGTTTTAGCATAGTTTTTGTCATAAATAAATGTTATTATTATAGCCAGAGAATAATACTGGTTCACTACTCATGCTCTTGCGATAAGTGATAATGGATATATAATGAACTACAACTGCCAAATGCTGCACATTTGCCCGTGGGGAGGGGTGTTGTTAATATATTATAACCAGGACTGATCAGTATTACTTTCATTCTGGATGAGATAGGACGTATTTCTCGGCAAATATTAGCTTTTATGCATTTTTTAAAAGTAAAAATCTATTATGCTAGAGAAAATAAGACTGAGTTTGTACCCTTTCTCTTCATATTTATTTATTTACTAGAAGTAATCATAGATTATCAAAGTGCGTTCAACATATTTTTGAAAGAGAAAGGACTGTGGTAACAGTCTGAAAAGCTGAAAATTGCTGCAATGATGTGGACAGTGTACCCGGGGGGTGACTTCCATATAAAAGGGGTAGGGATGCTCGTCGGACATTTTCGATTTGACCCCTAAGAGGTACTAAAATGGGCGTGGCTCAAGCTTATTTTGACCCCTAAAAGATAATAAAAATGTAAATTGATAACAGCTTTTTTGTGAGTTATTAAAGCGGCTATGTGCTCAACATTTGCACATAGCCAGATTAATCCAACTCAGTAGTTTTGTGTTTCTGTCCCGCAAACCGAGCTCAACATTGACAGCAGGTCCATCATATATAATCACAATTCAGGGAAGGACATAAAAGATAATAAAATTGTAAATTGATAGCAGCTTTTTTGTTCAATTGACACCCGACCCCTAAAAGGTACTGCTTTACATAGAAATGTCTGTGTTTGATGGTGGATACCCTAAGTGGTACCAAACTCCTGATTTTGACCCCTAAAAGGTACGACGAGCATCCATGTACCCCTCACATGAGGGAGTCCCCCCCCCCCCCCCCCCCGGGCAGTATACGTAATCCTGATCAAAAGTGCTTGTTTTTTAACTAATATGAAAATTTTGATGTCTTGACTTATATGTTAACGTGCAAGGGGATGTATCTGGGTATAACACTGTAATTATCTTTGTGTCACGTTAAATCGTTGGATGCGATGCTTATAGGGCTATATGTATACATCTGTGTTTTATATGGTTATGGCGTTGATTTGAGAATTAGTAGCACATTTTGCTGTGTGATATACAGTGTAAATAAGCAATAATTGAAGTTAGTGTAGAACGCAAATCAACTCAGGCTATAGCTACCTACATTTACATACATACATGAACTTTATTTGAGTGTCAATAGTATTTAGCTGTACGTGAAGCTAATTGGGGACACTATATTACAGGATATATAAATGGATTAATATAAAGTACGTACATTGTATAAATAAATATTACTATTCAGAATGATGTGTATAAACTGAATTCCAGTTCCTAGAACATAAACTATATATGGATGTGTATAAAGTACACCCCATGCAGTTCCTTCGATTCAGATCATTCACATTACGTTTCCCGGGTATTTTTCAAGTGAGAACGATGTTGGTTGCAGAATATTGAGCGCCATTCTTAGTTCCAGAATAAGTTCCAGATCAGCCTTCAGGTCCGTTAGTGTACTAGATTAATTGAACACAGCAATGAAGTCAGTACTTTAAATTTCCCTCACCTTGTACTGTGTTGATATTCCAGTTCCTTGGCATATCAAAATGTCGGTATAGATTAACTCTCTGTCTGAATGTAGTGTTAATTTGAATCCGTTAATTTGTATAACCAAGATGTACACAGTGTCGCAACTCACACAAGATACGCCGATTACGGGTATCTAGAAAACTCAGACCTTGTTTCTCTTCAGCCAGGTCATCTTACTGTTTGTAGTTTCGGTATCTGTATGTACAGCGAAAAGCAGAATCCAGTACAGCGAGCAAGCCAACAGAATTCACTCGGTTGTTTGCAAATTATGGTGAGTTGATTTGACTCAGTTCTCTGTCGTCACCGCGCCGACAAAACAGATCATGTTTGACTTAAACCACCAAGATGCACACGTGTAGTATTTAAAAAGCTTCTTCACAACTCACACTGAAATATTCATATCCATGTATTTCTCTTCAGCCTTCAGCTATGATTTATAGCATCTTGACCATTTGCAGTTTTCGTATCGGCAAACCACATTCACTCGGGTTCAGCATAAATAAATAACAAGTAACCTGAGCCTGTTGGAAGGCTTTCGCACGTTGAAGTTAAATAAAACATTAAAAGTGCTTACATTTGAGAGATGGGACTCCAAATTAGAGAGAAAGTTCTTCGCGGGTCTCCGCCATCTTGATTTACTGTATTCAATTATGTAAATAAATTAAGCTGGCGATTGTTGCGTGACCAGCACAGTGCAATCTGATTGGTGTGAATTTGACCTTTAACGCATGCGCAGATCGCGTACTACACTGAACAAGAGCCCATCTGGGCTTTCACTCGGGCAACATGAGATTGAAGATGAAATACACTTTCATTTGAAATCCTTTTAGTAATAACCGAAGGGAAGAATTATTAGCTGAATTTAGCAGTCTTTAGAAGTGGCCGGTAGCCCGGTGACATGCATTCTCAACTCCCCTAGTATATATATTTCTCGTGTATGCAAATTAAAGAAGTTGACCTCTACTTATTCATGTACCGCACGCTTTTACAATTTAGTCTGCTGTTCTTCCGATTCATGTACCGCACGCTTACAATTTAGTCTGCTGTTCTCCAGGTTCAGAGTACTAATAGATGAGTGTCTCAAATATATGTTTATATTTGTCCCATATTATAAGTTGTATCCTGTCCACCTATGATGGAGCTATCATATGATATATTTATCTACTGTTCATTCTACCCTGCGGCTCTTTATCGCAGCTCGCATCCATATTGGTATTTATTAACTGAAATGCCTGTTGGTTATATACCTGATCTGCTTACATTTGAGAGATGGGACTCCAAATTTGAGAGAGATTTGCTCGCGGATCCACCATTTTGATTTACTGTATTCAATTATGTAAATAAATTAACCTGGCGAGTGTTACGTGACCAGCACAGTGCGATCTGATTGGTGTGAATTTGACCTTTAACGCATGCGCAGATCGCGTGCTACGCTGAATAAAAAAATAAAAAATAAAAATAACGACTTGCATTTTAAGACTCGGCGCTGCCACAGGCAGCCCGAGTAATAAAAATAAATAAATAAATAACGACTTGCATTTTAAGACTCGTCGCTGCCACAGGCAGCCCCGAGTAATTAGTAATATGTGGGCTTATTAGAGAGGGGTCCGGACTTAATAGAGCTTTTACAGTAGTCAGTGTTTCAATCAATTTAATAAAGAGATGGAGGGCTCAAAACAGCTGAAATGGCCTAGATGTATAACCAGTTTGTTATAATACACCATGAAATCCTGGTTATAAGCTGTTCTGGTATGATTTATAAAACACCTGGCTACAGTCTGGTAACACAAAATATAATAAAAGACCAGTACAGTACCATATAACATGGCAGAATTAAAATAATTGGAAACTATTTTAAAAATATAATAATAATAAACTTGCTATTATAAATTATTTAATGTCAATTAGATTTCATAGCCTCATAGTGCACTGGCTCACTAAAACTGAATCCACACCTAATTTCTACATGCAGCTCATGTTCTCGATTTGATCTGCAATTGATAGACCTCTTCCTGTTCAAGCACTTGCAAGTCATCAAGTGACATAAAGTGATGTGCCTATAATAGAAGACACTCAGTTAGATGTTATAGTTTACTAAATATGAGGGATGACAATGTACATAGCAACAGTTATTTTCCAAACTTGTATAGTATTCTATTTCTACACATACTTTTTGAAAAGATTGTAATGTGGTGAACTAAATTAATTTATCCCTTAAAAAGTGAAATTTTACTTTTGTCAAGTTTTGAAGGTGAAATTTTATTTCTCCTAGGCCAAGCTATAAAGTGAAATTTCGCATGCACAAAGTGCAACTTCACAATGTCCACGAATTTACAGAAACAAAAACTTGAAGAATTTTAAAGTATTGACTGAATTTGTTTGAATTGCAAATAATTTATTATGTATAAACACATGCAATTTCAATTTTCCCTTTTGCTGTATAAAGTGAAATTTCAGTTAAAATACCAGTCTTTATGCATCTATCAATGTTAAACCTGAGGGGGGAGGGGATGGGGTTTTGACTTTTTCTCCCTAAGGAATGTCAAATTCCCCACCCTCGGGACAACACGTTTGGTCAAAAATATCAAATACCTGTACTGTCTGTCCCATCTTGTGTTTGCTATAAATAGCCCCACCGTGGGCAGGCAGCGTCTATCAAAATCAAAATCCTCAGGGTAGCCCTGCCTGTCAAATCCCTCCCTCCCTCCCACCCCTTCGGGCTAACATTGATAGGTGTGAGACATTTCACTCTCTTCGAAAAGTAGTCAGTAATACGCGATTTCGATCGATCCTTTTGCTAAAAGATTCACTCTACATAAACATGGTAAACCTTTTTGTATCGATTTGGTCATTAAAATGGAGAAGTCACAAGTTAAAAGCTTTCAAAGAATGAAGACCACAATTAAGGCACGATCCCGCACGAATCCAAACCGTTGTTCAAACAACAGCTGAACTAAAAGTATGATAACTTAGCGCAATATTCCCTTTTCTTGTTACAATCCACAACAATTGAATGATCACATCTTACCTTTATAGTTTTGTTATCTCCCATGTGTTTTGAAAACCCTTTGCTCAGTCTGGAAGCCATATTATACAAGAGACGCCGAATCGAAGTCGTTAGTTTTGCACATATGACTGAGAAATGGCGTTCTGCTCTGGACCATCAAAAAGTCGTGTGTGCGGTATTCATTGATTTTCGTAAAGCATTTGACTCAGTCTCCCACACCATTTTACCATATAAGTTGCAGAGTTTTGGAATTATGGGCGATCTATGGGAATGGCTGTCTGATTACATAACTGAAAGGGTCCAGTTTGCTACAGTTGGTGAAGGCACATCCCAATCCGCCAATGTCACATGTGGAGTACCACAGAGTCTGTCCTAGGCCCTATTCTCTTCAGTTTGTATACGAATGATCTACCAGACACTATTGCCCAAATTGAAAATGCATACATTGAGATGTATGCAGATGACACCACCCTATTCTGCATTGCCAATGACGTCGAGTCTGCTGTTAAAGAAACCAACAGAGCATTAGGACTTATAGCAAAATGGTGCATCAACAATGCCATGACATTACACCCTAAAAAATGTGAAGCAATGTTTATATCAAGAAAGCGATTCGTAGGCCCCATTCCAGCATTAACAATTAACAACAATAACATCAAGATAGTCAACTCAACTAGATGCCTCGGAATTAACATAGATAATAAGCTGAACTGGACCATGCATCTTCAAGAGACAATAAAATCATTTGCCAAGAAACTTAATCTACTTAAAGCACTACGGTTTCTTCCATTGAGTAGTCTTGAGATATTTTACTTTAAAGTGATCCTGCCTTCCATCACCTATGGACTGATTATGTGGGGCAGTTGGCAACACGACCCTCTTTCAAGATCTTGAGAGGATGCATGTTCGAGCTGCCAAGATCATCCTGACTGGACCACTCCCAGTGCAGACGTCATCAACGAGGCACACTGGAATCCGCTGTTCAGGAATTACAAATATAAGCTAGCAACGTTTGTTCACAAATCGCTCAACTCAGAGAAACTCCCAAATAAACTCTTCACACTAAGAAACAATACACACTCTCTAAGAGGCGTTCATAGGCTAGTCATCCCACATCCACGTACAGATGCTATACGCAAGTCAATCACATACAGAGCATCCGTACTGTGGAACTACCTAGACGATCTCCTTAAAGACAAAAAACACTCGACCTTTAAAAAACTTGTCAAAAAGTACATTAACTCCATACCACTGCAACCAAATGTCAGGATCAACACTGATAAGTTCTCATACCACTAATATGTTTTATTTATGCATGCCTAACTTATTCATGTTTACTCGTCCAAGTGTTTACTTTTACATTAGACATCCGCCTATCCATTTACACAACTACTCGCTTATTCATCTAATTAAGTTATTAGTCAATTAGTTAGTCTTTCAACTATTTAGTTAGTATCATTCCAATATCTTATAATGCAATAGTCTTTCAATCAAAAACTTGTAATTTACATAATCAATGAGGTTAGCTAGATTTCTTTATAGTTCCTTTTGTATTATCACGGCCACATCAGCTCTGAATGCTGCAGTATCGCCAATACCGTGTTTAAATAAATGCTATTATTATTATTATTATTAAAATGGCGTGCTGTGCCCGCACAATTCACGTCAGCGGTCTTTAGATAAGCAATGCATCCTGGGATCAGTTCGTGGCCGCCATCTTTGTTTGTTGTTGAGAACTTTACCAGAGCTGGCCGGATCATACCCTGGTTGCCAGAGGTTCTAGGTTTTTTTTCATCGAGGAGCGAAGCGACGAGAGGGAGAGAAGAGAACCTCTGGTCAAATCTGTTGAGAATCTCACTTCCATGCAGAAGCTAGGTTCAGATTTTGAACCTCGTCTCCGATTGGCTTATCTACTCATTACCAAGCGCGACCGTGAGTGCTTGATACAACAGCAATTGTCATTGGCCTACCACTTCAAACCGGTTTTACGACAACTGTATGTGGTTTTACTTCCAACCGCGACTGGCGAAGGAGATGTACGAAGTGAAAATCAAGAGTTTTTGAGTATTTTGGGGGACGCTGTGAAGTTTACGTTGGCTTCAAAGTTTCCGGAGATTACTAAATTGAAGACAAAACAAGAAGAGGCACTGTACGAGTTTATAAAACGTAAAGACGTCTTCGCTGTGCTTCCGACAGGTTGCCGACAAGTCGCCGATATTTCAAGTCGTCCCCGTGAAGTTGGTTGTTACCGTTAACGACCAAAAACGGTCTACAGCACGACAGCAAATTCTAGCATGCACGAGGCACTTTTTTCACTGTCCAGAGTAGCCATATAAAGAACCACACTACAGTTGTCATTTCATGCTTCACAGTGCCACGTGCAATTGTTCGTGTGTGAAATCAAAACATTGGTCGTCACAGTTTGACGGGTTATAGGCCGCAAAACCGGTTTGACTCGCCTCGATTTCAAACTAAACGCATGGAAGTGAGATTCTCAACGGATTTGACCAGAGGTTCTCTTCTCTCCCTCTCGCCTAGACAAAACCTAGAACCAAAACCTAGAACCTCTGGCACCAGGGTAGCCGGATCAGTGCTTTATCCGAGGATTAATTTGCGACATGGTCTGGCTATGTATTCGAGGAATCTTATACGCCAATTAACTGGTCAACCAACTCCTCTTCAACTGTTTTGCTGTGTCTACCTTACACGTAAGGGCATTTTAACACCCGAGTCTGGGCCTGAACTCAGAACAGCTTGTTCTCAATTTCATGCATGCAATCTCACTTTTATTCCTGCGACGACCCACAAACTTTAACACCAACCTATATCATATGTTTTCTGGTTGCATGAAGCCTTGACATTGCAACCAGCAATGATTTGTATCAGGACTTTGCTGTTTCTAACGGAAATTACATGTAAAGTCGAGTCCACTCGATCGATCGCAGCTGAGCAATTGCTCCTCGTGGTTTTTCCTCGTGGAAGTTGAAGTTGAAGTTCAGAACACATGACATGGTTATTATGTCGTATTAAGGTAAACACAGGTGTACTTTTCATATTTATTTTTATCAATATTTAGCATTAATAAAACATTGTAGTCAGCAGTGACTTTAACAGCTTATTGTATAAGAATTTCTCGAAAAGCAGTGACTCATGATCATGACTTGAGTGTCAGCTTTTTGTAAATTTGTAATAATAGACTTTTTAGGTGAAAAGTATTTACTATTTGAATAATTATTATTTCTTGCATTTATTAAATACCATTTATAGGAGATTTTAAACTATATTGTTAAAAGGATTTAGATATTAAGTGGAAGAAAATTGGAAACAAGGAAAGTTTTGATCATGAGGACAATAAATATGCCATGGATATGAAACAGTAGCACAATTCTTATTCTTCAAAAGAAATGTTATACTGATTATTATCTTTTATAAGATGGCTAAACATGTAGTATTTAAGAAATAGAAAACATTTCCCGTGTTTCTATAGAGTTATAGAAACATGAGTGGGAGTTTGGGAGAACGAGAAATGCCAGTGGGAACACGAGCCCGAAGGGCGAGTGTTTCCACAGCTATTTCGAGTTCTTCCAAACTTCCACAAGTGTTTCTATAACTCTATAGAAACAAGGGGGAAATGTTTTCTATTTCCTTTATAAAATAAACAAATAAAAGTACGGAAACGCTTGCTTAATTTGATAACCAAAACGTAGATTCTCACAACTAGCTCAAATGCGCGTTCAACTGACTATGTTTATATAGAGTTATAGAAACACGGCTTACAGCCAATCAGAGCGTGCGTACTATCGAAACTATTTTATAAATACATATATATATATATACTCTGGGAAGATTTGTGTTGCTGTGTAGTATATTCGAAGTTCAAGAAATATATAGAACAGTTAACTGTTTCACGGTTAACCCATAATGCACCCGATATCGTTGCTGAGGTTCAAAGTTTTTGGACTTTGATTAGGTACTCCCAGAGAAAGTTACACAAAAATGATATTGCACAAGTTAATGTGCATTTACTTATCTGGCATATCAGAAGTCATAATAATTTCAGCCTTTGTTGTTTTCCTGTACTAATAATGTTGTCATGGAAAGCAAGGTCTGTACGTGAAATTGGATATTCCAATTAAGTTCTGGCTCTTTAGTTCCATTTGTACTGTACCAAGCTTTAATACTTGAAGGAATTTGTGGAACTTTAAATGCCCATTTCAAACTCAGCATTTTAAACCTCAGCTCAAATACATGCATTTTGCGGTTTTCCAGTATTCCGGAGTCTCCCGAGGAAAGCAGAGTCAAAACTTGGAGTATAGAAGTGTTTTTGGGGGCTAATATATGTTAACCAGGGTTTTACAGTTTTCCAGTATACTGGGCTGACTCCAGGATTCAGCTGGGTCATTTATATTAATTGGAATGAAATTAATGGAACTTCGAACCAGGCTTATACGGTTAAACTGTACCGGGCTCACCAGGAAAGCCGGATCAAAACTTCAATAAACATTTTTTATGGAACTTCATCACCAGGCTTACCAGGCTTTTACGGTTAAACTATACCAGGCTCACCGGGAAAGCTGGGTCAAAAATTGGAATGATGCAACCTGTCTGCAGCAACTCCAAGTTGACCAGGCTTTTATGGTTTCCTGAACTGCAGTCACCGGGAAAGCTTGGAATTTCTGACTTTTTCAAGCATATCTTAACCGGCCTTTCAGGGTGAGTCCGGTTAAAGCCCGGTTAAACCGGGGTTAACCGAGCTTACAAGGCTTTTTACCAGGCTTTTTACCAGGCTTTTATTGCCTGGGAGCTGAGTAGCCAACCTTCTGTAAATCAATCCAAGTTGTAGGAAAATACCGCTCAGAAAGAGCTTAATTTCGTCGTGGAACCGGTAGCCTGCGTAGCGGCTCAAAAGTGAAGGGAAGGAGGGAAAAGCGATGGGGACTGTCCCCTTCGTTTTTTTTTCCCTCCCCCCTTTTTCCCCTCCCCCCTTTTTCCCCTCTCCCTTCCCCTTTGAGCCGCTACGCAGGCTATGGAACCGGTAAAGTTCATTCGACCGCCGAAACCTGATATAACTCATGAGAGCATGCGTCATAGCGTTGCCGCTGACCGATTAACTGCACTATAGTTACCAGTCTCTACTCGTGTATCAGGAGACCTGCGGAATAGACCGGACTATTTTCATAATACTAGAAGTAATCATAGATTATGAAAGTGCGTTCGACATAATTGTTTTGGCTAACTGTAGTAAAAAAAACTTTGGAGACTGAAAGATTGCTTCAGTGTTCTGGACTACACTGTTCATAATAAGAGACGGACTCTTATTTTTAATTGTGGGTGTAAGTTTTAAATGTTTTCACTAATAAGTTATACAACTTCTATAACAAGGAATGCAGCTTATCAAATTGCTGTACTATTAAATACGGACTGTGTTTGCTTGTTGTAGCTCGAGAATGGGGTTTTGGAAATGGCTGAGAAGTAGTACACACTTTTCTAAGGCTTTGATAAATCGTACCTACGTACTTTTTTGGCAACATTGCATTTGATTGAAGAAATGTTATATTAGAGCGGATTTCAATTGAGTGTCAGAAGTGTTTTGGTTTTGCGTTTACTAAGCTCTCCTATTGGCTGAGAAAGTAAACCAACCAATTAGAATCCAAAGTAAAACCAAACGTAAATTGGTTGTGGCTTAGTTTGTCATTGGCTCACAGGGAAGCCATTTATGAGTTACTTGTGATTACTCGCTCCTATGATTGGCTGGCTGTGGGTAATTTGCGTTTGGTTTCACAACACTCAACTAAAAACCGCTCTACTTACCGAGTGAACCACAGCGCAACGACTCCAAACGACCGCGTGCGCATTTTCACGCGCCAGAACGAGGTTAATTTATTCAAAATGACGAAAAAAAGATACACGACCATAACAAAATTCTCGATTTATCTTGCCTGTGAGACACAGGGAACCCAACGGACACCAAATTAGGATTATTTTGTACTATAGTATATTTTTCATTTATTAATGTGAGTAGAGACTATTTAAATAGTTCTCCGTCTCTGAGAAAATTTCCGGACTCTGCTTTATGTTTTACCCACTCGTTGTGGTCTAACGCAGGGGAATCAGCTCAGAACACTTGACTTCATGCTTATGTGGTTTCAAAGAGCTTTTAGTTAACTCCAAGGTAGAGTAAATTCAACTACTTTGGTTGAGTGATTTCAACTCCTTACATTTTACTCCAAATTGGGAATAATTTCAACTCTATCTCTGAAATGACAAGAGTAAAAACAACTTCTAACTTGGAGTTAAATGTTCAAGCATTGCAATAACTCTTTTGAGGGAGTTAAATTGACTCCAACAGAGAGTATATTAAATTTCAATTTCCAAATGGGAGTTAAATTAACTATTTCACTGGAGTGAAACTAACTCCAAAAAAAGGTACTCCACACTCTAGAGTTATTTTAAAACACTTACTAGAGTAAAAATAACTCCCTGAAAATAACAGTGTGGGAACCAAACAGGTGTCTTTACATGGACCCCTATTGTAAGTAGGGTTGTTGTCCAAACAAAGGAAAACTGACCTTGAAAGAAAAGTACTTCAACCGATCGACAACATAAATAAGATATGTCAAAGGTGAAACTAGAAATCAAATATCATAGCTTGAGCGTAAAACATTATACGAGTCTTTAGATATGTTCCATAGAAATCCAACTAGAAGTTGGTGACTAATCTGCATTTACGGAAAGTTCAATGGATTTAGTACTTGACAAAGTACGGAACTGTAATTAGGAATACTCAAATCTTATTGGCTTGTTGTCGGGATCGCTTGGTACCGATAGCTTAAGATATAATCAATACTTAATTAGTTTCCTGTAACAACACAGGTTGTTGGAAAATGAGTTATATTCAATAATGTCAATGGATTGAAAACGACATTAGTATAAATACAGGCTCGTGACCAAACCGAGATTAACAAAAGAACGTTTTAATTAAAGTAACTCAACTTTGGGGCTAAACTAGAATTTGTTAATAGGTCTCTCCTAGAGTAGGATTTCCATTTTCTCACTCTAGCCAGTCAACTCGTAGAACACACTTCAGTTGAAGCAGAGCTCAGAAGATTCTCCTCGAGCTGCAAGTAAGTCAGTTGGCACTCTCAGTTTCCATGTGTGTGTATCCTTCCTTATAGTCGTAAATCTGCTGATTTTCTGAAACATTTGTTTCCTTGATTGTTTATTATTTAAACCATGTTCTCCTGTGTTTTAACTTTTAGTCTTGTATATATCTTAGATCTCCCAAATCTTGCTTTGAGTTTTTGAATCGACTTGAAAGGGCTATCCGGACCGAAAATATGTAAAAGTCGTCGTCCGTTTGTTCCTTGTTGAATTACTCCACTTTTCTACACAGACTTTGTTGATTGGCCAGTGACTTTTTCTTTATCGCTGTCGTTTTTTTCGACACGCCAGCGCGGTCTAAACTATTCCGCGTGCTGTTTCAGTTCTTCATGACTCAGGCCCTTTCCACACTAATGCGTTTTTGAAAACCTCCGTCCGAAAACGGATAAAAAGCTCTGCGTCCACACTAGCGCTTTCGCATCGTTTTCGACCGTCCACACTAGGGGCTGAAAAACGATGATCCAAGATGCGTTTTCGTCACCGGGCTCTGCTCGGACGTTTTTGTGTTCATTACGCATGCTCCAATAGCGCCAGCGATACTATCGGCTCTTTTTGAAGCGCGAAACCACTTTAAACAAGACGCGTTCGCTCGAAGTTTACAGTAAAAGTGGCAAAATCTTCAAAGAAAAAGACATCAGAAAAGGAAACAGATCACTTCATCTGGACAGATGATAAAGTGGAACTTTTACTTAAGATAACAAATGAGTTTAAAGTCAAAAAAGCGGCCGAAAACGTAAAGCTACTGCTTGTAGATTAATCAGTGCCACATTTAACTCCAGGCAAGCAATCAAGATAAACATCATAAACACAAGCTCGTCCGCCATATTGAATAGTGGTTTGTTTATGCGTTAACGCGGGAAACTGGGGCTTGCATAATGAGTTGTGACGTAAGCGTTTTTGAAAAGCTCCGTTTTTGCCGTCCACACTAAAACGATAGACCTGCGTTTTCAAAAGTCTCCACTCTGGAAAGCGTTTTCGAAAACCTCCGTTTTCATAGATAAACATCTCCGTTTTCGATCGTTTTAGTGTGGACGATCGGTAAAAACGGATAAAAAAGTATGCGTTTTCAAACGAAAACGGATTAGTGTGGATGGGGCCTCAGTTTCTTCTCATTTTAACTTTCCTGCTATCGTATCAGATATCTCTACATATTAGGGACTGCATCTTAATATATCCGACTTTCAGCCGTTTTTATTGAGTGTTTGTTTCTATATGTGCGCACTTTCTTTCTGTTCCATTCAAACACCGATTTTAACCGACGCTGGCTGCCTTCACAACTAATTAAAACTTCTGCAAGCTCGAGGTTTATATCTGTACATCGACCGTACGGATAAAAATCACTTACAAAATTCGATCACTAAGTTGATAAAATGGTGGCTTGCTTATGCTCTTGGTTTCTATCGACTCCTGGCTAGCCAATCAGATCGCGAGTTTGCCAATATACGGCGATTGGTTAATACTATTAGCAAAGCTCGGTGATCTCTCACTTATTCACATTGTTCGCTATTCAATTTCCAGATTGAACCTTCAACATGAAGTTCATGGTCACCCTGTCTTTCTTGATGGTACTTGCGTGCGTTGCCGTGCACCAGATCCAGGCCTACTCCTACGCTCCAACATGCAAAGTAGGCAAACAGCCATGTTATACCTGGGGGTGCTCTTCAAATACATTCCGTGTACCTGTCGGACTACACTACGGCTGCTGTCAGAACCAGATCTTCGATCATCGCAACTACATCTGCGCCAGAACCGTCTCTGGCAGGATTCAAGCCCTGGCATGTAACCCTTGCACTCAGTTCCGGTGTAATAATGCTCACTGTATTCATCGTACCTGGCGATGTGACGGCACCAATGACTGCCGCGACGGATCTGATGAATTTGGATGCAGATCATGCAGGTAAACGTTATAGTTAATCTTTTATTAAGCTGTATCCTTTATTCCAGCTTCAAACTCTGCGGTTAAATTTGGATATTTCAAAACATTTGTCTTACTTTTAACTAATTTTCGTGTGCTCTTTCCCTTTCTGGCATCCACAATGTACTGGCACCTTCCTTTTCTTGAAAAGGTCACGTGACCGCTTAGTGCAAGTCATCGCTCGGCCATCTCGTACAAGTTTGACATCACAACACAAATAATGTAATTATGCCTTGGTAGCGCGAACGGGTGATATACGAGCAGCGAGCGAGTGATGCACGGGCAGCGAGCGAGTGATGCACGGGCAGCGGGCAGACAGCGAACAGACACGCACGGCATCTTTTTTTTCCTTTCTTCCTTTATTTTCTTTTTCCCCTTATCTTTCTTATTGATTTTATATATGTAGAGAGCTCCGCTTAAATTCAAGTACTTGTGCCAATTTGTATTGTTAAAACTTAATGAATCCTTAAAAGTTGCATCCAAAGAGTTTGAAGTACAACGCAGTGATTTTGATGTGTTGTAAAATTAAGCTTTACTGATTTGTATCGAGATTTATGGCTGTCGTGCATGTTGGTCTCCCAGTGAGGGACAAGATGACGGCCACATATAATGTTATATAAAATTGTCATACATTCATTAGCCCACAGCTCTGTTAGGAAATATTCTAATTTTGGGTTAAAGTGTATTTTTGGTAGTTCTACAAGGACCAAAATGTTATATTTAATTTCATTAATGCAAACCAATTTTGTGATCGATCATGACGCTGAAAACTACCAATACTCTGATAGATATAGGAAGGGACAGAATACATAAGCTACCTAGATGAGATGTCTAGCTCTTGGGGCAAATGTAAAGATTGGTTAAATAAAACTAAATAATTAATTAATTAAAAAGGTACCGAGAAAACCACACACAAACGACAACTGATTAATTAGCACTAAGACATATGAACACCGTGATACATATGGGCCACGTGATACATATGAGCCACGTGATATACATGCATGAGCCACGTGATGCATATGAGCCACGTGATACACATATGCATGAGCCACGTGATACACATGAGCCAGGTGATACAAATGAGCCACGTGATATACATGCATGAGCCACGTGATGCACATGAGCCACGTGATGCACATGAGCCACGTGATACATATGAGCCACGTGATAATATGAGCAACATCATTCTAGTAATCCAATTTCTCAATAAACAAAACGAAAAGAACAACACATGTTGTAACAAATACACCCGTAACGACATGCCAACAACAATACGTACGTACACTCAATCACATCACAAGGAAATAACGACATCCAGTACGTGTTTCAAAACTTATGTGTTGCTATTGCTGTCAGCTCCAGCCAGTTCCGCTGTCGTAATGGCCGCTGTATCAACAAGAGGTGGGTGTGTGATAAAAATAATGACTGTGGAGATGGTTCAGATGAGGTTGGCTGCAGCAGGTCTAACGGGGGATGGTGCGGATCGAGCTCTTACCGCTGTGATAACGAAAGGTAAGCTGAGAGTCATATTTGTAGAGCATCTATATTTTATTCAGTATAATCAGCCGACAGATAAAGCGCGCTCTATAATAACTGACAACATACTGCGGTATCCTTTTCCCCTAAAAGCATAATATACCTTGTGGATCCGAATCTAGCCTGAGTATCAGAAAAGGAAGGAAGAGAGGGACTGATACTCAGGTTAATCCGAATCCTGAATTTGTTGCACTCGTGAAATTGATCGCGTAGACATCCAACTCTGTACAGAGTTTTGCATGGGTCTTCCCGATTTTCATTTGTTAAGCACTGACTAAAACTTCCACCGCGTATAACATTATCTGACCGCTCCAATTGAGGCTCCCTTGTCATCCACAGAGGGACCACGTGAGATAGCATTGCGCCTGCGCGAACCCAGTCTTTAAAGTAGTAAATTTACGCTGTACTCGTGGTCAATAAACCAGAGAGAGGAACCTGGGAGGGAACGTAATCCCTCTGTGCTTGGTGACAAGGTAGAATTTGAGTCGAACTTCAACTTATGGTGAGTCTCGTTCAACCTTTGTATTTGCCCATACGTTTGGTTATCTCAGCATCGAGAATCGCCAGTAATAAATAATGAAGGATTATTCTAAGCGGACCTATCTCTATATACGTAACATAATTATTACTTCGGTATGAATTGTAGGATTCCTACGGTGACGTCATATTCCTACAACCATAATACCTAACCCTGACTACAAACCTAACCCTCCACCAGGGTTTAGGGTATTTAGAGCTAATTAGTAATTCATACAGTCATTCCTACAATTCATACCGTATGATAATTCACTTTTGGCTTATAATTCTTATTACTTAGGTGCATCTCAAGACGTTTAGTGTGTAATGGCAGGAACAACTGTGGAGACAACTCGGACGAGACTAGATGTCGTAGTTCTGGGAAGAGAGAGATGAAGTTGAAGAAAGACGCCACAGATGACAAGCTTCTTAAACAAGCTGCCGACAGGTAATACAGTTACAAACTAGCTACAGCCGATTTTATTTCTGATTTGATAGGAGAGAACTGTTCGTTGTTTTAAAATTTCATTTGCATTTAAGAAATGAAACGGATCTTCCGTGTTTCAGGCTCATACAAACGGAGGTAAGTTTGGGAGAATTCGAGAGCAGAACAAACACGAGACGGCAGGTCGAGTGTCAGTCTCGGTACCTGCTCGAGAATTCTCCCAAGCTTACAGAGGTTTGTATGAGCCTGTGCAAACACGGAAAATCTGTTTCATTTCTCAGTTTTACCTCATTTCCATGTTTGAACTAGCCTCCTAAAGCAGATTCCCGCGGCGACGGGGGGGGGGGGGGGGGGGGGGGGGGGGTGGAGGGGGGGGGGGGGGAGTGAAACGGAAGTCGCCGCGGGAGTCTGCTTTAGGAGGCTTTGATCAGAAAACATGGCTATGTTAAGGCATGGTTTGAACATGAAAACGAAGCTACAGCTATTTTGTTGAATTGCTGACGTAATAGCCGCCATGTTGGTGCCCTTTGTTGGGGCACCAACATGGCCGCGATGCCCTTTGTCATTTGAATCTCTGGGGATCGAGTGAAAACCAGCAATAGAGTCACTTGAATTTGCTCAAATCCCAGAACAATGGTGGTTGTAACTAATCTCAGCGTTTTTAGTCGCCCTAATATTAAATTTTGGTAAATGTCTATCACGTGACCAGCCACGTGATCACAAAAAGTTGAAAATTAAACTAAAAACTGGGTGGTACATTGTATATTTTAAGTAACGATTTTGCGTTTATCTGATTACGGCTTGTGGTGACTTTAAAGATCAGTTCGGAATGGTTGACCCGGATAGATAGCGAGTAGCGAAAAAGCCGGTTTTCAAAAGCAAAACAATGGCTGCAAAATCGTCAAAATGTAAAAAAATCTTCTTGTTTCAGTTTAAGATTGGACTACTAGTTGGTTTCTACTAAAACAATTAGACTACTCGCTCTCAGTTTCTATGGCTGATATATGCTCCTCGTCAACTATACAGCCGATAGAAACTTCGAGCTCATAGTCTAATTGTTAATTATAAAGATCAATAATCAAACCGTCTCAGTTACCCAACTGATCAAATCTTAGAGCTCCTGCCATACATTTGAATGGCTTTCCACTAATGCGCTCTGATTCGTTGACTTATTGTTTGGCGGCAAAACTAGTGTCAGTTTAGGTTTGGGTTGGTTTTGTTCTGCTGCTCTCTTGATGTTCATTTCTACGCAGTTTTTATTTATACTATAAAACGGATATGAAAAGGCGCAAAAACGTAAATCGAAAAACTTACCGTAAAATGTCCTACTTTATCTGAAATGCAGCAATGATCTCAACGAGGCACCAACAGAAGTGAAGGACTATGAGAAGGAAGACAAGGAGCCTCCAGTCGAAAAGAAAACCGGCTGACCAGATACCGCGGAGAACATCGAAACTTTCCATCTACTTTTGAACATTTAAACTAAGTCTTCATCTTTGATAAACAACAAATTAACATGCTATATAAACATTAGCTTTATGCACCAGTCAATTGCAACCCCCTCCCGACCAGGCCGTGAGAACTCCTCGGTTCTCTAACACATCACTTTCTTTGATTTGGCCGGAAAACGATCTACGGAAAAATCTATAGCGGTGATTTAACAACCGTCTAGCGGTGATTTAACAATGTATAGCTATTGGAGAAATTCGTCAAAACACTGTGCGGGATGTGACATTTTCAGAGCTCTGGATTAGGCTATAGGTCTAAGCTCGGCGTTCGTAGCATTATGAATATTAAATGAACCACTCTCCAGCGATCCACACATCCCTGTATGGATTGCGAACTCCTCAAAACATTCCAAGATGTTGCCGAGTACTAATAAAATGAAATACGCAGTCAAATCTCTAGTATACATGGTTATACAAGAGTCACCGGAGGCAGGCGGGGATTAGCAATGTTTTTTGGCCTTTTTATTTCTCTGCTCTTTTTATTAAAAAAACAACAAGGGAAAACGTTATTGTATAAATGCCCCACTATATCGCGGCGATCGGGGGCCGTGGTTTCAATTGACTGGTACATTAATAATTATTAAGCAAGGCTTGCGTCTTCATATATTCTACTGAGAAATTCGCGGCTTTGTTTTAATTAGTTGGCTGTACGAATTATTCGCTATAGTGGTATTAATATATACATGTTTATCTTAAATTAAATTGTTCACTCAAAAAACAATACGATTAATTCCTTTAATAAAGAGCTAATTAAGTCATTTGAGATTTTCAATGTGCGAATGCTTGAATAAAATGTCGGCTTTAACTATGACGATCTTTGCATTTGATGTTTCATAACTGGTTTGTGGCTATTTATAGATTATTTTCCCCATGGGTTGCACCAGTGGCGGAACAAACGATGTGGGGGGGGGGGGGGGGGGGGGGGGGGGTTGTTCCCAACAAAAATTACCTTTTGTTCCCTTGTTCCCCAATTTCTTTTCCAGGGAAACAGTCAATTTTTCCATTTACAAAAATGGAAATTGTCCCCTTGTTCCCTAAAACCTCTATTCATGTTCCCTAGTTCCCCGATATATATTTAGTTTGTCCCCTGTTCCCAACGGATTTTTTGGCATGTTCCCTTGTTCCCGAAACCCCTGGGAGACCCTCAAGAATAGAGGGAAATCGTTCTAAAATAACCTAACTTGTGTATGCGGGATGGACGCTGTGACATAGGCCTAGTATGCGGATGGACGCTGTGACGTAGGCCTAGTATGCGGGGTGGACGCTGTGACGTAGGCCTAGTATGCGGGATGGACGCTGTGACGTAGGCCTAGTATGCGGGGTGGACGCTGTGACGTAGGCCTAGTATGCGGGGTGGACGCTGTGACGTAGGCCTAATATGCGGGGTGGACGCTGTGACGTAGGCCTAGTATGCGGGGTGGACGCTGTGACGTAGGCCTAGTATGCGAGATGGACGCTGTGACATAGGCCTAGTATGCGGGATGGACGCTGTGACGTAGGCCTAGTATGCGGGTGGACGCTGTGACGTAGGCCTAGTATGCGGGGTGGACGCTGTGACGTAGGCCTAGTATGCGGGGTGGACGCTGTGACGTAGGCCTAATATGCGGGGTGGACGCTGTGACGTAGGCCTAGTATGCGGGATGGACGCTGTGACGTAGGCCTAGTATGCGGGATGGACGCTGTGACATAGGCCTAGTATGCGGGGTGGACGCTGTGACGTAGGCCTAGTATGCGGGGTGGACGCTGTGACGTAGGCCTAATATGCGGGGTGGACGCTGTGACGTAGGCCTAGTATGCGGGGTGGACGCTGTGACGTAGGCCTAGTATGCGGGGTGGACGCTCCTGGTTATGGGCTCCTGCTTGTGGCTATTGTAGATAGTTTGAGAGACCGTTAATAATCAGTTCATTCAATCTTAATGACATGGTCCATGTCCAGTGTGGGAGACTGCGTATAGTGGCCCTCTTTTCTATTCCCAGCGGTCAAGCCTCTGGCGAGAAGCGCCTGGGGAGGGGGGACCTGCTTTCATGTTTGCCCCAATCCCCGGCGCTCATCATATATCCAGCATAAACTAAGATAAGAGCGCCGCTACGCAGGCTAGTCAGTGATGGATGAGTCAAGGCTGGACGATTTACTGATGTTGCTTGTGACATTCCCTCCAACAATACTACTACAACAACAGCAAGAGTTAACATAATTTACATTTTGAATCGTTTTCCGTTAAAATAAGGAAATCAAAGGTTACTAATAATCAACAAGAGCCCATCTGGGCTTTCACTCGGGCCACATGAGATTGAAGATGAAATACACTTTCATTTGAAATCCTCTTAGTAATAACCAAAGGGAAGAATTATTAGCCGAATTTAGCAGTCTTTAGGAGTGGCCGGTAGCGCGGTGACTTTCATTCTCTGCTCCCCGAGTATATATGTAATTTAATATTTTTGTTTTTCTCGTATGTAAATTAAAGAAGTTGACCTTTTAATTTCAACACTACTTATTCATGTAACACACGTTTACAATTTAGTCTGCTGTTCCGAGTGTCTCAAATGTATGTTTATATTTGTACCATATTATAAGTGTATCCTGTCCATCCTGTGATGGAGCTATCACTATATTTCTCTACTGTTCTTTCTACCCTGTGGCTCTTTATGAAGTTCGCTGATCGCCGCCTCGCGGCCCTTTCTCTTATTTTAGTATTGGCCTACCGATCACGGTGTTTGCACTGGTATGTACTATGACCGAGAGTAAAATGAAATGTGGCATAAAGCCTACGAAACGTACGTATACGTGAGAGCTCCCTGTGATATTCCATATATGGTCAATGTATTCCATATTTGGAAAGCAGGACGGATCATCGAATACTAGAACACGTCCAGGAAGTGTAGCGAGCCGGCAGAAGAGAGGCGGATACAACGTAGGCTACAGGAAGTGAGATTTAAAAAATCGATAGCGAAATTTGAAAAGGATGAGCGTATGCCTCACTAGCATCTAGTCAGGCCCAAATATTACTCTAAACGACAACAATTGTTTGATATGGCTAAGCTTTTGGTGGTAATTCACGGCGATATTGAGTGGTACTGTCAAAAGCTTCCTAGAAACCGTGGTCAAATTCGTCCAGATTTTTTACGATTTTTGAAATAATTTGACAGTTGAAACATCAGAATATCTGGTATTTTATCGTACTAAATGTCAAATGAATAGCACAATAAACTTGCTCTGATGAAGATTATGTTGTTGTGTCTTTAATTTCAGTTGGGAGTTTGGGAGCCGATTTGACGAGTTTCTAGAAAATTTGGATTCACTCTACCAAAAGCGAGAAAAGGCCGGCAAACGGATCGCGATGGCGTGTCACATACCTATCATCTCCACGGCAAAAATGACCTTTAAATCTACTCAATCGACGTGATACTTCCAGATCCTATAGACAGATCTCCTTGCTACGTATCCTCCAAGTTTCATGACCAAACATTCAACGACTACTGAGAAATATGTTTTTTAACCTCACACTTCGCCGTTCAAAACACCTCTTCACACTCTACTGGGACACCGGAACTGCAACCGAAATGATGCCTCGTTTTGATAGTGTCCCATCCAATGGTGCGGCTGTAATTTTCAACTCCAAAACGAGGCATCATTAAACGCAGTCTTAGTGACTGTTTTGGAGAACATCGCAGATCAGTTGAACACTCTATCTACGGAAGAATCTCGCACAACCAACCGCCGTTTCGGAACATTTTTCAAAAACACTCACTTGATGACTTACAAATCATACCGTTAGAAACTATTCACAACAGCTAGCAGAGACAGTGTCCGAAAAGCTAGGAAAGGACATCTTATCTCTAAGGCTAAGACCAGTTAGAATCTCAAGGAATGAACAGATGCGATGAAATATAATGCTATCCCTTTACTATATTTTTCTACTTGTAATCACTATAGTTACAATCCGAATTACCTTAGTTTACAACATTACCATATATTGTATATCATTGCATCAGACCCTATAACGGTTCCATTTCAGATTTAACTTTTAACTCATGGAGGGGCTTTAATATTCTACTAGTATAAAGGATTATCAAGATCAAGGTTATCAGCCGAAGCCGAAGGCTGATATTTAGCCGAGAAACAAAACAAGCTCGCTGGTTTCCTGAGGAGCCAGTCATTAAAGTGCCCCGTACCCCATTCTAGTTTTAGTTATTTTCAAAGTGAGGACGAAAGAAAAAGAAAAAAGTTAAATCGATATAATTCCTGATTTTTAAATCATGATTAAAATCCCCCGCATTTTGTTTTACCAACGCACAGTTTGAGGTCTGGGTCGAGTGACGTAGATCAGGTAAAAAGGCATTGTGCCACACTTCATCTGCGCATGTCCATTCGATTTTTCCGCGATGTCGCAGAATTACTCTAAATATTTTAAGAATTTTTATGAAGACATAAAACAAATGGATTACGGGCACTTTAAGTGATTTGTTACATAGCCTAAGAATATTGCCGAGAAATAAGGCAAACCAAAACGGTGTACATGACTGCTAAACATCAGAGACGAATTTAAATGGCAAATATCTCGTGCATAACCAGTCGGCAAATTTCCCTACCTCTAGGCCCGAAAGAACATTTATTTTCCATAGCTAAACGCATCGTAACCACGCCCATGTACTGATATATAAAAATGGTTATTATGACATTTCAATGAACAAAGGGATACGTGAGCTTTCTAACAGCGAGTTTACATATGCATAGGTAGCAAGCTAACAATAACACAACTAATTTATGGGTTGAATGTGGGTTGAATGAAGAAAACAAACTTGCGACGAGACGGCCACGCATAATAAACCTAGTGTTTACATAGCAGAGCATATTTGATGTATATCAAAAGCATATATACTTATTGCTTTAAATATAACAAAGAGGTGGCCAGTTTTGACAACTTTTCCACGGGTTCAGCCTGATCCTGATCAACCGGTTTTCCCAGTTTAGAGTGGAGGCTCCTTTTCCTCCTTCCCAATATTCTACCTGCAATTCAGATAAAGTAGAACATTTTAACATAATTTCTTTTTTAGATTATATTTTTGCGCCTTACCCTTTTTGATATAATTAACAACGTAACAATGAAGAGAGAAAGAACACAACCCGCAGCCTATGCCTAAACTGCCGCTTATTGTCAGTTTAATGACTGATTGATAAGTAGAATTTTCAAAAAGACTATAATCTGGGTGAGTATTATGAGAAGTGGCTCAGTAAGGCTCGTTTTACCGCCAAACAATTAGTTAACCAATTAGAGTACACTAGTGGAAAGCCATTCAAGTGTATTGCACAAGCTCTAAGATTTGATTGGGTATTTGATCGAAGGACGCAAAACAACGCACACTTCACTTCTTTCAATCAGTACCAATAAAATCGGATAAAGACTTGTAAACTGAGTACCGTACCTGGCTGGCATCCAGTCTCGTCCGAGTTGTCTCCACAGTTGTTCATCCCATTACATACTAAACCTTTTGGGATGCACCTAAGTAATAAGAAGCAAAAGGTGAATACTGGTGATTCTCGATGCTAAGATAATCAAACGTATGGGCAAAGCATTGGTTAAAGTCAGAGGTCAACTGGAGCGGTCACATAATTTTATACGGGATGGAACTTAGTGCTGACAAGTGAAACCGGGAGACCCATGCAAAACCCTACAAGACTTTCGGCAAAGCATGTATTTTCTTAAAGCGTAAAGTGCCTCTAATAGTTGATTAGCTTTCATCAATATAGATTCTACATTAGTTGAAGTGTAGGTCGGGCGGGGACGCTAAACAAGTATTTTTTTTATCTGGCCTTAGCTACTATTGAGGTCAGTTTAGATCTCGAAAATGCTAACGATTGTGAGGGCAACCCACAAATTTACTTTCAGTTCTTTCTCCTCTTGAATGAAACTATTCTTTGATTTTTATAAAATATTTGGTAAAATCACTGATACGTTTCGTATAATAAATAATTCATCGATAGACGTCGCATTCATTAGCATTTTGGAGATGTAAACCTCAATGACTCATGGACGCAACACTGAAATCAAGAAATATTCTACCATTCAACTATTTGGCTTGATGTACTAGAAATACTACTAACACTAGTGTTATACTGTCCTTTCTTGTAAGTCATTAGTTCGTTACACGTAGTTTTTTATGTCTGTTTGTTTGTTTGAAGTTTCTAATGGTGGTCCGTTCTGCTCAGATTCTAAATATAGAAAACTCATAATTGACGCAAAGCATCATGGGATTGAAATTCGGACAAATATTCCAGAACTGTGTATCTATGAAGAAAGCAGGTGCTACGAAGCACTGTTTTGGGGGAATTTCTCGATCAGATTCACGATATACTGATAAATTACCGCCAGGAACCGCCGGTCGAGTCAACCTTGATTTTAAGAGCAATACATCCTTTCACCCGATCAACGGCGAATTCTCGTCTCTTTACACTTTTTTTCTCCCCGTGGCACTCTAACCAACGTTTCAGCTCCAAAACATTACATTCACCAGGTGGTTTGGTTAATTTGGCACCTGGAACGTACCTCATCTTCTGAGTAAAACTCTAAAATTATCCATACTCCACGCAGGAACAACTATGTCCGAGGCAGCCATTTTGAAATATTTATCCGCATTTTGATCCCACAATGCAATGTTGTCATTATGCTAATATTTTATGACGTCAACTAGACAGAACGCTATTGTTGTTGCATGTTACGTTGTCGTCGCAGCTAGCCGAGATCAGGTCAGTTAGTTGGCTTGGGTTGACTAGTTTCACGACGTCAAATCAGCGCACAGTGAAATCAATGATTCTCAGCTTACCTGTCATTATCACAGCGGTAGTCCTTCGTTCCACATCCTGTCCCCTTCGACGTGCTGCAGCCAACCTCATCTGAACCATCTCCACAGTCATTATCTTTATCACAGACATAACTCTTGCTGATACAGCGGCCATTACGACAGCGGAACTGGCTCGAGCTGCGACACAAATAGCAACTCGTAAGTTTCGATCACGTCAGGGCCCATAATCAGGAGCGTCTATATCTCCTATATAGTTGTCACAGCGTTTTTACAAGTTAGGCTATTTTTAGAATATTTTTCGCGGCAATTATTGTGTTGCACCGTAGCGGAACAATATATGCCTCATTAGCTACTTTTGTTATACCAACCGACATGGCTGCTACGTTTTTGTGATTTGATTCCCTTAAGAATAACTGCAACTCGACAATAGCGGGAAACCGTTCCAAAAATAACCTAACTGTGACATAGGCCTAGTATGTGGGATGGACGCTCCTAGTTATGGGCACGTATGATGTTCGCATTTCCTTCCTGTGATGTGATTGGTTATATTTATTGCTGTTGGCGTGTTTTGGGTGCATGTAATGGTTACATTGTGTAGTTGGTATCTTTTTCTTTGTTCAGAAATTGGGACTGCTTCGCGGGGGGGGGGGGGGGGGTACTCCCTATAATGGACTATACGGGGAGGCTCCGCCCGAAAGGGGTACCTTTTCAGGCTGGAGGTAAATAAAAGGGTAGGGATTTCACGAGTTGAAGTATAGAAAAGGGTAGGGAAACTGTCATTTACGTATTTAAAAGGGCCTTTCCAAATATATCGAACAGACGCACCTAACGGCTGATTCATCCAAGTATTTTAAGGGTTACTCAAGTGAAAAGTTTGGTAAAAGGTATATGAAAGGGTTACCTTTTCTGTCAAAAATGGTATATAAAAGGATAAGGGTTTGGACCTCGGGGCGGAGCCTCCCCGTATACAACTTTGTTGCTGAACTGAGTATTCTTGCCACCAAAGCAGTGTTGTTTTTTTAGGCGACGGGAAAGACGTGAAGATCTTTCTTTTAGAGATATTCGAAAGCTTTATTCACTTATTCACTGAAATGTCGTTTTTTTGACCACTTGGCAACCTCTGAGCGTTTTGAAGTTATTTTCTGTTGTCTAGGCAACTGAGAGGAGACGAAGACTTGCAATGTTTGGGCTAAGGGAAAACCTAACTAGCAATTTTATTGGTCAAAATAAACAAATCGTAGGACTCCCGTCGGCCTCAAGTTTATCAGTCTCATCAGACTGTCACGAGTTACCGACGTTAAATAAAGTTGCTTTACTTTACTTTACTTTACTTTACTTTATAAAAAGTATAGATAAAAGGTAAAGGTAATGTTTAGAAAAAACTGGAATAAAGCTTAAAATATATCAGCAAAAGAACACACATACCTGCAAGATCCGCATCCAATTTCATCAGATCCGTCGCGACAATCGTTATCTCCATCACATCGCCAAGTACGGTCAGCACAGTTCGCGTTACGACACCGGAACTGCGTGCAGGGATTACAGGAGACTGGTGTAGCAACACCACCGACTCTGCCACACATGTAATTGCGTTGATCGAACATATGTTGCTGACAGCAGGCATAGTGTAGTCCAACGGGGACACGGAATACCTTACTACGACACCCCATGGAATAGCACGGCTCCTTTCCCACCTTACACGATGGGGCGTAGGAGTAGGCCTGGGTCTGGTGCACGGCAACGCACGTGAGTGCCATCAAGAAACACAGTGTGACCATGAACTTCATGTTGAAAGTTCGGTCTGGAAATTGAATGGTGAACAATGTGAATGATATCGCCTAATAAATTGTGTAGCCTCATTTTCAGACGGTACGAGGTCCTCCCACCTAAACCCTGACGTCATTTAATTTCGACCAATCGGAGTGAAGGTTTTATTTTTGGAGAACTGATGTATGCGTGGAGCCTGCATGAAGGAGAAGCCAATGGCGGACGATAGCTTATGTCGATTTCTCAGAACTATAGAATCAGTCAATTCCAAACCCGTGCATGGCCCTCCCGGGCCACCTCCGGGTATTTGAACATTTTGAAAAAAATTCGATCAAATGCCCCAATACCAAGGAAGAAAAACTGTTCAAATGCCCCACCAGTTTTTCATCCAGGCTGTTCAAATGCCCCACCATCGGGGTCCGGATTGGAAAATTTTCCAAAAACTTTCGACAAAGAGAAGGCAAACACCGACGGTGAAAACCACCTTCAACCGGTCAGGGATGAGAACAATCATTTCTACCGGCTCGGTCGTTCTTGGTTTCCGTTATATTCTTTATAATAAACGTAATGGTTTGAAATTTACCGATATAATAATTATGTTTTTAACTCACGCGCTGTCTAGGGTCGCAGCAAATTCAACTCATCACAACTCTTGTCACGCACTTAACATCACGCAGTCGGTCAAAGGAAAACAACATAGTTTATAGGTTTAAATATAAACAATTTACCTCTGAAAGTGGCCTTCAAATTTGGCATGTTCACTCTTTTAAGCCAGGCCTCTACGAATGCGCAATCCTTATCTTGGAAGTCCTCGAAGACATGGCGTACGTTCGCCATTTCGACGCGAGCGATGCGAATTTGTAGACAGACAGTATATTTTAAACTCCGATCAAATGCCCCACCCCCTACCTCCTAGATACTCGTCAAATTCCCCACCCTCGGGAGCAAGCCTCTGATCAAATTCCCGGGAGTGGCCCGAGGGGGGGGGGGGATGCACGGGTTTGGAATTGACTGATACATAACCCTAACCATATCCTGTTTGAGCTGCTCTGTTTTTTTGGGCAGCAGGAACTTTTTAAACATGATTTTTGGTACAGTATTTCAAGCGCATCATCACAACACTGATCTAACTACCGGATTTGTTGTACTTTACAATTTGTCAAAATCAAGACTGTTCAAAACGATTATATTTTGGCAAATGTAATCCAACTTTTATCATGACATATTCACTATATGCGTTCACTCCTGTAGAAAGTTCATGCCATTCCATGAAAGATTTAGTCTTCTTAAGGCGAAAAAGCTAAGATATTTCAGCTTTTAGGACAGCAAGATTGTCAAAATAAACGGTGTGTTAAAAATTATGCAAACATAAATAATTGCCCAAATGTCGTGAATCTATTACTACGACATACTCAGTATGTGTGTTCACTGCTGTAAAAAACTCAATAGATTTCATGAAAGATTTGGTCTTCTAAATGCCAACATTCTAGGAGACATTACATTTTAATACGGCATACAAAGCGGTCGAGGATTAATGATTTTTCAAAGCCGTAGATTCAGAAACATCGCGATATCGATGCACTTCCTATCAGATTTTCCCGGTACACGTCTGATGATAACATGTTTCTCCGCGTTCTGCTTCTATAAGTTTGAAGCTGTAGAACATATTCTGCAGTGCATGGAAGAGCCGTGATTCTGGCGATCTGTAGAAGTTGTAGAAGGCTACATAATTTCTCCTCTCTCGATTCTCGACCTGGTTGTCGCCTTATAGATGCAGCTGTGGTAGCCAAGATCCTTCCGCCTTCCGGGAAACGAAGGATAATGCCTTTCTCTGTTCGGGAAATAATTCAGAAATGCCGAAGGTTTCGCACGCTTTCTCGCTCCAAAGCCATATCAAATCATTTGTATATCTTCCGCCATTTGGCTTCACCTTCATGCAGACTCCACTAGACATTCCACGCATACCTCAGTTCTCTAAAAATAAAACCTTCGCTCTGATTGGTCGAAATGAAACAATGGCCAGAACACGGTTTCTGCCAAAGTTCATCAGACGGGGAGGTGGGAAGAAGTGAGCGGACGACCTCGTACCGTCTGAAAATCAGGCTACTATAATAATAATAATAATAATAATAATTGTGCTAACTGGTGTTAGTTGTGAAGCCAGCTTACAATGCTTAGTGTGGCTGTAAACAAGCATAATCTCCCTCTATGAGCCCTATGCTCTTGGAGAAAATGTAGTTAATATGTTTATATTTAAAAAAAAGCCAGCTTAAGCAAAATCAATGTTTGAAACTGAAAGAAAGTGCATCAAAGAAAAAAAAACTCAATCATAAAGGCTGAAACTAGGGTTTATTACGAGGCAATCCCTAGAACTGTCAGCAGGAAAGCCAAAATCAATTTAAAGAAATTAGCAGTGACTGAAGAAAAGTCATGAAGAAACAACACGCGAATCAGGTTGGACTAGACTGGCGTGTAGGATAAAATGCTAGCGATAAATAAGAAGTCAACCGCAAAGTCTGTAGATAAGTGGAGTAGTTCCACAAGAGAACAAATGGACAACGCCTCTTGAAAACTCCCGGATAGCTCTAAACAAAATGGACTCGCATTCAAAGCCACGTTTGGAATAAAAGGTTAAAGAAATGACGTTGAGTTTGGTAATCGTGGCTAATTTAGAGAATATCATGTTAGATTAAAAGCACACTGAGCAGTACATGATTCTAAATAATGAAACATGGAAACATGCAAGGAAAAAGAGTGTTTTAGAAAATCAGCAGATGTACGCCTATCAGGAAGGATACGCAAACATGGAAACTGAGAGTGCCAACTGACTTACTTGCAGCTTGAGGAGAATCTTGTTAGCTCTGCTTCAACTGGAGTGTGTTCTACGAGTTGACTGGTTACATTGACAAAATGGACTTGTATTTATACCGCCCCGGCAAGAAAGCTAAAGAGGTCAGGGAAAACACAACATGACATTAGCTACTCGATATATGCATATTAGTTACGGTATGTAATTCCTTGAGGTATGTTGCGTACAACGGCCTGCACAGCTAGTAAAACCAATGAAAATATGATTTTACCAACGTGGAAGATGGCTGGTTTTTCTTGGCATTGCTGCACGAAATACATATTTCCTCTTAGGTGATGTTCTTTTAATTTTACACAGAATTCCCATGGTAGCAGTTGCGATTGTTTTCTTCGATGTACTTATGTCTTCTTCATTTTAGGAAACAATGGTTTCCTGAACTGCTGAAACGGCTGTTTTTTCTGGCATTGCTATCCACGAAGCGTGAAATGTTATATCGTAAATAAAATATATTTTATACGTGGTATGTGATGGTACAACCACAATTGAAGAATGCGCAATGATACCATTAACCCTTGATCCCGATTGGATGTTCACAATTTAAACTCCCATTCGAAATTCATATTTTTTTTTAACTCCCGCGTTCATTTTAGGAAACAATCGGGATTTTTGAACAGCTGAAACATCTGTCTCAGCAGTTAAGGAAATGTTTCCTAAAATAAAGAAGACCAAGGACATCAAAGAAAACAATCGCACCTACTACCATCGGAATTATGTGTAAAAGAACACCACTGTAATATGAAAACAGGCTGGTATCATGCGTTTTAGGCGAAAGGAAACTCGTGGAATACAGACACAGGATTCTTTAAAATATTCTTCCATCAAAATAAACAGTCAAACATAAACTTCATACATTTCGAGTTTTCATAGTGTGTTGGCTGTTTCATTCTGTTTCTCGGTAAATGTATAGCAAATTAAAGCCCGAGGCTCCGAACACCACGTGGGTCCATGTGTCGCCTGAGCGAGAATCCACTACTGTAGACATGACTCAGTACTCAAGTTGACATGAGTTGTTGTTGCCGGATAAATTAGCAAGTTTCACTAATTCTGTGTTCACTCTATTACGGTCTGAAACAGTAAGGATTGCCCTAAAATTTATGAGAACAGTTTCGATAGGACCTCGGCAAGATGTCAGTACACATATGCAAGTGATGCCGAAGCAAGTTTACTCAGCGTCAAGCATCGTGAGCACAAGGAATATTTAATTTACCGTCAAGAAGAAACTTAGGGGCACTTCGCTAAGTTGTCTATGGGGCCAACTGTGCGTATTTTGCACTGAGAAAGACCTCGGTTTCCTTTGTTCTCCGAGTCACATTTAAACTCTAAATCTCCCTCATTGAACATGAGGGAAGATTAGTTCTAGCCTTCCCTCATAAAACATGCATGACGAAAGATTAGTTATATATAATCTTCCCTCTCGAACACTAGAGAAAACCAGAGGACGATGTAATACTGAACAAAAGAGGCAAAGGCATCGATCGACCCTTACTCCGATCCCCCTTGCAGTTTTTGTTTTGTTTTTAGGGAAGGCATTACGCCTCTTCATAACCCTGTGCACCCGGCTGTAAAGTTTAAACCAAAATGAGACCTATATTATGCTGACCATTCGCCACAAACCATGTGGGATCAACTATTTCATTGTGTGCATGATCAGTATGGACCCATATTTATAACGTCATATATATTCGTTTGTCATTTATTTATATATTTGTCAACATTAGCGTTCCACGATGAGTGCTTTTGTGTTTTTTGGAACTCTGCTTTGCAATACTGCGAAGTATTTTCAGATTCCCAATAAGATGTAACTAACTAATTTTCTTCTACATATTTTTGTTCTTACAAAACTATTTTAAAACCAGAATGAATGGCAAGCATAAGAGTTAAATGTTCTTGGTTTGGTGGATTTAACTAGTTGAATTAAAGTCTTAACATTTATTTTGAGTCCAAATTATTCGCCGAGTCAGTTACTGGGTACCCTAGCCTGCGTAGCAGGCGTTTTAGAAGATTTTTTCGCCAACTATCGCCTGGTTCCAGGGGCCCTTGCTAGGAGATAGGAGAACTATGAGAGATCGAGAAGAGAGAAGAGAAGGACCTCGGCAGTTGAGAATCTCACTTCTATGCTAAGTTTAGGTAAGAATTTTAACTTCAACTCTGATTGGATAATCTACTCATTAGGATGAAACGGTAATTTGCATTGGCTTATCAATGGCCCAACAAACATGTCAAACCGGTTTTGTTGGGCCATTGATAAGCCAATGAAAATTACCGTTCCATCGTATTGAGTAGATTATCCAATCAGAGCTGAGGTTAAAATTCTGAACCTAAACTCTGCATGGAAGTGACTCTCGACGGCCGAGGCCAGAAGTTATTTTGCTTTGCTTTGCATCTTAACTAGAGAGAGAGAGTGCGAGAAGTTAGAACCTCTGGTATCCAGGGTGGTAACTGGGTGAAGGCGCCTTGGAAAATTAGGATCGGATTGGACAAATCATGATCGCCTATGTTTGCAAACGCGGCCCTATTTTTTTAAACGGTTCATGTCCATTCATCATACTGACTAACCAATTCACAAGGTGTCTAAGTCGAGTAGAAATTATGCCTTCTTGACAGAATCCCATGGACAGAATTTAATCATTTCAATTGTAGGTTAACCACGGTGACCCAAGAAACCCTACCCCTTCTCAGAACTTTAAAAAAAAAAAATTCCTAGCCCCATTTCAGACCGGAAATTAGTCCATTGGCAAAACGGTCTTCATCGTCTTACAAGCTTGTTTATACACAAGCTGACAATTGTAGCTTCGCGGCGTTATCCAGCGCTGATCTCTGATGTAGATACGATAAGCTTTCCGTCGCAATAGATCCTGCATCGCACGATTGATTACTGAATCCCGTATATAATCTTCCAGTTTTCCAAAAGCTACTGAGCAAATATAAATATAAAGAGAAAATATTGCATTCCAAAATTAAGTAATGATTCGTGTAAGAAGTACGGCACCAAACGGCATTCAGATGAAGCAAGGTGTTAATTTTGTATTGTGAAAATTCTTGATCTCATTGGTTGAATCATGAAAATCGGCCTAAAGGTTAGGAAGACGGTTCCAAATGTGCGGTTCCAAAATGTCGTTTATAACTGAAGCAAATCACGTAATATGTTCGGAACCTTATCAATCGCGCCTGTCTCGTAGCAATTGTTTTCGGCTGTTCCTATTCATTTGGTTGGAAGAGAATTTGTTCATAAAAATGGAATGAAACTAAGACTTTCTACTACTTTCATAATTATCACCCAGTGTTTTCGTTGTCTAAAACACAGACAAATCACATGCGAGGGAGGCTCGATGCCGCAGAACAATGGATTGCATCGTACTTTGTACACGGAGCGCTATCTTTAACTGGGACCCCATCTTAGACCTACAATTGTAGGTAAAAGTAAGCCTCTTTCTCCGAAAAAGGTCGGCCTTGCCGATCGAAATATTGGAACAAAAACTCTACCGTTGAATCAGCCTTGCCTTTTTGTCTTCTTTATAAAGCACATTTGTAGACCACTTGAGACTCCATGGTTCATTGTGACCTGACAATCTAAATTCTATGTATTCCGTAACAAGAGCTCCATAACAGTTATACGGACAAGCAATAGTTCTACGGACAAACCAGGCCCGCCGACAGAACTCCGAGGGGGGGGGGGGAATTCGTTTTCAGTGAATCGCGTCGAAGATACATGAAGCAAGCGAAAAAAATCCCTCCCTGTCGACGGCCCTGCAAGCTCCCCTGTCGACGGCCCTGCAAGCTGTAGTTCTACGGACAAGCTACAGTTCTATGCAATGAGTAGGTTATTTTCTATTGAGAAGGTGAGTCCTGGTTTTACAAACAAATGTCGTGTCCCTAATGGGCCAACGTGGTTAACTTATCGGAAGTTACGTTCAATCGAAATGAATAAATTATGTCCCCGGGATTCTGCCACGACGCCAGAATTTATACTTGTGAGCTGCCAGAATTGGTTAGTCAGTATATGATGACACTGGCCTAGAGTATTTATTACACGTACATGCACCGGTTACAAAACGCATGATAACTGTGACCGAGCACGAAATATTTACATTAGGGTGTTGTTCTTTTACAAGTAATTCCTATGGTAGTACTGAGATGCCATTTTTAGGAGACATTTCCTGAACTGCTGAGACAGATGTTCAGAAACTGAGCACTGTTTCCTAAAATGAATGAGAAGTTAAATGTTGAACATCCAATCAGAATCAAGGGCTTAATGGTATCATTGCACATTCTTCAAGTGTGGTAGTACCATCACATACCACCTATAAACATAATATTTTATTTGCGATATGATATTTCAAGCTTCGTGGATAGCAATGGCAGAAAAACACCAACTGTTTCAGCAGTTCAGAAAACCATTGTTTCGTAAATTAAAGAAGAAACGAAGACATCGAAATGACATATGAAAGACCATGAAAGGCTCTGGGTAAAGTCTATAGACCATGACTTTAGTCTTTATATTGCCGTTTTGGGGGGGCTTTCCTTGGCCTCCTAAACAAGTCCGCACTGCTAAGGAAAAAAGCTGAAAACTGAGTCACCGGGCAATACTGTGGATACAAGCCTGCTGTGATCTCGAAGTTATCATCGCCGACGAGATGCCGATCAACAGACCACAATGAAGTAATCTATTTAGCTATCCAGGATAAAAACAATCTATTTCAGCTGTTCAGGAAACCACTGTTTAAGAAACAAAGACATCGAAAAAACAATCGAAGCTACTACCATGGGAATTCTGTGCAAAACAACACTGACATCCTTAATGTAAAACTGGAGTGCTACAATGCCAAGAAAACCATCTTCCACGATGGTAAAATCATATTTTCATTGGTTACACTAACTGTGCAGGTTGTACGCAACATACCTCAAGGAAGTACATACCGTAATTAATATGCCCATGCATATCATGTAGCTAATGTCATGTTGTGTTCTCCCTGACCTCTTTAGCTTTAGTGGGCGATATAAATACAGGTCTATTTTCTCACTGTAACCAGTCAACTCGTAGAACACACTTCAGTTGAAGCAGAGCTAACAAGATTCTCCTCGAGCTGCAAGTAAGTCAGTTGGCACTCAGTTTCCATGTTTGCGTATCCTTCCATAGGCGTAAATCTGCTGATTTTCTGAAACACTCTTTTCCCCTGCATGTTTCATTATTTAGAATCACGTATTGCTCAGTGTGATTTTAATCTAACATAATATTCTCTAAATTAGCCACGATTACCACACTCATTTCTTTATCCTTTTATTCCAAACGTGGCTTTGAATGCGAGTCCATTTTGTTTAGAGCTATCCGGGAGTTTTCAAACATTGATTTTGCTTAAGCTGGCTTCACAACTAACACCAGTTAGACATCCTTCATATTGTTCACCATTCAATTTCCAGATTGGACCTTCAACATGAAGTTCATGGTCACCCTGTGTTTCTTGATGGTACTCACGTGCGTTGCCGTGCACCAGACCCAGGCCTACTCCTACGCCCCATCGTGTAAGGTGGGAAAGGAGCCGTGCTATTCCTGGAAGTGTGGTAGTGGGGTATTCCGTGTACCTGTCGGACTACACTATGGCTGCTGTCAGCAACAGATCTTCGATCACCGCAATTACATATGTGGCAGAGTCGGTGGTGCCATTACACCAATCTCCTGTAATCCCTGCACGCAGTTTCTGTGTCGTAACGCGAACTGTGCTGACCGTAGATGGCGATGTGATGGAGATAACGATTGTCGCGACGGATCTGATGAGATTGGATGCGGATCTTGCAGGTATGAGTTCTTTTGCATATATCCTTTAAGCTTTGTTCCATGCATTTTTTAATCTTTACCTTACTTTTTATGCTATAGTATCTTTTTTACATAAATTGTGTGTCTACCAGTAGACTGCTAACCATCCCTCCTTTTCCACCCAGTGTCCGTGGGGATGTTATCTTATCGGAACGGGGACTGAAGGGAGAAACTAAAAAAGGGGGCGGGGAGGGGAAGGGGGACAGACAGATAGCCAGGCAGAAGAGGTTTATTGGCACTTTGCAGACATTAATGTTTACATCAGTGTTGTATCCAATAAATAATAATGACTAAGTGGATGAACACGCGTTAATTTATTGTGAAAACAGATGGCAAGTTACTTATAATGCTGGATATAATTGTAAGGCAATAAGATATGTATTTAGCTGCTGTTCTTACCATTGTGATATTTGGCTTAAGTATATATATATATATAAGGGTTAAAATTTGGTCATCATGAGATTTCTTTAGGGATATTTTCAATGTATTTTCCAGTGAAGCATGGAATTCGTTTCTCGGCACTTGGTAGTATGTGCATCTAATTATTAAAATGCCGTTCATACTCTTCTTCGGCTTAGTTTACAACTGAGAGAACAAAGCCTCTCGTTAAGTTGCGGTTTATATGGGCGCTCATCTGATCTGCCCCTCTCAATTTGTAGCTCATGATTACTTATTAATATATTCTAAACTTCGTGAAGCCAATTCGATGTTTCACGTTCTTAATATTTAACAGATAATCTTCAAGTTCATATTTATGTTTGTATGTTCGATAATATCTTAATGTGTTACCTTGGTTGTTTTTTCGGTTATTATCATTGAAGAGCTCACTATGCCAATTTTGAATTTGAACAAATTACATTTGGGTGTTGGATTTCTTCCTGGAAAAACCAGACTTCACCGAAACCTGTTGAAAAGATGGTTTGTTTACTCTTTGGAACCCGGCTATCTGTCTCGATTCAGCTACAGCGTCTTGCACTAATTCAGTGATATTTTGATTTGATTTTTTTAGCCAGTATTTTAGGCTTCTTAGGGTGGAGTCCATGCTTATTGGTAATTTACCTTCCGCGGCAAAGGCGAAAAAGGGGCGTGTTTTTTTTTGGGGGGGGGGGGGGGGGGGAGGGGGGGCTAGCAGCAATACCAGTTACAATGTGCATTTCCTTCTTAAGAAATAAATTCACTATAATTTTAGGTCTGTTTGGACATTTTCATTATGAATTGGAGAGACTTCGGCTTTTTTTTCTTTAACTAGGCCTTTTCCAATCGTGAGATCAAATAAAAAAGTTAATAAAAAGTTTATCATGACACGGAGTACCATCCTTTAGAAGACGTACTGGGATGCCTTCAACACCGCTCGCCTTATTTGTAGAGAGCTTTCTTATGATTTTACAGTAGACTTCACAATAAGCTCTTTCAATTCAAAGGAAGATTGGATATAGTCAATGACTGGGCGCAGTGAATTGGTGTACTAACGCGTCACAAAATCGGTTTTAAAACCGATCTTTGAAAAATGCCGTTTTCTTTGCTCTAAGTTGAACATAATAGCAAAAAAAGTGAAAATCGGTTGTTTTCGTACGTTTTCAATTCATGATTAATTAGAAATATGGACTGTTATATAAATCGCCCGTGATGCATCTGGGAACCAGAACAATAGCTGAATCTGAATAAATCCTTACAATAAACGCTGTTTTCAATCATTATAATGATTATTGTTTGCAGTTAGAATAGACCGATTTAGCTTGTAATTTGTTGTCCCAATTCAGATCATGTGACAGCTCTCCAGAGGATTCAGTGCTTTGTTTTCCAATTAGAAAAAGTAATACATAAATGAACGAAAAACATTAGTCAAGGGAAACATCACCTTAATTGGGACAAAAATTACAAGATAAATCGGTCAATTGAGAAGAACAAACATTGCATGTCATTAAATTTCTGCTTATTATGTTATTTATGACATTCAGTCAAATACAAAAAGGTATACTATTAAGTAATGGTCCAGATAAGAACTGTAGTAGAATCCATTGTTCTGCGGCAATGAGCCTCCCTCACATACGATTTTGCTTGAATATGCATTAAGTGATTTAGGAGATGTCTACAGTCCAAGCTACATCTCGAAAATAGAGTATTTTTTATACTATATTGGCTCTTTTTTCTGTGAAAACTCAGAGAAGCCACCATCCAGCCAATCGGTTATAGAGAAAACAAAAGATTTTTCAATCGCAAATTTGAGAACTTTCCCCACATACGTTATTACTGTTATTCTTATGGGTTTCTATTGAATTTATAGTAATCAACCAATGAAATTACGAGAAAGAATAATAGAAAGTTAACAAAAGTACCTTTTAACATTCTTCAGTGAGCCTGACTTATCTATCATCCAGTGTTTTCTAGACAGATGTTTTAAGAGAAAATACACTACTATAGTCACTTACGAATCAGAGAATTATTCCAGAGGTGTGACAGACAGATTTTCAGTAAAGTCCGCAATATTTCTAATCACCCTCTGACTCAGCTTATGCCTAAAATTAAACCTTCTTCCAGGAACCTCAGAAAACAATCCTCCATTTGGCCTAAAATAACAATCTGTCGCTTCAAGAACTCGTTTGTAAATAGATTAATCTTTAGATATAACTTGGCCTTTAATTATAGACAATTGTTACATTTACTATACTTATTATGATACATTGTATTACTGATTTTTGTTGTATTATTATGACTGTAAGACTCGGTATGTATTCTTTGCCGTAGAGCACTACAGGTCTTATCTGGACCATTACTTAAAACCTTTTTACTGTAGGATTATTTTGTATACATGCAAGCGACCACAAATCCTTCATTTCCCTTCTTAATTGTGATTTGCGTTCTCAAGTTATCGAGCAAAATGCAGATACCCTAAATCCCCTATCGACAAATGGTTTCATCAACTTTGAATTTATATATCTCGCGAATGAGAAATCCGATTTTGATTAAAATACCACGAGCATATATCAGTTCTTAATTTACTGGCGTATATCAGACAATTCCTATGAAAATGCGAATTTCTGCCGAAAATCTAAATTACTTGGGACCCTATAGCGATACTTCGTGTTGATAAACATTACAATTTTTATAGCCGCTTTGTGTCAGGAACCAATGGATCTCTGGTTGGCACATTAATGACAATTGATGACGTGTAGTAATTAGGATTATTTTGTAGGTAGGATTATTTTGTATACATGCATGCAACAAGGGCACCCAACGAGTACTTTTTGAAATTCGTTTGAAACCAGTTGTCTGCAGCTTATCTAGCCATTTTAAGGCGCCTACTATGTCTTTTGACGTATTCTAGAAAGCTATTAGCTGTTCGGATTTTCTAGGTGGAAATCGCGTCAACCGAAAATACTATGGCAAAATATTCCCGGCCTAGAATTTGTTAGTATAGTCTAGAACATAAACAAGAATTTTCTAGCCCAAGTAACTTCATGTTGCAAAGTTTTGTGGAGGTACGAATTGTTTAGGGATTCTTTTTTCCTTTAGGCAATTTTTAGGGAATGAAAATGTGTTGTTGTGACTCTATTGGGCCATTCCATTTAATATCTGCTCCCCCCCTATTGAGGGGTTAACTTCTGGGCCCCCTGTGATAGATTGGTGGGAATACCCTCTTGGATACTGTCATATTTAGTCCCCCCTTGGAAAAGAGCATGGAAGGCCCTCCGGATATTGCTGAACCCCCTTGGATTTCGTGTTTTTTAACCGGCTGTCCCCCCTCCCTTCAGGATATCCATACCCCTCAATAGGCAAGTGTGTTGCACACCCCCTTGGATTTATTGTGCTATTTGACCCCCCCCGTCCCCACTGGATATCCACACCCCTCAATAGGGGGGGAGCATTTTTTAAATGGAATGGCCCATTGATCAGACGAATTGGGACGTACGAATATTTTAGGGGAAACCTTTTAGTCTCCCTTTTCTTCTAGAATTTTCTAGGGATTGAAAACAAATTTTCTAGTCAGTATTTCAGAAAACAATTTTCTAGGGACAATTTTTTCAAATCCGAAAGTTTTAGGCTAACTTACTCTCCCGAACAGCTTTTTAACCGAAAACTTCGTTGGGTGCCTTTGATGCAAGCGACCACAAATCCTTCATTTCCCTTCTTAATTGTGATTTTCGTTCTCAAGTTATCGAGCAAAATGCAGATACCCTAAATCCCCTATCGACAAATGTTTTCATCAACTTTGAATTTATATATCTCGCGAATGAGAAATCCGATTTTGATTAAAATACCACGAGCATATATCAGTTCTTAAATTACTGGCGTATATCAGACAATTCCTATGAAAATGCGAATTTCTGCCGAAATTTAAATTACTTGGGACCCTATAGCGATACTTCGTGTTGATAAACATTACAATTTTTATATTAATGTCCAACCATGATTTCAAAAGGCCGCTTTGTGTCAAAAACCAATGGATCTCTGGCACATTAACGACAATGGTGACGTGCTAGTAAGTATCGCTATACCGTGATAAATAATATTCGTAATTACACAAAAGTCAATGTGTTTTTTATCGAATCTCCGATCCCTCGAAATACCTTTTACTTTTTGGCACTACTTAAGTTAGAGGCAATGTTGTTTAGTTCGACATTACTATGTGAACGAAAACGGGGGGAAGAGCGTCGAATAGGTTTTGTAATGCGACGCAGGACATGCAAATTAGGCATTCCGCGTAAAGAGTTCTCTATCGATATTTTGTGCTTAAAATACTTTTATTTATTTTCTTATTTTTGCTTCTAATGTAAAAAAATAACTTAATTTTTACCAAAGTATGCAAACAAATCACTTCTATCTATAGAGGATTCTAGAAGGGTAAGAAAGAAAATAAAAATGTTCATATGTTTTTATATGTACATCAATTCACTGCGCCCAGTCAATTTGATCAATTATCTCAGATTCGTCAAAAACAAAAATCTTGCGCAAATTGTCTTCATTTTCTGAGAAGAAATTATCGTAATATTCTACTTTTCTATATTCTTTATTGCAGCATTTATATATATTTTTACGTTTGTAGGCCTTCCAATTATCATTGTTTGTAAGAATGGCAATTATTTTCAGTCAAGGAGAAAACTTTTAATTTTAGGTGTTAGCCATGAAGCAAACGAATTCCTGACTCCGCGTTTCTTTTTGATTGGGGCATGTTTGTTAGTTTTCCAAGAAACATTTGATTCCATAATTCCAGGCAATGTTAGGGTCCTAACAGGAGTCAATTCTATGCAGGAAAAAAAGGGGAGCGGCTAACAGCAGTCTACCACTAGTCAGGTTACAATGTGTATTTCCTTCTTAAGAAATAATTTCATGGGGTTAAATTAAGTTCCCGTTTAAAACTAAGTGAGTCAACGTGACTGTAGTTCGAAATTAAGGATCGAAATATGTCACGTTTTGGGGCAGCCAGTGTACTTTCCTGGAAGCGTTGATGACACTGTAGTCGCTGATTCCAACATGCATGTGAAACTCCAGTATTTATACTTTGTTCGGTATAGTTTGTCAAAAACAGTATTTTTTAGGTATTAGTTTTAATTCGTGTCAAATCCTCAATCAACTATGAGTATTGAAAAAGATACATTTAGGAAAGAATAGAAAACCAAACACGAAAGCCCATTTCAAACGTAAGATCAGGCACAACTGATCAATTTAGCACTGACCCAGCGCAGCATACATGCGTGGTTGTTGTTGTGATATCTTGATAGAAAACACGCGAACAATACGTACAACGTTACCCAATCACATCACATGAAGGAAATGAGAACATCACACGTGTACCAAATATTTGTATCGCAGCTCCAGCCAGTTCCGCTGTCGTAATGGCCGCTGTATCAGCAAGAGTTATGTCTGTGATAAAGATAATGACTGTGGAGATGGCTCAGATGAGGTTGGCTGCAGCAGGTCAAACGGGGGATGGTGCGGATCAACCACTTACCGCTGTGATAACGACACGTAAGCTGATATTCTTATTTGTAGATTCTTTATTTCATTGTACACTGATTTGTGTTTACTCGTTAAACTATAGTCACTGGCAACCCAAGCCCAAACTAAACCTGATCTCGGCTAGCTGCAGCGCACCCTAGACGACATAATTACACGTTCGATCTTGCCCACCTTAAAGTAAAGCATTTTATTATATACAAACTGAGATTTACTCACTGGAAACCCGGGAATTAAATTTTCGTTCGCGGCAAACCGGTGTTAACCAATAAAATGCTGCGTATCGCTTTTCTCAAGTGTGACAAAAACGATACGTCCAATCAAAAGCTGCGTTTCATTTATATATTATACCTTCTGGAATGTTCAATTGGTTGTACTCGTGAGATTAAGCGGCGTCGACATCCTGAATTAGTGCTGAAAGTATCATAGTTTGCCAGCTCTGTAAGGGGTTTTGCATGCAGGATCTTCCCTTTTTGGGCCAGGTTTCACTTGCGAAGCACTGCCTAAAAGTTCCATCCCGTATAAAACTATCTCACCAGGCACTCTGGACAGCACATGATCGAGCATCCAGCGGTGCTTTGGCTGGCTGCACACAGCGGTCAAACGTCTGCGCATGCGTATTACGGTCAGACTGGTGGGCGGCCGCGCGAATTTCCCGCGCAAAATTTACCTTAAAACATATTACAGTGAACTTCTACTCCAAAAAGTTAAGAAAAATACGTGAAAGTTAAGCTTTTTATTTTCACAGTCGACGGGAAATTGAACAAACTTCAAACTGTGAGTTTACCCAATTTTTTCGTAATTTACCAAAAAGGTTCTCAAGGTTTGAAAACGGGTGTGTGAACAGTGACGCCGCCGGCTCGCTTTGAATTTGTTTTGGAATATGTTGTTGTTGCAAGATTTTTGACGCATGCGCATACGTTTGACTGCTGTGTAGGCTGGCTGACTAAAGCCGGCACCGCTGGACCGCTCGAGCATGGCTCTGACTTTAACCACGATCCATGCTTTTAACCAATGATTTGTCCGTACGTTTGATTATCTTAGCATCGAGAATCACCAGTATTCACCTTTTGCTTCTTATTACTTAGGTGCATCCCAAAAGGTTTAGTGTGTAATGGGAGGGACAACTGTGGAGACAACTCGGACGAGACTGGATGCCAGCCAGGTACTCAGTTTAGAAGACTTTAACCGATTTTATTGGTACTGATTGAAAGGAGTGAAGTGTGCGTTGTTTTGCATCCTTCAATCAAATACCCAATCAAATCTTAGAGCTTCTGCAATACACTTGAATGGCTTTCCACTAATGTGCTCTAATTGGTTAACTTATACAACAACAACAGTTTATTTACTCTTAATTTTGCAGAAGTACAGAGTAATATATATAATATATATTATATATAATATAACATTTATATATATAAATGGTGTAGTCTGTGGTAACACAGCGGACTAGTATGCCGAGGCCGTGGGTTCAAATCCCACTCAGGGCACATATTTTCTCTTTCACCTTTATTCTGATTATTTATATATAGAGATGGGTTTCTTCTTGATACTGTTTATATGTGTTTATTAAATAAGCCTGAATCCTTCGGGATCCTTTAAACTGACCTAGTGATTCCTAAGTTGGCCTAGGTCAGCTTCGTCTGACTGTAAAGTATGCGGTGTATAATATGTGGGTTCAACTACTACCAAATTTAGACTCCGATTTAATAACCACAAAAGCCGATTGCGTAATCACTCTAGACTGTCAACTGTTAACAAGCAGAATGATGACTTCATTTATAGACACTTTTTTACCGAAGGACACTCGGGTCTAAAGGACCTTAACATTCAGCTCATAGATAAAGTAAATAGCAGTTACGAGTTGCATAACAAAGAGGGACAATGGGCCTATAAGCTGAAATCTATAAGACCAAATGGACTTAATGAAAGTGATTTGTTCTATAACCAGAATCGGCGAGGTCGAGTATGATATTTACGTAAGTCGTATTAGTTATACAATTTATACTTTGTGTAGTGCGTGCACTTGCGTTCTTTTTAGTTTATTATGTTAGCGCGCGCATCTGTTTTTTTTTTACAGTTGGTATGTGAGCGCGCACTTCATTAGTAGTCTTACGTATATACAGCAACATCATATATCACGTATGTAACGGTTTTTCAGTCATTCACCCTGATGAAGACTGAACTTTACACAGTCGAAATATAGGTGGTTAACGTTTTGAATCGTTTCAACTTCACTTGTGACAAGTTATTTATATATACATTTATTTATTTATTTATTTATTTATACAGTCGCTGCCAAAAAGGTTGTCCAGCAGAACATAATATAATACTTTAATATCCATTGTTTTGGCCTATTGTTTTAGCAAGAGCGGTTATACACACAAACTCGAATACAAACCTAAGCCGCAAAACACACCAACACCGAAACGTAATCGTCACAGAAACATAATTTGGTTCAACCCGCCGTTTAGCAAGAACGTTAAGAGTAATATCGGAAGAGAGTTCATCAACTTGATAGACAGATGTTTCCCGGCTGGTCACAAACTAAAGAAGATATTTAATAGAAACACACTCAAACCACAGGTAACCCAAGCTCTGTAAGTGGCTTTATTTACTAACATTTGTTTGGATTTTTTTTAGTCACTAATATTGAATAAAAAGCGACAATACTTACAGCATGTGTTTATTTGTCCATGGGATGTCTCTAGTTGCAATTTCAGCGTTTTTCGGCAAGTTTTCATCCCAGCAGTTCTGCTAACTGTATACCAGTTAGCAGAACTGCTGGGATGAAAACTTGCCGAAAAACGCTGAAATTGCAACTAGAGACATCCCATGGACAAATAAACACATGCTGTAAGTATTGTCGCTTTTTATTCAATATTAGTGACTAAAAAAAATCCAAACAAATGTTAGTAAATAAAGCCACTTACAGAGCTTGGGTTACCTGTGCTCAAACTAAGCTACAGTTGTATGCCCAACGTGAAGCAGATAATAGACGGACATAACAAAGCCACCCTGAAGAAAGAAGTACAGCCACAACACGACGAAACTACAAACACGTGCAACTGCAGAAAAAAAGACGAGTGCCCATTAGAGGGAGAATGCTTGACGAAAGAAATTATCTACCAAGCCACAGTTACTACCAAAGACGCAACAGAGACATACGCAGGACTGACAGCGACAGAATTTAAGACCAGATGGAGAAATCATCAGATGTCGTTCAAGCACGAAAAACGGAAGAACGATACTGAACTCAGTAAATATTTGTGGCACTTAAAGGGAAAGCAGGAAAACTACAAAATCAAGTGGAAAATCCTCGCCAAGGCAAAGTCCTATTCAAATCTCACGAAGAGATGCAACCTATGTACTACAGAAAAACACCTGATAATAACTGAGCCACATAAGGCAACCTTAAATAAACGTAACGAACTCGTATCAACATGCAGACATCGACGGAAATATATTCTCAAGTATAATTAAACGTAATATACCATGCGCGCAATCACTTTAATGTGCGCACTCATTTTACGGCTTATTTCGAAGGTTTGCCATACCAATCATATTGTCGTAGCTCTTAACAATGCTCCGATTTGTGGAGATTGGCGTAACATAAAACACGATCACTTTAGCGCGCGCAACTATTTAACGGTTTATTGACGTGATCATATTATTGTTGTAGCTCTTAGCAATGCTTCAGTGTATAGAGATTAACTGAAGAGTGGATCGACTTCACGTCGGTCTACGAAACAGATTTGTATTAAATCTATGTACTCAAAAATTGAGTAGTCCACACATTGGCTTAATCCGCTCCTTTATTGTAGAGCACTATCTTGGTTTCACCGGTGAACTTCACCTACACATTGGCTATATATATATATATATATATACAGCCGTTTGCAAAAATTCTGACCCCCTTACCATATATAAATATATATCAAACATATATCTAACATTATGGGATGTCATTGCTGATATTTTTTTCAAGTTGCCTATCATCAAGGGCTTCAGAAAAAAATATAGGAAGAGGTATCCCATAATGTTTGATACATTTTTTATATATATTTATATATGGTGAGGGGGGTCAGAATTTTTGCAAACGGCTGTATATATATATATATATATACACTGAAACAAAAAAACTCTGCAAAAGACTTATATATATCATATATATATATCCTTTATATTTCCATCAAACTTTCTTGACAGTTGTTGCTTTGGTAGACACAAAGAAACATAATAGGCTTTGTTTTCCTTTGTGTTTGACGGTAACGAAATAGCAAGTTCAACCGTGAAACTCTGCCATTTTGGCCTGCAATGTTTTGATCACACATTTTCACAAATAGTACACAATTTATTGATACAACTGATAAAGTCAAAATGTGACCCGATCACACATACTAATGACGTAATTGAGACGTAAGGCAACCCCACTTTTTGACATTTTGAGCCGGCATTACTCGAAATCTAGTCGAACGATTTTTTTTCAAACAACTGGAAACTGTTCAAACTTATAACACACGTACACAGTGCAAATTTTATCGAAACCCTTGGGCGGAATTGGCCAAAATTTGGGCTGTGAATTTCTCATCTTACTAACGTTGTCAAAGGTGAAAGGACCGTATAGCTTTCTGTCAATGGAAGTGATTAAAATCCAAGCTGGTTAAAAGTATTTCCCAAAGCTTAGTAAATCTTGATAGCAAACAAAATTGTGCTACCAAAACTGAACAAAACAAAAGTTGTGAATATTTATTTCGATAGAGTAGAAAAGTGGAAAAATTGCAAAAACTCAAAATCTACAAATTTCAGGTTTTCAAAAAAGCCGCTCAATAGAATGTCTTTAACATTTCTGAGCTATAAATTCAATCTTTCATAAGAGTAATACACCAAATCCTATCGCTGAGAAATATCTACAATTGGAGATATAATTTTTCAAAGAGGAGCACATCAGAGCCGAGGTTTTGGATAGTGCTTTGCTTACATCTAGAGTGGCCACGGCTGACTAATAGGCACGTGCATTCAAAAAGTTGAGAAATTATCATAATGGTGAGGAGGGGGTACAAGCGATAACTAATTTCTGTAAAAATATGTATAGATTGTTAGAAACTGGTTGTGCATTATACCTCCTGGTCATTACGATAATTTGTAAACTGTTGAATGCACGTGCGTATTCCGTCAGTCAGCCGTGGCCGCTCTAGATGTAAACAAACACTCTCCAAAACCTTTGCTCTGATTTCTCCAGTTTGAAAAATCATATTTCTAATTGTAGCCATTTTAAGTGATAGGATTTGCTGTATTATTCTTATGAATGATTGAATTTAATGCTCACAACGTTTTTTTAAAAATTATGTAGGTTTTTTTTTAGAAAACCTGAAATTTGTAGATTTCGAGGTTTTGCCATTTTTCGACTTTTTTACTCTCTCGAAACTAAAAATATCCACAACGTTTTTTTCTGTTTTCGCTAGTACAGTTTATTTGGCATCAAGATTTTGCTAAGCTTTGGGGAAACTTTTAAGCAGTTTGGATTCTAATCACTTCTATTGACAAAAAGCTACGGTTATTTCAACTTTGACAACGTTTAGTAAGGTGAGAAATTCAGAGCCGGGGATCAATTGTGTTGTTTTCAAGAAAGAAATAATTCAACCAGATTTAGAGTAATGGTTCAAAATGTCAAAAAGTGGGGTTGCCTTACGTCACAATTACGTCAATTGTATGTGTGATCCAAGTCAAGATTGTGACATTATCAGTTGTATCAATAAATTGTGTACTATTTGTGAACATTTGAGCAGAATTAGGCAAACATCTTAAAAGTTATGACATTTTGTTTAAATTCGCAAAGTGGCTTCGGAGTTTCATTTCAATCAAGACGCCTTAAATGCTGCACCGTTTTTTAACGAAATAAAAACTAAAATACTCTCAAAATATCGTTTGTTCATTTCTGTATTATATATTTGAACCCATGGGTAGATGGATGCAAAAATTAGTTTTGTCGTACTAATAAAAAAAAATGTGTACTATTTGTGAACATTTGAGCAGAATTAGGCAAACATCTTAAAAGTTATGACATTTTGTTTAAATTCGCAAAATGGCTTCGGAGTTTCATTTCAATCAAGACGCCTTAAACCCTGCACCGTTTTTTAACGAAATAAAAACTAAAATACTCTCAAAATATCCTTTGTTCATTTCTGTATTATATATTTGAACCCATGGGTAGATGGATGCAAAAATTAGTTTTGTCGTACTAATAAAAAAAATTAGTTAGGTTCAACACGGGTATTTTGGATCAGTTCAAAAGCCGCAATTTTCTTGCAATATAAACGATTCGCTCGTGACACATTTTGCCCCGGGATCGGTAAACGCGTCATGTAAACCGGCCTTTAGATTATTGAGCAACTAAAGAAAGGCGACTGACCGGCTACCGCTTTTGCTATTGAAAATGTGTGATCAAAACATTGCAGGCCAAAATGGCAGAGTTTCGCGGTTGAACTTGCTACTTCGTTACCGTCAAACACAAAGGAAAACAAAGCCTATTATGTTTCCTTGTGTCTACCAAAGCAACAACTGTCAAGAAAGTTTGATGGAAATATAAAGGATATATATATATGATATATATAAGTCTTTTGCTGAGTTTTTTTGTTTCAGTGTATATATATACATGTATACAGTATATATATATAATATATAAGATTATAAGATTAACAAAAATGGCAAAGACCGTCAACTCATAACTTTCCATTTTTTTTAAGCTGAAGAAGGCTGAATGGCCGAAACGTTCTAAATATTTTTTTTACGGTTATGAGTTGACGGTCTTTGCAATTTTTATTAATCTTATTGAACTCCTCGCAAAGCACGGTCTATGAATCCTTGGATCCTTGTAGCTGGACTATCCGTTAGCATAAGGCTTTGGATCTTTATTACAAGTTATATATATATAATTGAGTATACTGAAGAGCTACTTATAGAATAACCAAAAAGGGCTAAGCAAGCTAAGTAGCTTATTATGAATTTAAAACTTGTGAAGGCCAGTGGGCATGAAGAAAGATATAGGGACAATTCCTACAATACAAAAACAATATAGAGAAGAACTAAGAAGGAAAACGTTTGGAGACGAGGATCTTGTGAGCCATAGGTCTGGTTCACACTAGCGACATAAGCATAAGGCACTCAAGCAACATACGCAGACACAGTAAATTAAGCCTGTTGTACACTAGCGACACAAGCATAAGCACAAGCAACATACGCAGACGCAGTAAAGCCTGGTGTACACTAGCGACATAAGCATAAGCATAAGCAACATACGCAGACACAGTAAAGCCTGGTTCACACTAGCGACATAAGCATAAGCATAAGCAACATACGCAGACACAGTAAAGCCTGGTTCACACTAGCGACATAAGCATAAGCACAAGCAACATACGCAGATGCAGTAAAGCGTGTTGTACACTAGCGACATAAGCATAAATATAAGCAACCTACGCAGACGCAGTAAAGCCTGTTGTACACTAGCGACATAAGCATAATCAACATACGCAGACACAGTAAAGCCTGGTTCACACTAGCAACATAAGCATAACCGCAAACAACATACGCAGACACAGTAAAGCATTGATCATCAGCGGCGCTTGTTCTTATCTCACACTAGTGACATAAGCATAAGCACCAGCAACATACGCAGACACAGTAAAGCCTGGTTCACACTAGCGACATAAGCATAAGCACAAGCAACATACGCAGACACAGTAAAGCCTAGTTCACACTAGCGACACAAGCATAAGCACAAGCAACATACGCAGACACAGTAAAGCCTAGTTCACACTAGCGACACAAGCATAAGCACAAGCAACATACGCAGACGCAGTAAAGCCTGGTTCACACTAGCGACATAAGCACAAGCAACATACGCAGACACAGTAAAGCCTGGTTCACACTAGCGACATAAGCACAAGCAACATACGCAGACACAGTAAAGCCTGGTTCACACTAGCGACACAAGCATAAGCACAAGCAACATACGCAGACACAGTAAAGCCTAGTTCACACTAGCGACACAAGCATAAGCACAAGCAACATACGCAGACGCAGTAAAGCCTGGTTCACACTAGCGACATAAGCACAAGCAACATACGCAGACACAGTAAAGCCTGGTTCACACTAGCGACATAAGCACAAGCAACATACGCAGACACAGTAAAGCCTGGTTCACACTAGCGACACAAGCATAAGCACAAGCAACATACGCAGACACAGTAAAGCCTAGTTCACACTAGCGACACAAGCATAAGCACAAGCAACATACGCAGACACAGTAAAGCCTAGTTCACACTAGCGACACAAGCATAAGCACAAGCAACATACGCAGACACAGTAAAGCCTAGTTCACACTAGCGACATAAGCATAAGCACAAGCAACATACGCAGACACAGTAAAGCCTGGTTCACACTAGCGACATAAGCATAAGCACAAGCAACATACGCAGACGCAGTAAAGCCTGGTTCACACTAGCGACATAAGCATAAGCACAAGCAACATACGCAGACACATGCAGTAAAGCCTGGTTCACACTAGCGACATAAGCATAAGTGCAAGCAACATACGCAGACGCAGTAAAGCCTGGTTCACACTAGCGACATAAGCATAAGCACAAGCAACATACGCAGACACAGTAAAGCCTAGTTCACACTAGCGACACAAGCATAAGCACAAGCAACATACGCAGACACAGTAAAGCCTAGTTCACACTAGCGACACAAGCATAAGCACAAGCAACATACGCAGACACAGTAAAGCCTAGTTCACACTAGCGACATAAGCATAAGCACAAGCAACATACGCAGACGCAGTAAAGCCTGGTTCACACTAGCGACATAAGCATAAGCACAAGCAACATACGCAGACACATGCAGTAAAGCCTGGTTCACACTAGCGACATAAGCATAAGTGCAAGCAACATACGCAGACGCAGTAAAGCCTGGTTCACACTAGCGACATAAGCATAAGCACAAGCAACATACGCAGACACAGTAAAGCCTAGTTCACACTAGCGACACAAGCATAAGCACAAGCAACATACGCAGACACAGTAAAGCCTAGTTCACACTAGCGACACAAGCATAAGCACAAGCAACATACGCAGACACAGTAAAGCCTAGTTCACACTAGCGACATAAGCATAAGCACAAGCAACATACGCAGACACAGTAAAGCCTGGTTCACACTAGCGACATAAGCATAAGCACAAGCAACATACGCAGACGCAGTAAAGCCTGGTTCACACTAGCGACATAAGCATAAGCACAAGCAACATACGCAGACACATGCAGTAAAGCCTGGTTCACACTAGCGACATAAGCATAAGTGCAAGCAACATACGCAGACACAGTAAAGCCTAGTTCACACTAGCGACACAAGCATAAGCACAAGCAACATACGCAGACGCAGTAAAGCCTGGTTCACACTAGCGACATAAGCACAAGCAACATACGCAGACACAGTAAAGCCTGGTTCACACTAGCGACATAAGCACAAGCAACATACGCAGACACAGTAAAGCCTGGTTCACACTAGCGACACAAGCATAAGCACAAGCAACATACGCAGACACAGTAAAGCCTAGTTCACACTAGCGACACAAGCATAAGCACAAGCAACATACGCAGACGCAGTAAAGCCTGGTTCACACTAGCGACATAAGCACAAGCAACATACGCAGACACAGTAAAGCCTGGTTCACACTAGCGACATAAGCACAAGCAACATACGCAGACACAGTAAAGCCTGGTTCACACTAGCGACACAAGCATAAGCACAAGCAACATACGCAGACACAGTAAAGCCTAGTTCACACTAGCGACACAAGCATAAGCACAAGCAACATACGCAGACACAGTAAAGCCTAGTTCACACTAGCGACACAAGCATAAGCACAAGCAACATACGCAGACACAGTAAAGCCTGGTTCACACTAGCGACATAAGCATAAGCACAAGCAACATACGCAGACACAGTAAAGCCTAGTTCACACTAGCGACACAAGCATAAGCACAAGCAACATACGCAGACACAGTAAAGCCTAGTTCACACTAGCGACACAAGCATAAGCACAAGCAACATACGCAGACACAGTAAAGCCTAGTTCACACTAGCGACACAAGCATAAGCACAAGCAACATACGCAGACACAGTAAAGCCTGGTTCACACTAGCGACATAAGCACAAGCAACATACGCAGACACAGTAAAGCCTGGTTCACACTAGCGACACAAGCATAAGCACAAGCAACATACGCAGACACAGTAAAGCCTAGTTCACACTAGCGACACAAGCATAAGCACAAGCAACATACGCAGACACAGTAAAGCCTAGTTCACACTAGCGACACAAGCATAAGCACAAGCAACATACGCAGACACAGTAAAGCCTAGTTCACACTAGCGACACAAGCATAAGCACAAGCAACATACGCAGACACAGTAAAGCCTAGTTCACACTAGCGACACAAGCATAAGCACAAGCAACATACGCAGACACAGTAAAGCCTAGTTCACACTAGCGACACAAGCATAAGCACAAGCAACATACGCAGACACAGTAAAGCCTAGTTCACACTAGCGACATAAGCATAAGCACAAGCAACATACGCAGACACAGTAAAGCCTGGTTCACACTAGCGACATAAGCATAAGCACAAGCAACATACGCAGACGCAGTAAAGCCTGGTTCACACTAGCGACATAAGCATAAGCACAAGCAACATACGCAGACACATGCAGTAAAGCCTGGTTCACACTAGCGACATAAGCATAAGTGCAAGCAACATACGCAGACACAGTAAAGCCTAGTTCACACTAGCGACATAAGCACAAGCACAAGCAACATACGCAGACGCAGTAAAGCCTGGTTCACACTAGCGACATAAGCATAAGCACAAGCAACATACGCAGACACAGTAAAGCCTAGTTCACACTAGCGACACAAGCATAAGCACAAGCAACATACGCAGACACAGTAAAGCCTAGTTCACACTAGCGACATAAGCATAAGCACAAGCAACATACGCAGACACAGTAAAGCCTGGTTCACACTAGCGACACAAGCATAAGCACAAGCAACATACGCAGACACAGTAAAGCCTAGTTCACACTAGCGACATAAGCATAAGCACAAGCAACATACGCAGACACAGTAAAGCCTGGTTCACACTAGCGACATAAGCATAAGCACAAGCAACATACGCAGACGCAGTAAAGCCTGGTTCACACTAGCGACATAAGCATAAGCACAAGCAACATACGCAGACACAGTAAAGCCTGGTGTACACTAGCGACATAAGCATAAGCACAAGCAACATACGCAGACGCAGTAAAGCCTGGTGTACACTAGCGACACAAGCATAAGCACAAGCAACATACGCAGACACAGTAAAGCCTGGTTCACACTAGCGACACAAGCATAAGCACAAGCAACATACGCAGACACAGTAAAGCCTAGTTCACACTAGCGACATAAGCATAAGCACAAGCAACATACGCAGACACAGTAAAGCCTGGTTCACACTAGCGACATAAGCATAAGCACAAGCAACATACGCAGACGCAGTAAAGCCTGGTTCACACTAGCGACATAAGCATAAGCACAAGCAACATACGCAGACACATGCAGTAAAGCCTGGTTCACACTAGCGACATAAGCATAAGTGCAAGCAACATACGCAGACACAGTAAAGCCTAGTTCACACTAGCGACATAAGCACAAGCACAAGCAACATACGCAGACGCAGTAAAGCCTGGTTCACACTAGCGACATAAGCATAAGCACAAGCAACATACGCAGACACAGTAAAGCCTAGTTCACACTAGCGACACAAGCATAAGCACAAGCAACATACGCAGACACAGTAAAGCCTAGTTCACACTAGCGACATAAGCATAAGCACAAGCAACATACGCAGACACAGTAAAGCCTGGTTCACACTAGCGACACAAGCATAAGCACAAGCAACATACGCAGACACAGTAAAGCCTAGTTCACACTAGCGACATAAGCATAAGCACAAGCAACATACGCAGACACAGTAAAGCCTGGTTCACACTAGCGACATAAGCATAAGCACAAGCAACATACGCAGACGCAGTAAAGCCTGGTTCACACTAGCGACATAAGCATAAGCACAAGCAACATACGCAGACACAGTAAAGCCTGGTTCACACTAGCGACATAAGCATAAGCACAAGCAACATACGCAGACGCAGTAAAGCCTGGTTCACACTAGCGACACAAGCATAAGCACAAGCAACATACGCAGACACAGTAAAGCCTAGTTCACACTAGCGACATAAGCATAAGCACAAGCAACATACGCAGACGCAGTAAAGCCTGGTTCACACTAGCGACATAAGCATAAGCACAAGCAACATACGCAGACACATGCAGTAAAGCCTGGTTCACACTAGCGACATAAGCATAAGCACAAGCAACATACGCAGACACATGCAGTAAAGCCTGGTTCACACTAGCAACATAAGCATAAGCACAAGCAACATACGCAGACACAGTAAAGCCTAGTTCACACTAGCGACACAAGCATAAGCACAAGCAACATACGCAGACACAGTAAAGCCTAGTTCACACTAGCGACACAAGCATAAGCACAAGCAACATACGCAGACACAGTAAAGCCTAGTTCACACTAGCGACACAAGCATAAGCACAAGCAACATACGCAGACACAGTAAAGCCTGGTTCACACTAGCGACATAAGCAAAAGCACAAGCAACATACGCAGACACAGTAAAGCCTGGTTCACACTAGCGACATAAGCACAAGCAACATACGCAGACACAGTAAAGCCTGGTTCACACTAGCGACACAAGCATAAGCACAAGCAACATACGCAGACACAGTAAAGCCTAGTTCACACTAGCGACACAAGCATAAGCACAAGCAACATACGCAGACACAGTAAAGCCTAGTTCACACTAGCGACACAAGCATAAGCACAAGCAACATACGCAGACGCAGTAAAGCCTGGTTCACACTAGCGACATAAGCAAAAGCACAAGCAACATACGCAGACGCAGTAAAGCCTGGTTCACACTAGCGACATAAGCACAAGCAACATACGCAGACACAGTAAAGCCTGGTTCACACTAGCGACACAAGCATAAGCACAAGCAACATACGCAGACACAGTAAAGCCTAGTTCACACTAGCGACACAAGCATAAGCACAAGCAACATACGCAGACACAGTAAAGCCTAGTTCACACTAGCGACACAAGCATAAGCACAAGCAACATACGCAGACACAGTAAAGCCTAGTTCACACTAGCGACACAAGCATAAGCACAAGCAACATACGCAGACGCAGTAAAGCCTGGTTCACACCAGCGACATAAGCATAAGCACAAGCAACATACGCAGACGCAGTAAAGCCTGGTTCACACTAGCGACATAAGCATAAGCACAAGCAACATACGCAGACACATGCAGTAAAGCCTGGTTCACACTAGCGACATAAGCATAAGCACAAGCAACATACGCAGACACATGCAGTAAAGCCTGGTTCACACTAGCAACATAAGCATAAGCACAAGCAACATACGCAGACACAGTAAAGCCTAGTTCACACTAGCGACACAAGCATAAGCACAAGCAACATACGCAGACACAGTAAAGCCTAGTTCACACTAGCGACACAAGCATAAGCACAAGCAACATACGCAGACACAGTAAAGCCTAGTTCACACTAGCGACACAAGCATAAGCACAAGCAACATACGCAGACACAGTAAAGCCTGGTTCACACTAGCGACATAAGCAAAAGCACAAGCAACATACGCAGACACAGTAAAGCCTGGTTCACACTAGCGACATAAGCACAAGCAACATACGCAGACACAGTAAAGCCTGGTTCACACTAGCGACACAAGCATAAGCACAAGCAACATACGCAGACACAGTAAAGCCTAGTTCACACTAGCGACACAAGCATAAGCACAAGCAACATACGCAGACACAGTAAAGCCTAGTTCACACTAGCGACACAAGCATAAGCACAAGCAACATACGCAGACGCAGTAAAGCCTGGTTCACACTAGCGACATAAGCAAAAGCACAAGCAACATACGCAGACACAGTAAAGCCTGGTTCACACTAGCGACATAAGCACAAGCAACATACGCAGACACAGTAAAGCCTGGTTCACACTAGCGACACAAGCATAAGCACAAGCAACATACGCAGACACAGTAAAGCCTAGTTCACACTAGCGACACAAGCATAAGCACAAGCAACATACGCAGACACAGTAAAGCCTAGTTCACACTAGCGACACAAGCATAAGCACAAGCAACATACGCAGACGCAGTAAAGCCTGGTTCACACTAGCGACACAAGCATAAGCACAAGCAACATACGCAGACGCAGTAAAGCCTGGTTCACACTAGCGACATAAGCAAAAGCACAAGCAACATACGCAGACGCAGTAAAGCCTGGTTCACACTAGCGACATAAGCACAAGCAACATACGCAGACACAGTAAAGCCTGGTTCACACTAGCGACACAAGCACAAGCAACATACGCAGACGCAGTAAAGCCTGGTTCACACTAGCGACATAAGCACAAGCAACATACGCAGACACAGTAAAGCCTGGTTCACACTAGCGACACAAGCACAAGCAACATACGCAGACGCAGTAAAGCCTGGTTCACACTAGCGACATAAGCATAAGCACAAGCAACATACGCAGACGCAGTAAAGCCTGGTTCACACTAGCGACATAAGCATAAGCACAAGCAACATACGCAGACACATGCAGTAAAGCCTGGTTCACACTAGCAACATAAGCATAAGCACAAGCAACATACGCAGACACAGTAAAGCCTAGTTCACACTAGCGACACAAGCATAAGCACAAGCAACATACGCAGACACAGTAAAGCCTAGTTCACACTAGCGACACAAGCATAAGCACAAGCAACATACGCAGACGCAGTAAAGCCTGGTTCACACTAGCGACATAAGCAAAAGCACAAGCAACATACGCAGACACAGTAAAGCCTGGTTCACACTAGCAACATAAGCATAAGCACAAGCACTGTGATACACAGACACAGTAAAGCCTGGTTCACACTAGCGACATAAGCATAAGCACAAGCACTGTGATACACAGACACAGTAAAGCCTGGTTCACACTAGCGACAAGTATACGCACAAGCAACATACGCAGATGCAGTAAAGCCTGTTGTACACTAGCGACATAAGCATAAGCACAAGCAACATACGCAGACACAGTAAAGCCTGTTGTACACTAGCGACATAAGCAAAAGTGCAAGCAACATACGCAGACACAGTAAAGCCTAGTTCACACTAGCGACATAAGCATAAGCACAAGCACTGTGATACACAGACACAGTAAAGCCTGGTTCACACTAGCGACATAAGCATAAGCACAAGCACTGTGATACACAGACACAGTAAAGCCTGGTTCACACTAGCGACAAGTATACGCACAAGCAACATACGCAGATGCAGTAAAGCCTGTTGTACACTAGCGACATAAGCATAAGCACAAGCAACATACGCAGACACAGTAAAGCCTGTTGTACACTAGCGACATAAGCAAAAGTGCAAGCAACATACGCAGACACAGTAAAGCCTAGTTCACACTAGCGACATAAGCATAAGCACAAGCACTGTGATACACAGACACAGTAAAGCCTGGTTCACACTAGCGACAAGTATACGCACAAGCAACATACGCAGATGCAGTAAAGCCTGTTGTACACTAGCGACATAAGCATAAGCACAAGCAACATACACAGACACAGTAAAGCCTGGTTCACACTAGCGACATAAGCATAAGTGCAAGCAACATACGCAGACACAGTAAAGCATTGATCATCAGCGGCGCTTGTTCTTATCTCACACTAGTGACATAAGCATAAGCACCAGCAACATACGCAGACACAGTAAAGCCTGGTTCACACTAGCGACATAAGCATAAGTGCAAGCAACATACGCAGACACAGTAAAGCATTGATCATCAGCGGCGCTTGTTCTTATCTCACACTAGTGACATAAGCATAAGCACCAGCAACATACGCAGACACAGTAAAGCCTGGTTCACACTAGCGACATAAGCATAAGCACAAGCAACATACGCAGACGCAGTAAAGCCTGGTTCACACTAGTGACATAAGCATAAGTGCAAGCAACATACGCAGACGCAGTAAAGCCTGGTTCACACTAGTGACATAAGCATAAGTGCAAGCAACATACGCAGACACAGTAAAGCCTGTTGTACACTAGCGACATAAGCAAAAGTGCAAGCAACATACGCAGACACAGTAAAGCCTGTTGTACACTAGCGACATAAGCAAAAGTGCAAGCAACATACGCAGACACAGTAAAGCCTGGTGTACACTAGCGACACAAGCATAAGCACAAGCAACATACACAGACACAGTAAAGCCTGTTGTACACTAGCGACATAAGCAAAAGTGCAAGCAACATACGCAGACACAGTAAAGCCTGGTGTACACTAGCGACACAAGCATAAGCACAAGCAACATACACAGACACAGTAAAGCCTGTTGTACACTAGCGACATAAGCATAAGTGCAAGCAACATACGCAGACACAGTAAAGCCTGGTGTACACTAGCGACACAAGCATAAGCACAAGCAACATACACAGACACAGTAAAGCCTGTTGTACACTAGCGACATAAGCATAAGTGCAAGCAACATACGCAGACGCAGTAAAGCCTGGTTCACACTAGCGACATAAGCATAAGTGCAAGCAACATACGCAGACACAGTAAAGCCTGTTGTACACTAGCGACATAAGCAAAAGTGCAAGCAACATACGCAGACACAGTAAAGCCTGTTGTACACTAGCGACATAAGCAAAAGTGCAAGCAACATACGCAGACACAGTAAAGCCTGGTGTACACTAGCGACACAAGCATAAGCACAAGCAACATACACAGACACAGTAAAGCCTGTTGTACACTAGCGACATAAGCAAAAGTGCAAGCAACATACGCAGACACAGTAAAGCCTGGTGTACACTAGCGACACAAGCATAAGCACAAGCAACATACACAGACACAGTAAAGCCTGTTGTACACTAGCGACATAAGCATAAGTGCAAGCAACATACGCAGACACAGTAAAGCCTGGTGTACACTAGCGACACAAGCATAAGCACAAGCAACATACACAGACACAGTAAAGCCTGGTCCACACTAGCGACATAAGCATAAGCACAAGCAACATACGCAGACGCAGTAAAGCCTGGTCCACACTAGCGACATAAGCATAAGCACAAACAACATACACAGACACAGTAAAGCCTGGGTTACACTAGCGACATAAGCAAAAGTGCAAGCAACATACACAGACACAGTAAAGCCTGGTTCACACTAGCGACATAAGCATAAGCACAAGCAACATACGCAGACGCAGTAAAGCCTGGGTTACACTAGCGACATAAGCAAAAGTGCAAGCAACATACACAGACACAGTAAAGCCTGGTTCACACTAGCGACATAAGCATAAGCACAAGCAACATACACAGACACAGTAAAGCCTGGGTTACACTAGCGACATAAGCATAAGTGCAAGCAACATACACAGACACAGTAAAGCCTGTTGTACACTAGCGACATAAGCATAAGTGCAAGCAACATACGCAGACACAGTAAAGCCTGGTGTACACTAGCGACACAAGCATAAGCACAAGCAACATACACAGACGCAGTAAAGCCTGTTGTACACTAGCGACATAAGCATAAGCACAAGCAACATACGCAGACACAGTAAAGCCTGTTGTACACTAGCGACATAAGCATAAGTGCAAGCAACATACGCAGACACAGTAAAGCCTGGTGTACACTAGCGACACAAGCATAAGCACAAGCAACATACACAGACACAGTAAAGCCTGGTCCACACTAGCGACATAAGCATAAGCACAAGCAACATACGCAGACACAGTAAAGCCTGTTGTACACTAGCGACATAAGCAAAAGTGCAAGCAACATACGCAGACACAGTAAAGCCTGTTGTACACTAGCGACATAAGCAAAAGTGCAAGCAACATACACAGACACAGTAAAGCCTGGTGTACACTAGCGACATAAGCATAAGCACAAGCAACATACGCAGACGCAGTAAAGCCTGGTTCACACTAGCGACATAAGCATAAGCACAAGCAACATACGCAGACACAGTAAAGCCTAGTTCACACTAGCAACATAAGCACAAGCAACATACGCAGACGCAGTAAAGCCTGGTTCACACTAGCAACATAAGCACAAGCAACATACGCAGACACAGTAAAGCCTGGTTCACACTAGCAACATAAGCACAAGCAACATACGCAGACGCAGTAAAGCCTGTTGTACACTAGCGACATAAGCATAAACACAAGCAACATACGCAGACGCAGTAAAGCCTGTTGTACACTAGCGACATAAGCATAATTGTAAGCAACATACGCAGACACAGTAAAGCCTGGTTCACACTAGCGACATAAGCATAAGCACAAGCAACATACGCAGACACAGTAAAGCCTGGTTCACACTAGTGACATAAGCATAAGCACAAGCAGCATACGCAGACACAGTAAAGCCTGGTTCACACTATCGACATAAACATATTAAGCACAAGCAACATACACAGACACAGCAAAGCCTGGTTCACACTAGCGACATAAGCATTGATTATTAGCGACGCTTGTGATATTCTAGTCTTTGGAAAATCTACTTAATATCAATCAGTCATTAAGAAATAAGCGGCAATTTCGGCTTGGGTTGGTTTTGTTCTCTTACTAGCTACCTTGATCTTCATTGTTACATCATCAATTCTCTTAAAAGGGTATTAAAGGCGCAAATAATTATAATCGGAAAAAATAATAAGTTAACATGCTCTACTTTATCCCATATTGTAGGAAGGACTTTGAGAAGGAGGAAAAGGAGCCGCCAGTCGAAACTGGAAAAACTGGATGATCAGGATCAGGAACCCGTAGTGAAGCCGCCGCAACTTTCCTCGACTCATTTAAAACAATAAGTCTGCTTTTGGTAAACGGCAAATATGCTCTGCTATGTAAACACTAGGTTTATTATGCGTAGCCGTCTCGTCGTAAGGTTTTTCTTCATTCTACCCAGAAATTAGGTTTGTTATTGTTAGTTTGCTCTATGTAAACTCGCCGTTAGACAACTCACGCATCCCTATAGGTCTTTTAAGACCTTAAAAGTATTCTATTGAATTCACGTTTTCCTCAAATCAAAAGTTTAAGCAATACTATATTAAGATGTGTGCATGCGTGTTCGACGCTAGCTATGTCGTAGCGTATGTAGAGTAGTCCCATGCATTTGCTTGCTTGACTCTGGAGTTAAACAACCAACTACATTATCATTTTTCAATCTTACTGACACTTAACTTAATTTTATAATAATCCTTATACTATTTCAATTAGATTTCAACCATTTATCTTTTCTGTTTTACATTTATTAGTCAAATGTATATACATTTTTAATACAGGACCTCCCTGAAAATCACAAATTGTGAGTGGAGCTTTCATGTCAAATATTATTATTATTACTTAATACTATATTAACCTTTCAATCCAGTGATTTCTACAACATGTAAGAAATGCTTTAGTCAATGGTGATATTTCAATAAAATGTCAGTTTGATTAACTATTGTTGAGGTTTTATCATAATAATCGGTTTTGTTTCGTAAGTGATCTGAGACCGAGTCAGTGGGTTGGTTACGATACCTATATATAGCTATGGAAATTTTCTTTTATGCCTAGAGGTACAGCATTAGAAGTCTATAGGACTACATCTCAGCTGTCTGCAAGAAGTCAAGTAAATATATTGGCTGAGAAACCTAATTCCGGCAAAAGTTCTGATCTACAAATCAATATTCTGAAGTACTGTAGTTTAGCATGGCACTTCTTTCTGCGATTGGCAACAATCTTATGACGAACTCCTCAGACGTGCTAAGATGGCAATCTTATATAATCAACGCCTATACAGGATATTACAATGTTTACCTATAAAGTTAAATATCGAAGACGGACTATCACATGTTCTCGTATATTTCCCGAGGACGATAAGTGAGTGGAACAGTCTCCCAGACCCAACAGTGCTTGCATCGAGCTTGATGGCTTTCAAGAAAAGTCTGTCGTCCCACTAAGCTGAATGCAAATGATGCTGATTTGGACAGTTTTATATGTCAGACGTTTGATGTGTTTTCTTCATTTTTCAAAAGTATCGTCACTTACCCCTTAAGAGCGGCCGTCTGTAAATATCGCCTAAAGTGTTTAGGATGAAAAAAAATGAAATTCCTCAAACTTTCTCAGAATAATGGCCTGGGTGAGTGATTCATATAAATATAACTTTTAGTCGACAAAATCGGTTTTACGGCTCTTAGACCGGTTTTTAGGAGATCGATACCACACATCGTTAACGGCTCGCCTAAAAATAAAAATAAAAATTTATAGCAATACTGTGCAACTAAATACAAAGAAAAGATAATGATTTCTCTTTTCATGGGTTGTTTATTACAAATTAAATATTTTATCAATGTTTCATTATTGTGTTAATTTTAGACATTTTTGGTACGCAAAATAATGACCAAATTGAGAAGCCAAAATCTCCAATGATACATGACCTGGCTATATTAGAGTATAACCTAGCGAAAGAGCAATGTTTCTTCTTCAAATACATGCAATAAAATTTTTGGGCAATTAAAACTACGAATTTTCAGGGCACCAAACGCAAGTGGCACTGACGTAAGAATACTCTCTTTTCTCACAGCGTTCGAATGCACACAATCTAAGATGAACAGAGGAAAAAAATATTATATCAACTTCTATCAGGTTAAATTTAACACTAAAGAAGCCTGAGTATTTTCAGATAGATTATATATCGGTTTCTACCAATTATGTACAAAAATCAGTGGCTTTTAGCGGTATTTTTGCGATGACATATTGTTGAATCTTTACTCATGCCGGAGCGCCAACAACTTTTAATTGATAGACTTCTAAGTCAATCCGAATGATCTACAGTTGAACTATTCACTGTTAGGAATGTTAAAAGTAATTATTATGGCTTAATATGTACCTTTCATGTCGTTTCGTAGAGAATTGGCACCTGAATTGGTAGCTTTATAAACAGGTCTGCCGTAGTTCAACTGTCAACAGCTGAGATTGCGTTACACACAGGAAGCCCGCTTTTTCGGAACAAATGAACAACGTGTTTACGTAGCTAGAAATCTATAACTGTGGATTTCTGATTTACATCGGTTCCGATCCGGGGAACTAGTTATATTCGATATAGGATCTCAGTGTAACTGGATTTGGCTTTTATTCAGTTGTCTTTGTCTTTGAGTTTCAAACTGTATATTGGACGGCAATCGACTTGTGCGGCGTCGGCCAGGTGTGCGGAAAGTAGCTATAAGACTGTCAGAACTCTTTTTCCAAAATGTCGAAGAAAAGAGTGCCGGAAGTCACAAGTATCTACCTCTCATTATCTGAGTACGAGGTCCGTACCATACGTTATGGAGTATGAAATGAAAAAGTCTAAAAATATATAACCCTACCAATAAGTATGAAATATTTTGCCCTTCCCCCTACAGCCAACCCTTTTTTACGACCCTCTATTTTGGGGGGTTTGAAAATGTATGACACTCCCCATGCTAAATCATATCCCATATGCCCGTTTCTCCGATCGCAACGACCGCTGAAAAAAAGTACTTGTCAATCGTAGCGATTATATCTTGCTATCAAATGGAACTGAACCGAACTATCGGGTACAACAATAAATTCTATCCTGGCGATCGTAATAGCTATGACAGCTTGAGAGTAGCCAGTTCCATGTTACCACTACGATCGCTATAAGGGACCGGACATTATTTAGCGTTGGGGGAGGGGGACTACTAGATTTGTAGGGGGTCACGATTTTTTATGCTCCCATTTAAGGGGGGGTCAATTTTTTTTATGCTCCTCTTTTATAGGTTTTAACCTATATTTATAGGCTTATCTACGGGGAGGGTCATTATTTTGTGAGACCAGAGAACTGCAAGGTCACATTTTTTGGGGCAAGCCACAATGCAGAACTAGTAGCCCCCCCCCCCCCCCCCCCCCCCCCTCCCACCCCCCTACCGCTAAATAATGTCCGGTCCCTAAAGCCGACTCACCTTTACAGCGATCGCAGCGAACGACCAAATGAAAACCAGCCTACATTCGCGATGAAAGCAAACAATACGTATGGCATTATATATAAAATCTAAAAATAAACGATAACGATCCGGGTAATGGTCGGCCTGTTTATGTCTAAAGTATGATTTGTTTCGCTAAACACGCTGGAGAATGCAGGCACCGACTGTAGGAGGAAAAGTGTATCATGTGCCAAGCAGTACTAGTAGTAGTATAGAAGTATTTTTCTGGAAGTAGCTATTCAGTCTTTATCAGCAGTGAATATATTACTTTGATGTTAAAGAGATGTTGATTTATGTTCAAGTTCTGCCCAAAAAGACCGCAAAAATGTACCGAAGGCGCTTAGGACTTAGTATTCTGTTCTTCGTTCTATCTAAGCGCTTGTGGGATCGTTTTGCGTTTTTTTTAGCCGATCTAGAGTCACCGACTGATGAAGAAGACAACTCATTCAGGGACGGATCCAGGATTTTGTAAAAGTAAGAGTTTCATACCGAGAACCGAGGTTCTAAGCCCTAAACATCCCGAGGGCCGAGCCCCGAGGGATGTTTAGGGATTAGAACCGAAGGTTCGAGGTATGAAACTGACTTATATCACATTTGGCGAGGTTTCCTCAAATAGAAAGGAGGTTTAAAACGGAGTTATAAACCTCCCTGTAACAGTTATAAACCTCAGATTGACGATTTAATTAGTGTATTGTTCAACGGGTTTATATCAGAGTTTCACCCCTATGAAGAACAAAGAAAACCGTGTCAAGTGTGATATAAGGTGGGTTAAGCGAGTCATAGGGGGGGGGGGGGGGGGTGCAAAATAATAGTGTCATACTAGTGTCATACTAGAGAACT